>OZ010600.1:11267435-11302435 GCA_963932145.1 Acanthosepion lycidas
GTCGGAAATTATTACAAGCGTCTCCAACGTCTCGCGAACGTCGTAAATTTATTGGCATCATTATCGACTTCTCGCAAACTTCAGATTTATCGATTCTTTACAACAAGAAGATATTAAAAGAACTGACAAATTAAACCAATATTAAAAAAAAATGTCAGCCTTTTATTGAGCAAATAAAATTATCGATTAGGAATCCGAACTTTTACATATTGCGTATAATAAAATTTAAAAGGCAAATTAAAAAAAATAAAAAGAAGAGAAAATTAAATAAAAAAAAAGGAAACTCTAAAAGCAAAAGAAAACAAAAGGGGATTTTTAAAAGTTAATAATTTTCAATATAGAAAATTTTACGTATCCTATTCGGGGGAGGGTTTCTTGCATTAAAATTACGAGTAAATATTTTTCCACTTATGCACGTCTGTTTTATTTTGAGTGTCTATTCGGTTTTCCTTATCTAATGAGATTTATTTCACTAGATTATTAAAACGAGGAAAAGAAGACAAATGAAAGAAAGAAAAGAACACTGTACTAAAAAAAAAAAAAGAAAAAGAAAGGTGGTAGGCGAGAAAAAAATAACGAGATAAATTTGAAAACTCTTTAATTGGAAAAACGCCCTCTCACGCGGTTTCTCAAACGTAAACATTTATCCTAATATATTGCGTTTTTTTTAAGTTTTCCAACATACCAGAATGTTCTTACCTGTCTAAAACAATCTAATCTTTTTTGTCTCTTACGCTTTTTTATACTCTCTAAATTCAGCTAGAACATACCTTCACAAAGAAATACGTATTTTCATACAAATAATATAGCAGGAGACTTGTAAAGAATGTCGTTTTTTGACGTATTTTTTAACGTCAAAAAACGTCATTATTACGTCATTATTTTTGCACCAACCTAATATAATATGGCGAATATAGCAGAGCTGGAGTTGCCGATTCCTCATTTTACATTCTTAACCGAGTTCAAAATAAAGTTGAAACACCGGTTCCCGTACGGTTATCAAAGTTAAGCAACATCGAGCCTGGTTAGTACCTAGATAGACAACCACTTGGGAATACAAGGTGCTGCAACCTTGAACGTGTTAAGGCGTAATAGATAATAGCTAGGAATCGTTAATTAGAGACCTGAGTTCTAATTCCAGTTAAGTTCGATATATTAACTTACGCGCACATAACCTAGGGAAAGGTATGAATCAACCTCTTCGCCCCAATTATGGTTTAAATAGTAAGACTTGTACCATTAAACCGTTATTACCTAAAAATGACACATTATTACATTCTGAAAATATAACCTGGCTTTAAATAATCTGCAAAGGGTTGATAAGTCGTAAACTATGAATGAATCAAAATCGTTAACACTGGCTGAGCGGCGATGAATAACTGTTAGCATCCCGCCACTATGCCACACACGAATCATAACACGCTTGTCGCTAGTCTATCGCGATTTCCGTAGAAAACGTTCAGATTATCTATATTCATTAGTTTCATGACTTTAGATATTTTACAGCTAGAACCCGCCATTTTAGATATTTTACAGCTAGAACCCGCCATTTTAGATATTTTACAGCTAGAATCCGCCATTTTAGATATTTTACAGCTAGAACCCGCCATTTTAGATATTTTACAGCTAGAACCCGCCATTTTAGATATTTTACAGCTAGAATCCGCCATTTTAGATATTTTACAGCTAGAACCCGCCATTTTAGATATTTTACAGCTAGAACCCGCCATTTTAGATATTTTACAGCTAGAACCCGCCATAGTCGACATAGCTTCAAATCATCCACATTCATTTCGACTTTTAGTCAAAGGAAAATCAATTCAAACATCTGTTTCATTACTTGGGAATACATACACAGGAGCTTCCAAGATAAACTAAACCCGCATCCTGGTTAAGACGATAAATTATGTCCAACAGCAAGCCCTCTGATCAGGAGGCTTTGAGAAGCTTGGAACCACCTCTTTTAATTGCTGGTGTTCCCTGGTCCAACCTGACCCAAGGTGGAAGCCATTGTTGGGGTATCAGCTATGCCGAAATAGTCAATCTCCAAACTGGGGTCAAAACAATATGAAAGTATGAAAATAAGTTTTAATACCAGCAATATATTTTTGAAGGGAAACTTATTACCAGTTATACATTTTTAGAAAAAAAATATGTGACGCCCCCCCGGTGTCGCTGCTCCAAATGTGACGTCTGCCTGGTTGCGTCCGTCGTGCTATCCTGTCCTGTGACAAACAACTGGCTTGGTATTGGTCGCGGCACCAAATGTGACGTTCTACCCTTTTGGTGATTCAGATGGGAATCTGGTTAGATTCGGTATCAGCCTTGTCGTTCCCAACTCGCCTCCAACGTCTGTTTACCGAAGTAACTGCTTTGATTTCCAGTCTGACCTACCGACTATGTGAATTGATCTTAGGCAGACGAAATCAATCAGTCGCCGGGCCGTAATGCAAGTCGAGTTCAAATAAGGGTGATATCGCACAAGTATATGTAAAAGAAAAGAAAATAATAACTCGAAAATTTCAAATGTGTTAAAAAAGGATAACAATCTTTTATATATGGTCGCTAAATACAGGACTGCGTCTTCTTCTCAACCCGCTATATCGATTCGTGACACTTTGTGTTTGTTAGGCGAGTCTTAACATCCTAAGTTGTTTGTTCTTTAAGAAACTGCTTCTTGGTGTATCTTCAGACGATATGCGTGGAATCTTAGTCAGCTTCTGCGTGGCGGGTCTTCAGAGCGCTCAGCCCACTGCAACTGCTTGCCTCTCTGTCTCCAACCCCAACTGCAACTGCAACTCCTTTTCACTCGTTACGACTCTGCTTATATCGACGCCGACCAAAACCGGGGTGGGCTTGTCGGGGTTTGAGGTTCCTTGATAATTCTCAATCCACAATCCACTTCTTCGGTTTCGGTCTGGAAAAGTTTATTATTTTCCATTTTTGGAAGTTTTTCGTCTTCCCCACCTTCTGTTCTCATATAGGTATGTCACCATGCCCTCAGAGGGTGTCAACGGGTTTCCCCTCTCTCTCACAGTGGCATCTCACACCTATCACTTCAGGGGGCGCAACAGGCCTCCCCTCCTTCTTCACATGATTACCTCCGCCCAATACTCCTGCTATCATTCAGCCAATGGGCGCTCAGCGGCGTGCGAGTGGCCAGACTTGCCTTGGTTTAAAAAATCTTGCTCAAAGAAAAAAAAAAATTATCCTTTTTTTTCACTTTTCCTTTTCCTTCTTCTCTTCGAGGAGACCTCACCCCCTAGACTCTTTATCTTTTAACCGTATTACCTGGAATTCGTCAATTAGCTTTTCGCCATCACCAAGCGGGTGGCCACCCAGACGTACCTGCACTCATGGCGCCAACCACTGATCCGATAAAACATTTTCGCTATTATAGCCGAATTTCATATGGAATTCGTCAACGAGATTTTCGCCAATTATCAAGTTGGTGGTCATCTGGCAAAACAGAGCGAATTTTTCGTCCCCATAAAATAATTTCGCTATCATAGCCAGCCTTACGATAAACAGATGCTCCTCTCAATGAGTTCTACATATAGACAAAGGCTTAACCTTTCCTTCATGGTGGTCAGCGGACACTTTTGTTTTTGTAATTCTGCGACACAGTTAATTTTTATCTATTTAGAATTCTGTCTCTGAGGTTATATGGGCAACCTGGAATTTCCACCCGCCCCGTAACCTAAATCAGATAAACTCCAGTATCTTCCTTTTTACCTTCTCGACAATGGGAATAAAAAATTTTACCACTTTTCCTTGTCAGAAAAATAACACTTTTCGTGATGGCATCTTATCACCTAAATTTAATTCTCGCCTTTCTTTTTTTTTCTTTTTCCCTTTTAGCAAGCCAAATAGTGTCACAAATATAAGCATCAATATATTTTCTTTTCAAGAAAAATTAACAGCAATAAAAATCTTGTCGGCATTAAATAACCCATTGAGGTTGATATGCCGTAAAAGAAAACAAACCAAACCAAAATAGCAATAAAAATCTAGTCGGCATTACATAACACATTGCATTTGATCAGCCGTAAAACAAAACAAAGCAAACCAAACCAGCAATAAAAATATTGTTGGCATTAAATAACCCATTGGGGTTGGTATACCGTAAAACAAAACAAACCAAACCAAACCAAAAATAAAAAAAATATTGTTGACATTAAATAACCCATTGAGGTTGATATGCCGTAAAACAAAACAAATCGAAGCAAACCAGCAATAAAAATTTTGTCGGCATTAAATAACACATTCAGGTTGATATGCCGTAAAAGAAAACAAACCAAACCAGCAATAAAAATCTTGTCGGCATTAAATAACCCATTGAGGTTGATATGCCGTAAAACAAACGAAACCAAACCAGCAATAAAAATCTTGTCGGCATTATATAACACACTGAGGTCGATATACCGTAAAACAAAACAAAACAAACCAAACCAAACCGGCAATAAAAATTTTGTCGGCATTAAATGACCCATTGATGTTGATATGCCGTTAAACAAACCAAAGCAAACCAAACCAGCAATAAAAATCTTGTCGGCATTAAATAACCCATTAAGGTTGATATGCCGTAAAAAAAAAACAACAAAAAAAAAACAAGCCAATCAAATCAGCATTAAAAATCTTGTCGGTATTAAATAACCCATTGAAGTTGATATGCCGTAAAACAAAACAGTCCAAACCAAACCAGCAATAAAAATTTTGTCGGCATTAAATAACCCATTGAGGTTGATATGCCGTAAAACAAAACAAACCAAACCAAACCAGCAATAAAAATCTTGTCGGCATTAAATAACCCATTCAGGTTGATATGCCGTAAAAAAATGCGGGTTCTAAGGGAACCCACGGTAAACTCGGCCTTGTGCTACATACATCACTCGTGTGGCGGGGGCTGTTAAATATAATTCGAACACATTGTGCTGGTCAAATTCTCTGCCTCCGGGCTGAGAGGATTCTCAGACGAGGCTATGCCGAAGGGCGGAGTTTCGACTTGGGAAAGAGCTACCCGACTCCGTTTTATACTGGGTGTATGGGGAAATTTTGGCCAAGACTAAGGGCTCGGATTGATCCACATTAAACTCGGCCTCGTGACACATCCTACCTCGTGGGAGGCAAGTAAATATAACAGTCGAATAGATTGAACGCTGGGTCAACCGACACACACTCACTAGTCGTGTAATACTCTTCTGTTGTACTTACTGTTTAATATATAATATATCTGCAACATTTGTTTTGTTATTTTTTTAACCATTTACTTAGGTCACCACAATAATCGAAATACCGAACGCGAATTCTCCGCGTTTTAACGTTAGCGATTCTGGGACAGGGTTTACTGTTAAGAAAAAAAATTATTTTATTTATTATAAAACACAGATTGTGTGTGTGTGTGTCTGTACGTTTATATATTGGATCGGATTTCCTACATTTTTCAACCGATTTCAACAAAACTTCACAGGACTACGTAAAATTACCTTGCGGTGGTTCTGACAGCCCCCCCAAATTGGAAAAAACACAATTGTTTTTGCACGAAATCAATTTTAAAAAACAAGATTAAGAGGCATCATGAGAATGAAAGGAGGACAACTCATATCGAGTTATACTTATTATAAAACCCAGGTTGTTTGTGTGTGTGTTCGTTTATATATTGGATCTGATTTCCTACATTTTTCAACCGATTTCATCAAAACTTCACTTTTTTTTGGCAGGTAGTGTTTCTTACCCTTTTTTCTTTATTTTTACATTCAGAATGCTTTAAAAATTCAATTTACAAGACAATTGTTTATTATAAAATTCTAATCAATCGGTAGACTCATAACGATTGAAAACCATGTTTTTGTTTGGGTTTGGGTTTGAGAAATTCGTAAAGAAAAAACAAAAAACAAAACTAATTAAGACATGCGTGTCCGTCAACCTTAAACAATAATCTTTGTCAATTTTATTTTTCAGTCTTTATGATGGTGTTACTTGATCTGTCTCTTACTGTTACATCCCCGGGCAACGCCGGGATCTACTGCTAGTTTGTACTATTCACTTCACAGGAAACAACATCTTTGAAAGATCTCTCCTTATCAAAGGCTCCTTTTCTAGCAAAATCAGCAAGACACTTGAAGCAAATATATCAGCACCTGCGAATAAAATGAAGAAAAAAAAGATGGCGTTACTTATTAATTCGGTGGCGCCGAGAAACAATTAAATAATATTAATAACGTCAAGGGAGAAAGGAATCCAGTTAGCAGACGACATGGCTGTTGTCAGTTTTTTTTCCACGTTCCCGACTTGATAAGCGTCATCTAATGAAAGTATTTATGCAAAGAAAGAATAAATTAAGAAAATCGTGGTAACCTGTACTATTTGTCACGGAGAGAAGAGGAAGGCCTGCGTAAAAAATTGTTGGTTGTCCTTCGAATTCGAAGATGACGGGTCATATCTGCCTCTCATCTGTGAACATGGAGGTGGCCTCGAAACTTCAAGATGGAGGCGCAGGGTCAGGAACAGTGGGATCAATGGAAGTCTTGTCACAATAACTGCTGACGATGCCCCGTGACATTTGTTGGAATTTTTGGGTACTCTGTTTGTACTAGTGAACCAACCAAAATGAGCTGACTCATTTTATAGTCCACCAATAGAAGGTTTAACCAACCAGAAAGCTCAAAATATTCAATCCGATGTGTATAAAGGCAGCCATTTTGTTTTTTCTCCCAAAATATCTCCACTGCCAACCTCCTATATCGAAGACTCAAAGAATTATTTACAGCTGCTACTTTCTCCGAATCTTCACTGCCAACCTCTGATACTGAACCCATTACGTACATCACTAGATTTTATATTCAAAGACTACGGCAAAAATGGTCAACAGCGTTGATCTCTGGCAGCGAATAAAGACGAGGATAATAGTCCGAACAAGGTAAATAGTGTAAATAGTTATAATACCTCATCGCAGAAATAGAGGTAGAAAAATTAACAAAAAGAGAGGATGAACAAAAAGAGAGAATATACACTAATTCGTATAAAGCTGAAAAGAAGGAATACATTAAAATTAGCTATCATGAAATGAATATGTCTGTCCGTGTCATTCAATCATAAGTTAGATATTGACCTGAGCAGAGGTGAGTCTCGTCGTGGTGTTCCACGTTACTCATTGCTAGGAGGAAAAAAAGAAAGATAATGAAAAAATATCAATAAGAATGAGAAATATATGCTCGTCCTTTCACAGGGCTTATAAATCGCTACCTAACGGCGTCTTAGTAAACCAAGTGAAGGTAATCCGTACAAGAATAGGTGGCGAATATATTGAGAAGAGTAAAAAAAAAAAAGGTGAAAATATGGACAGGAGCCAGGAGAGTGTCAGAGAAAGTTTGAAACTAGGTAAATAGCTTAATTTATTGCGAAAGACAAATATTAATATATAGAGCAGGAAAATAATATATCGTTTCATGACGGGATTATATTGATGACATAGGTATCCATAGTTGGGTTCAGAATAATCTTGTTAAAAAAAAATAAACAAGTGTTCAAGCAAATAACACTCAAGATAAACCTTTTCAATACAAAACATATAATTTGGAATTGCTAAAAACTAAACACTTCAGTTAACTGGGCAGGAAAATGATCTCTTCTTTACTCCTATGGCATCCTTCTGGAAGTGTCTTTTCACAAAAATTGACTTTCCCAGATACCATAGCTCGAGACTCAGGGCTGGATATTGGGGATAGCAATGCAGAACCGAGCCGTGTGGAAAGGGATTGTCAGTGGGGTTACGATCAACCATAAGAAGGTCGAAGAATGATGATGATATCAATCTGTCTAAACTATTTTGCCTTTAAATACATTTATCGACAGATCTTTAGGTAACATATATGATAAAATATATATTTTAAGATATGTTACATGTATGAGGGCGTGTGTGTGTGTGCGATAAAGTTTGAACTTGAATGTATTCTTGCAGATAAATATTCAGGAAAATTGGAGAATTAAAAATGCAGAACAGACACAATTAAAGGTGTCTGGGAAATCAAGGAAGAACATTTAAGTTGAATAGAAAATGTGTTCAATTTCAAATAAGTATTGAAAAAAACAAGCAATAATTTTGCACGAGGAAACGTTCGCGAAGATCGAAAGGAAAGGAAATAGAATAGAAAAAAAAGGAAACACTTAATTCTGGCGCGCTGAATAAAAACAGGAAAAATTGAAAATAACGTAGCAGGCCCTACAAATATAACTTGCTAGCTAGTAAGCTATTTACCTATTTCTTTCTTTTTTTCTATGTATCTATATTATTGTGTTTGCATCTATCTATCTATCTATCTATCTATCTATCTATCTTATTCTGTTCATATATCTCTATCTTATTCTGCACATATCTATCTATCTATCTATCTATCTATCTATCTATCTATCTATCTTATTCTACTCATATCTATCTATCTATCTATCTATCTATCTATCTTATTCTATTCATATATCTCTATCTTATTCTGTTCATATATCTCTATCTTATTCTGCTCATATCTATCTATCTATCTATCTATCTATCTATCTATCTATCTTATTCTGTTTATATATCTCTATCTTGTTCTGCTTATATCTATCTATCTATCTATCTATCTATCTATCTATCTATCTATCTATCTATCTATCTCCATAAAAATTAAAATTCTTAATCGCAGTATCTTTTCAGTCGTCTTTAAGTAAACATATATATATATATATATATATATATATATATATATATATATATATATATATATATATATATATATATATATATATATATATATGAGTTTCGTTATATAATGTATATAATTCGTATATAATGTTAGTTGAATTATGTTTCTTTTTTCATAATAAATATTGTTTAAAAACGCCTGATAATTATGCACCAACCCAATATATTTATATGTGTGTGTGCATGTGTTTGTGTGTGTTTGTGCTTTCAAATCACCGTGAAATATTATTCGTTTGTATTTGTGTTATAAAATAATTAGTGCTTACTGCTCTTTCTAAACCAGTGGAGATATATGATAGGCTAAAATACGAGTTAGTTTCTAACTTTTTTTTTATTATATTGTGTTTGAGTGTCGTTTGTCTTAGTCAACAATACAAAACAACATACCGAAACCAAAATGGTGGCATCCATGAAAAATCGTCGTCAGTGATTTTTTCATCAGTTATTTTCAGTAAAAGGCAATCTCCCTAAAACGGGTTTTTTACAACCAGGCAAAAATACTATAACAACACATTAGTGAAGGTATTAATGTAATCATTATGATTATTTTGTATCTGTTTGGGCATTCGCTACGCTACTTGAGAACGAAGTCGTTGGGTATTAAAAAGCAGTTATTATTATTCGAATTGTTTCGAATGTCTTTTTTAAAAATTCGGAATCACCCCAAGCAAGCCAGTAATGCCCCTAAAACACAATGGGTTACAGGGCGTGGAAGAATTACGAACAGAAACATTAATGATGAGCAGGAAGTGAAGGTAGTAATCAAGTGGATACTAGGTATCGACTGACATTGCATTTAAATATTTGCAGATTAAAGCATTGAGCCAGAAGAGAGTTCTACAAAGCGAGACGTGCGAGAAAAGTAATTGTTAGCCTGGAATTTACGACTACAACTAGCCAACTTAAGTGTAAATTTTTGAGATCTCGAAGCCAGTCCTATGCTGCACTTAATTAAAAAAAAAACCAAAAGCTCTAGGTAGCTCAGTGAAGAGCTCATTTGAAAAATTACCATGAAAAAATATATATATAAAATATATGTAGAGGCAATCTTATGGCGGTGGGAAAGTGACTGGAGCTGGGCCGCCAGATCAAGACCAATAATATTGCAGATTCTTTTTGGGATCTTACTAACGAACTCTAGGTAAATAGCATAGGTACATGACCATATGTTGCAGCAATACTATAAGCATGGGCGATATATAGATATGTAAGATAGATTCCGGAGAGAAAAATTGTCACACCCGACATAGGGTACCGACTTTCTTAAGGGTTGATCTAGCAATGGATTCAATCGAGTCTTTCTACTTCAAACGTAAGCCGAGAAGTAGCAACGAGTCATTTTCCTGGAGGTTAGCATCAGCTATGCTGGTGGAAGGCAGAGAGGAGTCTCTCAGATGATTAATAGAAATAAGTTTAGGTTTAGAGGCGTTAAAATCAACAAGCCATCCTTTACCTCAGTTACGGACTTGAGGTTGTTTTGGACATCGGTTGTAATTTTGATCTTGTCAGATTGATAAGCTTTACGATCGAGACAGGAGGAAATTGTTGTGTCATCAGCCTAGATCTGACACAATCGGGAATTTAGTACGAAATGATCTAGATGAGTGGCCGTTCAAGATAACACTCATTTCACGATTTGATAGGAAACACTGGATCAGTTCAAAAACGTGTCGGGAGACAACGTAACTTTTCAGCTTGTGGAGAAAACCTGAATGAAAAAACGTGTCAAAGTACTTCAAGATGTCCACTGCAACAGCCCGGGTTTCACTGCTTTAATCTAGAGCATGATAAACTCCGTAAATATCGTCATTGCATGAGCAGTTGATTGGAAAAATGAAAGCCATATAGCTTGTCTAAGAAAAGGCCCTGCGATGAGTGATCATGAACCAATAAGGCCTCTAGGAGTTTACCAAAATAGGTAGAAGGCTATAGTTGAAAAGGTCGGACTGGTCACCAGACGATGACTTTTAGCACGAAAACAGGAGACAGCGAGGCATTTATTATACAGTTTTGAAAGAATAGGAGCCAGTTCGGGAGCACACTTAATGAATATTAAAGGGTTACCATCGGATCCACATGCTTTGTGGGGAACTAGGTTAGAATTGACAGCGGAAACTATGGAAGGTGTTATATGCATATCACATAACAGATACTCAGGTCTAGGAACGAAGTTATGCAGGGATATTCAAGATGAGTTAAGAGAAGAGTTTGTCTAAAAAGGGACTCGATTATTGGTGATAGGTTCGTGTGTAAAGTTATGTTCTGAGACACTTTTCAAAAATTGATCGCCGATGTTTTTTTTAATTATGCCGCATTTTGAGTTTATATAAATAATTCTTAAAATTTAGTTTTCTGAGTTTGACGTCTAGAATATTGATTGTATAGGAACAGAAGGAGAAGTCATAGCGGCGCCATTAGTTTGATCAACATAAGCAACTTGTGTTAATGGTTAATAGTAGTTGCTTGAGAGGTTATTTTCTGTTGGCGAAAGTGGTCGGTGTTTGTAGAAATTTTAATTAATGTCTACTGTTTCACTAAAATATAGTTTGCTGAGTAAATATTCACTAATATGTCATGATTTAGTAAATTCTTTTGAGAATTTGTAATGAGTCGTAATTACAAACTCTGGTTTCAAAATTTAGAATTAAAATTTCAAAATTTGGGTGATGTTTTTGAAAAAAAAATGTTTAGAAAGCTGTAAAATATTTATTCTTTGTGAGGCACCGGTTTTGTTCTGATTTTTCTGCAAATATAATCTGGATGCATTCTCCAACGGCTTTTTAAAAGTTTGAGAGATCCTATTTCGGCATTATCATCAGTAATAATTTCATTTATATTCTATAAGATTATCGGTAGTAATTTGTGTGTACTTTTTTAGAAAATTGTTTCATTGTCTAAGATGATTGCACCAAGCTCTGTTCTATCTTAAAGCGAAAAAAAAAAATTCGTTTGAAGATGGAACAGAGCTTGGTACTTTAATTCAATTTAATTCAAATAATTATATTGAAGTTTTCGGCTCTTGTTTTGAAACATGAGGACTATTATGTAGCGTTGGAATCATATTTTTAAATAAATAATTATATTTATGCTCTACTTTTTTATCGAGCACTATTTTTTAAAAATAATAACAAAAATACTAAAGAAGTTTGCTTTGGATTATTTATCTAACGAGTTCTTTCCTATTTTCTATATATTTTTACACACACACACACACACACACACACACATATATATATATATATATATATATATATATATATATATATATATATATATATATATATATTGGGTTGGTGCATAATTATCAGGCGTTTTTGTAGGCGAGATTTGATAATAAAAATTGCTGTTTTGCTTATTTTTTTAATAAAAATTTTGTTTTATTTTCAGGTTATAAAAATGCCTGTCCATAATTATATGCTTCGGAATAAACATGTAAAAATATTATTGTTGAATTGTTATAAAAAGGGGGGTCATTTTTATATTGTTACTAAGTAACATATTAAATTAAACTAAATTTCTACATAACGGGGTGTGCTGAAATGTTCTAGGGTCGAATAAGAATGGATTAAAATGAAATTCTGTCGATGTGTGATTTGGTCAGATGGTGGGGGGGTGGCTTGGAACGAAAAATGTTCCGAAATCCTTTGTAGGAAAACGTCTTCCGTTTGCTTCTCTCCTGGACCCGACATCCTATTTCCTCGATGATGAAAGGAATGGCGGAATTTTATTCGAGAGACCATTTCTTTGATCCAATCATGATTCATATCATAATGTCCGTTAAGAACTATTGATGTCATCTTTGGAAAAGTCTGCGAGAAGACGATTAATTTAAATGTGCTTTTGATGTATACATCATTTCAATCAATTCGGAAGCATTTCATTCCCAGCTCCGCCCCCGCCAACTGAAATGCGAGCGCACACACGAACACACACACACACACATGCACATTGTTAAAAGTACTGGCAAGGTACTTTCGTTAAGGTTTCTTGCATACGAAAATTTTTTTGTCTTCAGAACATTATGAGTATAGAGATGGTCAGAAACAGTATTAAAGAATCTGCTACGTTATTGGTCTTTACCTGGCAACCCGCTTTCAGTCTCTTTCCCACCGCCGTAACGTAGCTTCACAGGGTCTTTTCTTGAAATAATTTCTTGTTAACTGTTCTGATAAACTTCCCACCCTACTATCTAGACTTTATGTATTTAAGCGCAGTACTAGATTGGCGGTCTATTCAATTCACAGGTGAATTGGCTAGATGCGTCCGCAATTTCTATGATAACAGTTTCTTTGCCTGCACTTCTAGCTTATGGAACTCGTTTCTGGGTCTATGCTTTCAATTCAAATTTGATCTAACATTTAAATGCAATGCCGTTAATTATCAACTGTCTTCTTGATTATTCTTCTTCTGTGGTTATCGCTCCTAAATAATGATTCTCATTTTTTTCTTTTTTTCACACTCAGAAACTCTTTGTGTCTTAGTGGCTTTACTCCCATGTATGGTGTGAAATGTATTTAAAAAAATGCTTTCGGCTAATCAAATAGTAATTTTAATAAATTTCGTTATCTTACTGTAATAAATGACGTGTAAGTTACATTGTAGACAGAGTCCAAATTTAGACATGTTATTAGTTCCCGAATACAGCCAATGCGTTTTAGCCGCGTTCATAATTGGTGTCATAGTGAATGTTTTTATTATAAGTTTCCTTTATTTTAACCCTTTTGCAGCTAGAGTGGCATTGCATATTCGTTTTCTCGACCAGCGTGTTCATATGAGAATGACTATGTCTATATTTCAGCTACGCTCATACAGTCTACGCACTATTTATTATATATAAATAATTCTATGAATATATATATATATATATATATATATATATAATTCTATGAATATATATATATATATAATTCCATTAATATGTATGTATATATATATATATATATATATATATATATATATATATTTATAATTCTATGCTTATATATATGTATGTATATATATATATATATATATATATATATATATATATGTTGTGTGTGTGCGTGTAAATATAATTTCATGAATATGTCCATATATATATATATATATATATATATATATATATATATTTCTGTAAATATATACATATAATTCTATGAATATATATATAGAATCTTATTAATATATATATATATATTTATAATTCTATGAATATATATTTATATAATTCTATGAATATATATATATATATATATACCCAAGTATATGATTGGTGTATATGGAATGAATTCCAATAACCAACAATTACTATTCTTAAAAGAGTGCTCAATACAAAGTAGAGCAGATATAATTATTTATTTTTAAAGAAAAAAAAAAATTTATAACATAAATATGTTATAAAATCACTACAAAAATAGCCATTTTGTTTCAACACCTACGGTGTCTTATCAAGTGATGACGTTGAATGTAAAATAAATGGTTTTAAAAGTTTCAAATTAATATTCTACGTAAGGGGAAAACGTTGTTACAGAGGCTAGGTAGACCAATCAGAACACAATTACAGGAAAATTCAGAAAGCTCGATAACGAAGTCATGTTATAATATCTATTCAGATGTTTAGTATTAAAAAATAATTTATTCCAACGAATAATTACTAAATTATATGATAAAATTTAATATTAAAATTTAAAACTGCTAATTACAAAACCAAAATTTAACATTTATTCGCTATCAAGTTTACAACTATAAAATTACTGAGGAGAAAAGAAGAAATATATATGTTATTCAATTTATTTTTACATTGAAGTTACTTTAGCTATATTTAATATCCGGTCTTTTTACAATGTATACATTTTAATCCTCATGATGTGTAAATGGGGTCCCAAACTCACGCGTAAAACAAACGCAGTCAGATTCTAATACATAAGCACCAAGACATATCCACACACAAAAAAGGGGACAAGACAGAGAACATCTCCACCGTCTGTCATGAAAAAAAAAAAAAAAAGGGGGGGGGGAAATGGGAGAAGGGAAACCAACACACACGTACATACATACATAATTAAAAGTGGATGCACTTTCCATACACACAGATACATATAAATACATGCACATCCATCCACAGACATTGACCCAGACAGTTGCATACCCCAACCGATAAATATTTAAGACAGAAAATGTCATTGCATGAATGTTAACAACCTATTGAAATCTAATTTAAGCGAGTAAATATACAAAGATAAAAATGATCAAAATTAATATTATTTAATATATTAAAATATAGTGTATGTAAAAAAAAAAAAAAAAAAAAAAACGGACATTAAATTCAACACCCATCGGTAGCTACGATGTCCACCTCATATACATATAAGTATATACACACACACACACATACACACACATATATACGCATACAAACATATATATATATATATACACATACATACATATACACACATATATACATATATATACATATACACATACATATACACATACATATACATATATACATACACATACACACATACTCACACATATACATAAATATACATACATACATACACACCGAAACATCTACACATACATACATAAACATATACATACGTATACATTTCCATGGTATCAAGTACACATACACATACATACACATATACCTATATGTACCCACAAATATACACACAAATATGTGTACACATATTTACAAATAAATATATATATACACAGCAATACACAAAAATAAACATATATACACACATATATCCTAACTCATGTGGCCGTAATGACATACCCAAGTTTCCCTACCTACACGTACACATAAACAATTTCATATATAGTAGGTGTCAACATACATATATACAACTGCAAACCTACATAAGTAAACACACACACACACATATATACACATATATACATACATACAAACATATACACACACACATATATATACATATATATATATATACACATACATACACATACATACATGCATACACACATACAGAAATATACATACACATGAATATCTACATAAAAATACTTATCTATAGTAATAAATACACATATATACGTACATACACATAAATGCAACGACATTTGACCAAAAACATATATAAATATACAGACATACATACACATACATAT
The DNA here is from genome assembly GCA_963932145.1 of Acanthosepion lycidas. Taxonomy (NCBI): domain Eukaryota; kingdom Metazoa; phylum Mollusca; class Cephalopoda; order Sepiida; family Sepiidae; genus Acanthosepion; species Acanthosepion lycidas. Next base: position 11,283,298 of record OZ010600.1, read on the forward strand.
GCATAGACATACTTCGATATACATGCAAACACAAAAATGCACGTATCCTAACATACATGTATATAAAAAAAAAAAAAAAAAAAAAAACATTCATATCAACATAAATATACGTAAATAAAATTAGGTACACAATATAACAATACACATACAAACATATACACATATATATATATATACATACATACACATACACCTACATACATTCACATATATACATATATACATATACGTACATATATACATATATATATACATATACATACATACACATACATATATATACCCACACATACATGCACACATACACATACATGCACACATACGTACATACATATATATATATATATATATATATATATATATACACACATCCACATACATACACATACACCTACACACACATATATATATATATATACACATACACACATACATATATATACACAACTACATAAACATGCAGACACTTACATATATACACACATGAAGAAATATATATACATGCATATAAGGATACATACTCACATATATATACACACACATACCCACATCCACAAATACATATACATACTCATACACACCAATATTTTTAACCTCTTTTCTTCTTATCCTCCTTTTCACCTTCTTACTTTATATATATATATATATATATATATATATATATATATATATATATATATATATATATATATATATATACACATACACACATACATATATATACATACATACACGCACATACACACATATATCTATAAACACACAAACAAATACACACACATACATATATACATATATATATATATATATACAAAACTTAGCAACATATTAATACATTAAAATACAAACATACACATTTCGCAGTACAAACACACATAACTACACATAAATATATACATATATATACATACACATACAGAAAAATGAGTAACATTATGTAGTTATACCATACACATTCATATCGTCAGATTGACCATCAGGTAATAAAAGTTATAATCTATTCAACTTACAGCTACGTATCATTATCATTTAAAGTATACGACCCCTATAATAAGTTAAATTTATAACGGTGTTTACAATTAACCGTTAGTTCATATCTCTGATTTAAGAGATCAGCCTTGTTTTTAAATCTAATAATTTCAAACTTTTCGTTAAGACACAGGTAACACGGGGAATATAGGGATTTACATGTCCGGGATTTCTTAATCAATGTCCAATTAACCGTAGGTGTTTTGTTCTTTTCTTTTAGGTTCCAAAAGTACTTGGACAATGAAGTCATGTACCTATAGTCACAGTTATTGAAAGATTGCATATGCCCCCGCCAGCGTTCTTTGAATGTATTCATTGTGCTACCAATGTAAAACTTCTTTATATTTGGATTCTCAATAGTTGAGATAGTACTAAGATAGACTACAGAACGTATTCCACAGTTATTTTGTAGTGGACAATTACTAGGATACCTACAATTACATGAATTATTATTTGTGTCATTATATTTAGTATTACTGTCAGTAACCTTTTGAGTAATCGAGCTTTTTGAATCCCTATACTTGTTAAAGACTATGTTGTTATGTTTTTTAATGATTTTCTCTAGGTTATCTGCACAACTATAGCTTAATTTAAGTGTATTAGGATTAAATATTTTACTAAGTGGGTTAGTTTCAGTGTTAGGGAAATGTTTCTTGATTAGGTTTAGAAACATACGTCCTAATTTAGATTTAATCATTAAATTGAAAGGGGGAGTGAACCAGATGATCTTTCTAGATCTATTCTTATTATGGTTGTAGTTAACAGGGTTTTTATACTGAATATTGATATCTTTGTATCCACTATTTTTAAGTGCAGAATTATAAAAGTCACTATGTTTATTAAAAACATCTTTGTTAGAAGAGTTAGTGCTAATTCTAAATCCAATGGAAGAGGGTATATGTTTGATAACTGAAGGGGGATGGTTGGAATTTGGATGAACGTAAATCGGATTGGAATTAACCTTCACATATGGTTGGAAAGAGTTGTTAGCAAGGTTTAGGGTGACGTCTAGAAAATCTACTTGTTTAACATTAGTAGTGACTATTGTCCTAAGACCTAAATCCTTAAATACCCTATGAATCATTTTCCTAATACGGTCTACCTTAGTTTTAGTGGAGTTTTTAACAACTAATAAACCATCATCCCTATACAATCCTATACTATCGGAATCCAGACAGTCAAATGCACTTAAATTATACAACAGAAATAACCCAACCAGGTCAGAAGCTTCAGCAGAATCCAGAGAACCCATCGAAATGTCAAAATTGTTGTTGTAAGACTTTTTGGTCCACTGTTCATCCTTGTAGATTAGAACAGAATTCCGGCATTTCATGATGATGTCCACCTCACTCTCAGAAATATTAGAGTATTCCCGGGCGAAATCCAAGGCCAAAGTAAAAAGATCCTTCGATATAGAGGGATAATAATCGACAATATCGAACTGTATAAAAGTACAGTTGCCCTTATATCGGATGTTATTAAACCAGTTGATGACATCAGCTGTGTTAACCCACTGTAGTAGTCCAAGGGTGTTTTTTATGGATTTGTTGGTTCTTTCTAAGATGGTCTTACTAATTCTGCCGATTTCCGGTCTGGTAGGGTTTATAAGCCTAGTAGATGGCTTAGTTTTGAATTCAGGTTTATGGTCTTTTAACAAGACATAGGCTTCCTTAGTTTGTAGTTTGCCGACCCGATCACTGATCAATAATTTATCAGTAATTGATTTACTGATACTGTTAATGCTATCTATTTGGTTGAAGTTATTTGTATCAATTTTTTTGTAGTTTCTGGTTAGACTATCCCTAACTAATGTATCATAGTCCTTAGGAGATAACATATAAAAATTATCCGTTTTATCGGATTTTACATATATATCACCAGATTTATTAATGTCTTTGACGATACTATCCAGATTTTTTTGGAAGGCATTTTTGAATTTATAGAAGGTTAATCCTTTGATGATATCCAATAGTTCATTTTCAAAAGCAGACAATTGCTTAATAATTGGTGCAGTTTTGAGGCTTTTAAAACCATAAATTTCGCGTTCACACGATGGTTTTTTGTTTAGAAGAAAGAAGTAAGCTTTCCATCTCATTCTTCTGATAAGGTTTTCCGTTTGCTGTGTTAGATGGACGAAATAATCCCTTTTGTTCGTGGTGGGAATATTCTTAAGTGATACTCCGAAATTGATTCTATCCATAGTATAAGAATAGAATAGAAAGTGCTCGACAGTAGTAGGAGCTAATATCCAAGTATATGATTGGTGTATATGGAATGAATTCCAATAACCAACAATTACTATTCTTAAAAGAGTGCTCAATACAAAGTAGAGCAGATATAATTATTTATTTTTAAAGAAAAAAAAAAATTTATAACATAAATATGTTATAAAATCACTACAAAAATAGCCATTTTGTTTCAACACCTACGGTGTCTTATCAAGTGATGACGTTGAATGTAAAATAAATGGTTTTAAAAGTTTCAAATTAATATTCTACGTAAGGGGAAAACGTTGTTACAGAGGCTAGGTAGACCAATCAGAACACAATTACAGGAAAATTCAGAAAGCTCGATAACGAAGTCATGTTATAATATCTATTCAGATGTTTAGTATTAAAAAATAATTTATTCCAACGAATAATTACTAAATTATATGATAAAATTTAATATTAAAATTTAAAACTGCTAATTACAAAACCAAAATTTAACATTTATTCGCTATCAAGTTTACAACTATAAAATTACTGAGGAGAAAAGAAGAAATATATATGTTATTCAATTTATTTTTACATTGAAGTTACTTTAGCTATATTTAATATCCGGTCTTTTTACAATGTATACATTTTAATCCTCATGATGTGTAAATGGGGTCCCAAACTCACGCGTAAAACAAACGCAGTCAGATTCTAATACATAAGCACCAAGACATATCCACACACAAAAAAGGGGACAAGACAGAGAACATCTCCACCGTCTGTCATGAAAAAAAAAAAAAAAAAAAAAAAGGGGGGGGGGAAATGGGAGAAGGGAAACCAACACACACGTACATACATACATAATTAAAAGTGGATGCACTTTCCATACACACAGATACATATAAATACATGCACATCCATCCACAGACATTGACCCAGACAGTTGCATACCCCAACCGATAAATATTTAAGACAGAAAATGTCATTGCATGAATGTTAACAACCTATTGAAATCTAATTTAAGCGAGTAAATATACAAAGATAAAAATGATCAAAATTAATATTATTTAATATATTAAAATATAGTGTATGTAAAAAAAAAAAAAAAAAAAAAAAACGGACATTAAATTCAACACCCATCGGTAGCTACGATGTCCACCTCATATACATATAAGTATATACACACACACACACATACACACACATATATACGCATACAAACATATATATATATATATACACATACATACATATACACACATATATACATATATATACATATACACATACATATACACATACATATACATATATACATACACATACACACATACTCACACATATACATAAATATACATACATACATACACACCGAAACATCTACACATACATACATAAACATATACATACGTATACATTTCCATGGTATCAAGTACACATACACATACATACACATATACCTATATGTACCCACAAATATACACACAAATATGTGTACACATATTTACAAATAAATATATATATACACAGCAATACACAAAAATAAACATATATACACACATATATCCTAACTCATGTGGCCGTAATGACATACCCAAGTTTCCCTACCTACACGTACACATAAACAATTTCATATATAGTAGGTGTCAACATACATATATACAACTGCAAACCTACATAAGTAAACACACACACACACATATATACACATATATACATACATACAAACATATACACACACACATATATATACATATATATATATATACACATACATACACATACATACATGCATACACACATACAGAAATATACATACACATGAATATCTACATAAAAATACTTATCTATAGTAATAAATACACATATATACGTACATACACATAAATGCAACGACATTTGACCAAAAACATATATAAATATACAGACATACATACACATACATATGCATAGACATACTTCGATATACATGCAAACACAAAAATGCACGTATCCTAACATACATGTATATAAAAAAAAAAAAAAAAAAAAAAAAACAAAAACATTCATATCAACATAAATATACGTAAATAAAATTAGGTACACAATATAACAATACACATACAAACATATACACATATATATATATATACATACATACACATACACCTACATACATTCACATATATACATATATACATATACGTACATATATACATATATATATACATATACATACATACACATACATATATATACCCACACATACATGCACACATACACATACATGCACACATACGTACATACATATATATATATATATATATATATATATATATACACACATCCACATACATACACATACACCTACACACACATATATATATATATACACATACACACATACATATATATACACAACTACATAAACATGCAGACACTTACATATATACACACATGAAGAAATATATATACATGCATATAAGGATACATACTCACATATATATACACACACATACCCACATCCACAAATACATATACATACTCATACACACCAATATTTTTAACCTCTTTTCTTCTTATCCTCCTTTTCACCTTCTTACTTTATATATATATATATATATATATATATATATATATATATATATATATATATACACATACACACATACATATATATACATACATACACGCACATACACACATATATCTATAAACACACAAACAAATACACACACATACATATATACATATATATATATATATATACAAAACTTAGCAACATATTAATACATTAAAATACAAACATACACATTTCGCAGTACAAACACACATAACTACACATAAATATATACATATATATACATACACATACAGAAAAATGAGTAACATTATGTAGTTATACCATACACATTCATATCGTCAGATTGACCATCAGGTAATAAAAGTTATAATCTATTCAACTTACAGCTACGTATCATTATCATTTAAAGTATACGACCCCTATAATAAGTTAAATTTATAACGGTGTTTACAATTAACCGTTAGTTCATATCTCTGATTTAAGAGATCAGCCTTGTTTTTAAATCTAATAATTTCAAACTTTTCGTTAAGACACAGGTAACACGGGGAATATAGGGATTTACATGTCCGGGATTTCTTAATCAATGTCCAATTAACCGTAGGTGTTTTGTTCTTTTCTTTTAGGTTCCAAAAGTACTTGGACAATGAAGTCATGTACCTATAGTCACAGTTATTGAAAGATTGCATATGCCCCCGCCAGCGTTCTTTGAATGTATTCATTGTGCTACCAATGTAAAACTTCTTTATATTTGGATTCTCAATAGTTGAGATAGTACTAAGATAGACTACAGAACGTATTCCACAGTTATTTTGTAGTGGACAATTACTAGGATACCTACAATTACATGAATTATTATTTGTGTCATTATATTTAGTATTACTGTCAGTAACCTTTTGAGTAATCGAGCTTTTTGAATCCCTATACTTGTTAAAGACTATGTTGTTATGTTTTTTAATGATTTTCTCTAGGTTATCTGCACAACTATAGCTTAATTTAAGTGTATTAGGATTAAATATTTTACTAAGTGGGTTAGTTTCAGTGTTAGGGAAATGTTTCTTGATTAGGTTTAGAAACATACGTCCTAATTTAGATTTAATCATTAAATTGAAAGGGGGAGTGAACCAGATGATCTTTCTAGATCTATTCTTATTATGGTTGTAGTTAACAGGGTTTTTATACTGAATATTGATATCTTTGTATCCACTATTTTTAAGTGCAGAATTATAAAAGTCACTATGTTTATTAAAAACATCTTTGTTAGAAGAGTTAGTGCTAATTCTAAATCCAATGGAAGAGGGTATATGTTTGATAACTGAAGGGGGATGGTTGGAATTTGGATGAACGTAAATCGGATTGGAATTAACCTTCACATATGGTTGGAAAGAGTTGTATATATATGTATATATGTATGTGTGTGTATTTGTTTGTGTGTTTATAGATATATGTGTGTATGTGCGTGTATGTATGTATATATATGTATGTGTGTATGTGTATATATATATATATATATATATATATATATATATATATATATATATATATATATATATATATATATATATATAAAGTAAGAAGGTGAAAAGGAGGATAAGAAGAAAAGAGGTTAAAAATATTGGTGTGTATGAGTATGTATATGTATTTGTGGATGTGGGTATGTGTGTGTATATATATGTGAGTATGTATCCTTATATGCATGTATATATATTTCTTCATGTGTGTATATATGTAAGTGTCTGCATGTTTATGTAGTTGTGTATATATATGTATGTGTGTATGTGTATATATATATATATGTGTGTGTAGGTGTATGTGTATGTATGTGGATGTGTGTATATATATATATATATATATATATATATATATATATATGTACGTATGTGTGCATGTATGTGTATGTGTGCATGTATGTGTGGGTATATATATGTATGTGTATGTATGTATATGTATATATATATGTATATATGTACGTATATGTATATATGTATATATGTGAATGTATGTAGGTGTATGTGTATGTATGTATATATATATATATGTGTATATGTTTGTATGTGTATTGTTATATTGTGTACCTAATTTTATTTACGTATATTTATGTTGATATGAATGTTTTTTTTTTTTTTTTTTTTTTTTTTTTTTTTATATACATGTATGTTAGGATACGTGCATTTTTGTGTTTGCATGTATATCGAAGTATGTCTATGCATATGTATGTGTATGTATGTCTGTATATTTATATATGTTTTTGGTCAAATGTCGTTGCATTTATGTGTATGTACGTATATATGTGTATTTATTACTATAGATAAGTATTTTTATGTAGATATTCATGTGTATGTATATTTCTGTATGTGTGTATGCATGTATGTATGTGTATGTATGTGTATATATATATATATGTATATATATATGTGTGTGTGTATATGTTTGTATGTATGTATATATGTGTATATATGTGTGTGTGTGTGTTTACTTATGTAGGTTTGCAGTTGTATATATGTATGTTGACACCTACTATATATGAAATTGTTTATGTGTACGTGTAGGTAGGGAAACTTGGGTATGTCATTACGGCCACATGAGTTAGGATATATGTGTGTATATATGTTTATTTTTGTGTATTGCTGTGTATATATATATTTATTTGTAAATATGTGTACACATATTTGTGTGTATATTTGTGGGTACATATAGGTATATGTGTATGTATGTGTATGTGTACTTGATACCATGGAAATGTATACGTATGTATATGTTTATGTATGTATGTGTAGATGTTTCGGTGTGTATGTATGTATGTATATTTATGTATATGTGTGAGTATGTGTGTATGTGTATGTATATATGTATATGTATGTGTATATGTATGTGTATATGTATATATATGTATATATGTGTGTATATGTATGTATGTGTATATATATATATATATGTTTGTATGCGTATATATGTGTGTGTATGTGTGTGTGTGTGTATATACTTATATGTATATGAGGTGGACATCGTAGCTACCGATGGGTGTTGAATTTAATGTCCGTTTTTTTTTTTTTTTTTTTTTTACATACACTATATTTTAATATATTAAATAATATTAATTTTGATCATTTTTATCTTTGTATATTTACTCGCTTAAATTAGATTTCAATAGGTTGTTAACATTCATGCAATGACATTTTCTGTCTTAAATATTTATCGGTTGGGGTATGCAACTGTCTGGGTCAATGTCTGTGGATGGATGTGCATGTATTTATATGTATCTGTGTGTATGGAAAGTGCATCCACTTTTAATTATGTATGTATGTACGTGTGTGTTGGTTTCCCTTCTCCCATTTCCCCCCCCCTTTTTTTTTTTTTTTTTTTTTCATGACAGACGGTGGAGATGTTCTCTGTCTTGTCCCCTTTTTTGTGTGTGGATATGTCTTGGTGCTTATGTATTAGAATCTGACTGCGTTTGTTTTACGCGTGAGTTTGGGACCCCATTTACACATCATGAGGATTAAAATGTATACATTGTAAAAAGACCGGATATTAAATATAGCTAAAGTAACTTCAATGTAAAAATAAATTGAATAACATATATATTTCTTCTTTTCTCCTCAGTAATTTTATAGTTGTAAACTTGATAGCGAATAAATGTTAAATTTTGGTTTTGTAATTAGCAGTTTTAAATTTTAATATTAAATTTTATCATATAATTTAGTAATTATTCGTTGGAATAAATTATTTTTTAATACTAAACATCTGAATAGATATTATAACATGACTTCGTTATCGAGCTTTCTGAATTTTCCTGTAATTGTGTTCTGATTGGTCTACCTAGCCTCTGTAACAACGTTTTCCCCTTACGTAGAATATTAATTTGAAACTTTTAAAACCATTTATTTTACATTCAACGTCATCACTTGATAAGACACCGTAGGTGTTGAAACAAAATGGCTATTTTTGTAGTGATTTTATAACATATTTATGTTATAAATTTTTTTTTTTCTTTAAAAATAAATAATTATATATATATATATATATATATATATATATATATATATATATATATATATATATATATATGAAAATACCCGAAACTGCCCAATGGTCCACATCAGAATATCACTGCCGACGCCCTATAGCGCTAAAGAGCGTATACATATATATAAAATTCTCTGAACATTTATATATATATATATATATATATATATATATATATATATATATATATAATTCTATGAATATATCTATAATTCTGTGAATGTATATATAAATGTCTCTGAATATTATATATATATATTTTTTTTCTCAATATATATATATATATATATATATATATATATATATATATATATATTCTGGCATTAAAGGCAAGAAATGTTTTACTATAGGCCATGATAAATTTTAAAACCAAAAAACGAACACATGTCGACCGGTTCGTCCCCTCTCGTCAGAATTGTAAACGGGGAAAACAAATTATGAGAAGAAAATTTGTCGCGGATGACGTGAATCAATAGACATAGGCAAAAAATATAATCGTAAAAGTTATAACAACACCAAAGATACTCGAGACACAGCACCGCAAGCCCATTTTATTCGAAATTGTGATATCACTGATGGATATATGTGTTCTTTTGACATTTTCAGCCTCTTCACATGTGTCCCTTTATCGGAGACTATTCATATTTGTAGTGATTTGTTATATCGTAGTAAATTAACCACTCCGACTATACCTGAAGATGTTTTTGTTGAACTCATGAAATTTGCCACCATGTCTTTCGATTTTATTTTTGATAATATCATGTATCGTCAAATTGATGGTGTAGCGATGGGTTCCCCTTTGGGTCCTGTTTTGGCGAATATTTTTGTGGGATTTTAAGAGGAAAGCTTTTTGTTAGGTTCTTCCCGGCCCAAGGTTTACTTTCGTTATGTGGATGACGCATTTGTTTGTTTAACCATTTTCTCTCTACTCAACGGTGTTCATCCTGCCCTTAAATTTACGGTAGATGGTTCATTGTCCTTCTTAGATGTTCTGGGTCACAGAACACCTTCTTCGTTTATTACTTCAGTCTATAGGAAGTCTACTTTTACGGGTCTCTATACTCGATGGGACTCTTTTTGTCTTAATCAACAAAAGATTAATTTGATTAGGACTTTGATTCTAAGGGCGTTAATGATTTGTTCAGATAACGCCTTGAAAGAGGAGGTTGGTTGGTTAACTAGTATCCTCGTGAACAATGGTTATATCCGTTGGATATTGTTCAATCTGTTATTCGGGATAAGACTGACAGGTTTAATAAAATTATTCTTGCTACGGTTGGTAAATGTCCGGTCTTTCTTCGTTTACCATGGTTGGGTAGGATCAGTGAGTCCTTCTTCCAGCGGATTTCATTTCGTTCCCGCGAGTGTTATTATGCAGCCAACGTTTGTATTGTTTTGCAAACCAAGTTTGACCTGTCATCTGCGTGTAAAGACGTTCTAACCCCCAACCATATTAATTCCGTTATTTATTATTTAAAATGTAGTTGTGGACTCGACTACATAGGTAGAACGACACAGCGTTTAGATGTTAGGATTAAACAGCACGTGCCGGCGAAAATACTCATACAAAATTTTTCGTTTGGTGATACCATTCGAAATATTAGGTTGGTGCAAAAATAATGACGTAATAATGTCGTTTTTTGACGTATTTTTTAAAGTCAAAAAACGACATTATTACGTCACTATTTTTGCACCAACCTAATACATACGAGTCTTCTATAGCGGATCACTTGATAAATAATCTGGCCTGTGCTATGGATTTTAGTGTGAGCTGGTTCTCTGTTCTGGCCAGAGCACACTCGTTATTCCATCTGAAGGTGTTGGAGATGCTGTACATCAGGTCCAGGTGACCCGCTCTTTGTAAACAAAGAGACTGTTTGCTTCGGCTTGCGGTGTTGTGTCTCTAGCATCTTTGGTGTTATCACTTTTATTATTATATTTTTTTATTTTCCATTCATTCACGTCATCCGCAACAAACTTTCTTCTCATAATTTTTTTCCCCGTTTACAGTTCTGACGAGAAGGGAGAAAACCCGTCGACTTGAGTTAAATGGCATAATACGTTTGTGTACCGTTAACATATATATATATATATATATATATATATATATATATAATTCTAACGGATATATATATGTATGCATATGGCTATGAATATATATATATATATATATATATATATGATTCTAAGAATATATATATATATATATATATATATATATATATATATATAATTCCCTGAATATATATGATTCTCTGAATATATAAAATAAACATATATAATTCATTGAAAATAAATATATATATATATATATATATATATATATATATATATATATATATATATATATATTTAGTTTATGAAAAACTAGGTAATCCATATGGGTAAAACTTAGGAGGATAATAATCCAGAGAGCTCAGTGTAAATCCAGAGCAAATAATTTAAATAATAAAGTAAAGTAAAGAAGTCTGATAATCCGCAGTCCTTTTAAAAGGGCTGTGGTGAAATAATTTATTACATGGAACCTTAAAGTGGTCTGTTTTTATTTAAATTATATATATATATATATATATATATATATATATATGTATAGATAGTTCTCTTTCTCTCTCTCTCGCTATATATATATATATATATATATATATATATATATATATATATAATTCTATGTATATATATAAATATAATTATATTGTTTGTTTGTTTGGGTTTTATGGCATATGAACCATTGTGGGTTATTTAATGCCAAATCCAGTTTATATGAATTTTAAATGCCTATTTTGTATGGAATAAAAAATGTATAGTTGGCAACATTATTGTTTCAAAAACGTACAGCTGGCAACATAATTTTTTACAAAAAACGGATAGCTGGAAACATTATGGTTTCAAAAATGCATAGCTGGCAGCATTATAGTTTCAAAAATGGATAGCTGGCAACATTATTGTTTCAAAAACGTACAGCTGGAATAATTTTTTTTTCCAAAAAACGTATAGCTGGCAACATTATTGTTTCAAAAACGCATAGCTGGCAACATTATTGTTTCAAAAACGCATAGCTGACAACATTGTTTCAAAAACGTATAGCTGGCAACATTATTTTTAACAAAAAACGTATAGCTGACATTATCTTTTACAAAAAAATATAGCTGGCAACATTATTTTTTCAAAAAAGTATAGCTGGCAACATTATTGTTTCAAAAAAGTATAGCTGGCAACATTATTGTTTCAAAAAGGTATAGCTGGCAATATTATTGTTTCAAAAACGTATAGCTGGCAACATTATTGTTCTAAAAACATATAGCTGGCATCATTAATTTTCCGAAAACATATCTGAGGCCTTGCTGTTGGATGTAGTTTATCGCCGTACCCAGGACGCGGATGTAGTTTATCGTCATACCCAGGACATTCAAAAACGTATAGCTGGCAGCATTATGGTTTCAAAAAAGTATAGCTGGCAACATTATTGTTTCAAAAAAGTACAGTTTGCAACATCACTGTTTCAAAAAAAGTACAGATGGCAACATCACTGTTTCAAAAAAACGTATAGCTGGCAACACCATTGTTTCAAAAAAACTTATAGCTGGCAACATCACTGTTTCAAAAACGTATAGCTGGCAACATTATTGTTTTAAAAAAAATACAGCTGGCAACATTATTGTTTCAAAAAGGTATAGCTGGCAACATTATGATTTCAAAAACGGATAGCTGGCAACATTATTGTTTCAAAAACGGATAGCTGGCAACATTATTTTCCCCAAAACACCATTTGAGGCCTTGCTGTTGGATGTAGTTTATCGCCATACCAAGGACGCGGATGTAGTTTATCGTCATACCCAGGACGTTCAAAAACATATAGCTGGCAACACTATGGTTTTAATAATGCACACCTGGCAACATTATTGTTTCAAAAAAGTATTGCTGGCAACATTATTGTTTCAAAAACGTATAGCTGGCAACATTATGGTTTCAAAAACGTATAGCTGGCAACATTATCTTTCCGAAAACACTATCTGAGGCCTTGCTGTTGGATGTAGTTCATCGCCGTACCCAGACGGCGGGTGTAGTTTACCGTTATACCCAGGACGTGTATAATTACATATATATATATATATATATATATATATATATATATATATATATATATACATATATATATATATATATATATATATATATATATATATATGATTTTGTGATTATATATAGGGCTCTGTATTTCTGTGAATTATTTGGATAACTTAAATTTAGTTCCTTCTGATTCCCTTATTTTCTAAAAATCTGTCCTGAAATATTGGAATATCTCCATGACTGATTTATACGATTATCCACATCTTTGTTGTTTTTATCACTTCCTTTTGACCACCTTGCTTTTTGTACTTACATTCTCAGACATTCTACATTTACCAGAAGATTTTTCGAATTATCCTCTGATTTTTTTCGAACTTTTATCGGTGTCCTTCCTTTTGTTGTCTCTGCCGCGATTCGGCTGGCAAATTCTTCAAACTTCTCTCTGAGACTGATTGTGATATGTGTTCTCTTTTATTGCGAACATTTGCCAACGCTCAAATAAGAAACATCCCCTGACCAAGGATTCATATTGAATAAGTAAATTTTCATTACTATATCAGATCATCCAAGAAGTAATATCTGAAACCAGATTGCAATATATTGATTGACATTCTAAAATGCTTAAATAATAATAGTACATTCTACCAGGAAATTCAATATGTTATGTCCAAAACCTGATAACGAGAGATTGAATGATATTTTTAGTACTATGAAATTCCTACAGTCTTGCTATTTACTCAATTCACTGACAGTTGTCCTCAGCCTTATTCTCCTATTCATGACATTTCGACCGTTGTACGCTCCAGCCTTATTCAGGTGATATAAGTTGGAATTTCGAACCATATTCACGGTGTTGTTTTCTTCGCCTCAGCATATACACAAGAATTGAACATATGGGTTCTAGTTAGGTTTTCATGGATATTATGTGGTATTACGGTGGCTGTAGAAAAAATGGTAAGTAAGAATGTGCTCTTTTGGTGTAAGGAATACTATCGGATGTTTGGGCGATTAATAGTGTCTAGCTGAGTTTAATTAAAAGACAGAAGAAAACCATTCTTTCGCCATTCCCCCTTTTGGACTGTTATTATTGCTTTTCTCTGGCAATCCTTACAACGGGTTCCCATATTGTATTCATTTCTAGGCTTGGTCGGCTCAATAGATTTTTGTGGCCTAGAATATGTGCAGATTCCTTAAGTTTACGAATTTTCCAATGATGTTCTTTGTTTATGATTTCCGTTGAACGCTCCAGCATTCTTCAGTTTATATAAGTTTCGAACCAAACCCTTTATTTAGTCCACTGGGGTAGATTGTTCTAGTTCCACATGCCATGCCTTTTCTGGATATCTCAGTTTCAATAATCTCCCTTTAGAAACTAAGGTCATATGAGACAGTGGATAAAAGCTTTAGTCACTCGTTAACTTTCAATAGCTCATATTCAAATAAAAAAATGCTGTTCTCAAATTACTCTGTTTCAAAATAAAATTGCCCGTGTTTTCAACTTTACTCCTAGAGGCCATAGCCCAAATTATATATCATTTTGGAATCAGACCGACTCTGTGCGCAAATTAAAAACATTCTGGAAACTGGATCCGGACCCGCAATCCTGAAAATTTTGATTCCCAATTTATCATTTCTGTCATTGTTTTCGGAGATGTTTTTTACGTAATTTTTTGAGCCGAATATTTTTGTACGATAACAATTTTTATACCCGTGAAATAAATTTGGGAATAAACAAAATTAATTGCGAAACCTAGCGAAAGTCACCGATGAAACTATATTTTAACATTGCATTTATATTTTTTCAGATTAAATTTGGCTGGAAATCATGACGCCGATTCGAGTTCCACAAGGAAGAAGTACGAGAAATTAAACTGCTAGCGTAGAATTTACTAGTACATCTAGCCAGCTCAACTGTAAATTGACGAGATTTCGACGCCAGTCTAGTCTTGCATTTATATTCGAAATAGCGATGAGCGATGTTTATTTTCTTTTAATACAAAAAAGTGGCACAAAGCCAAAATGAGGAATGCGGAAAGAATGGTTTTCTTGTGTCTTATAACTAAACTCAGCTAGCCACTGTTGATTGCTCAAACATACCACAGTATTCCTTAAACCAAAACAGCACATCCTTACTTATTATGTCTTCATCCATCATAATACCACAGAATCTCCATAAAGACTTAACTAGTCCCATATGTGCAATTCTTGCTTATATACTGAGGCGAAGAAAACAACAATTTCGCTGGTTCCCAAACTGCATGAATTTAAACGTTCTACTAGGTTGGCATCTCAGTCCCGCCCTTTTACTATCGAAACAGTTAAATGTGGCCGTCTCTTCTACTCCAATAGCTTCATGTCTCGCACTTCCTGACTGTGGAATAACCTTCCACTTACTTGCTTCCCTTCAACTATTCAAATGCAATGTCAATCGATATTTTCAGATGCCTTGATCTAATTCCCTGTCCCCTTCATCATCCTTACCTCTGTTCCGCCTCTTTACTCTTGCTCCGACTCTCTGTAATCCCTAAACAAAAAAACAAAAAAAATCTAAACTGCAATGTGTATTTACAATATGAGATAATATCAGGTCATCCCATAAGTTCTGTCCAAATTTTAACTTTTTGTTAAAATGAACGAAATTTAAAGAGTATTTTATAATGTCTACTGGAGCTGAACATTATTTTTATGTTTAGATGCATTTAAACTGATCAAATTTTATTTCAGAGAACAATAAAATTAAATTTTGTTTGATTAAAACCCTGCTAACATGGAAGTACCCAAGAATCATTTGAGGCACATAATGCTTCATGAGTTCAAGAAAGGAAACTCAGCAGCCGAAGCAGCTAGAAACATTCACTCAGTTTATGGAGAGGAATGTGTGAATGACAGAACTTGCAGAAGATGGTTTGCAAAATTCAGAGGTGGAGATTTAACCCCTGAAGATGAAGATCGAACCGGACGTCCAGTTGAGTTTAATGAAAAGCTTCTTGAAGTAGACCTTGAAGAAAATCCTGCTTTATCAGTTGAGGAATTGGCAGTGGTTCTCAGTTCAAACCATACAACTGTTCATCGTCATCTTCAACAACTTGGAAAAGTTCCTAAACTTGGAAAATGGGTGCCACATGAATTGTCTGAAAACAACCCCAAATCCCGAGTTGACATCTGCTCTTCTCTCCATTCTCGCCAACTTGTTTCACCTTTTTTGGATAGACTTGTGACTGGCAACGAAAAATGGATCTTTTATCGAAATGT
Organism: Acanthosepion lycidas; assembly: GCA_963932145.1. NCBI lineage: Eukaryota > Metazoa > Mollusca > Cephalopoda > Sepiida > Sepiidae > Acanthosepion > Acanthosepion lycidas. Next base: position 11,300,428 of record OZ010600.1, read on the forward strand.
TAAGTGTCATAGACAGTGGCTTAGTAAAGGGGAAGGACCCCAGCCACAGCCGAGAAGGGAACTTCATGGGCAAAAGTTTCTTCTTTCAATCTGGTGGGATCGCCAAGGAATAATCCACTTTGAATTCTTACCACCTAATGCAACAATTAATGCTCAAATATACTCTCAGCAATTAGAGCGTTTGAAGCAAGCTTTGAGGAGAAAAAGACCTGCTCTAGTGAATCGAAAAGAGGTGATGTTTCATCAGGACAATGCGCGACCCCACACAGCAAGAATCACGTCACAAAAGATCTAAGAACTTGGTTGGGAGAAAATTCCTCATCCACCTTATTCTCCTGATCTTGCTCCTTCAGACTACCATTTGTTTCGTAGCTTACAGAATCATTTAGAAGAAACAGCTTTTGTAACACAGGAAGAGGTTAAAACTGACATTTGTGAGTTCTTCGAATCAAAGCGAAAAGAATTTTACAGTAATGGAATTAGTAAGCTTGTTAAAAGATGGATGGAAGTCATAGATAATCAGGGAAAATACATTGTTGATTGAATATGTAATTAAATGTAACATTTGGTCACTTGTTTTCTTTATTCAAAATTCGGACAGAACTTATGGGATGACCTGATATGTTTAAAAAAACTAAATGTGTTAGAACCCCAACCCCACAATCCTTAATTTCAGCAACTGGACGAAATCAATGCGAGACTTGAATAATGTAAAACAGTCCTTCAAAGACATCAAAAAATACGAAAAATTACACCTGAAATACGAATTGCACCCCGCATCCACCAGCGAACAGACAGCTCCTGTCTTCTAATGGGGTAAGGAAGTGGGAATTAAACTCAAGAAAATGGAGTCAGAAGAAAGCGGCTAATAAGTATACATCGCCGCACCATCACCTTGAAAGAAGAAAGTTAAAAACGCCCTTAAACTAACCTTATTCCGGGTGGGTTTGCTAATGTTCGATCCAGTTAGAACAATATCCTAATGCCTAACCTGCATCAAAGTGCCACTCTAAATCGTCCCCTCTGACAGAGACGCGCAAGATTTTACCAAATTCTGATGGTGGGAGCCGCCGCCTTTCCGTCTTAATCTTGACTTTAAGCTAATGCTAAAAAACAAGATTAGTCGGGAAGAGGTGAATTTCTCCGCACCACCTAGAATTGCTTTTGATGTGTCCTCAATATCACGACTCTCATTTGTCCTAGCAAGCAAAAGAACATGAAGTGTTCAGCCTTCGACAACGACGGTACCACATTGCTACATACAGAACTCGAGAAGGAAAAACTTTCAGCGCAGCATGCGGACCATGATATATTCAAGAAACTAATCAACAGGGCACGCAGTTTGGAGATATTTCCAAGTTTGCCGAATTAAGTCTTTTGCCGACCCAGAGGGCCTTTCGAATCACCAGCAAGATGAGTGATGCCTCATCATCATTGAGAGATTGATTTCGACCCGGTCCTCCATGGTCCTTTGAGCGTAATACCGAGCTCGTCTATCAGATCATCTTGAACGGACCCCCTAGCTAACACGTAATGTAATACTCTACATGACAACGCCTGGTCGTCGGAGAGTCCATCCGTCGCTCGTAAGAGGTGTTCAAGAACAATCCGAGATTCACGATAGAAGGGCCACTTGCCTCAGTGTAAACGGAGGCCTTTCACCTCACACGAGTGCACAGAGATGGGAAGTTTTTACAGGAGCATTCCTTCCAGAATTCTCTCTCACGATCCAATTGATGACACATTTGACGAAGGAACGCGATACGAAATACATGTTGCCGAGTCTCAATGCTAGGCATGGCCTGACAGCCTTCAGAAGTGTGAAGGCAACACATCTTGTGTAGCATCTTTTGGACCTTGCCTCCCCGTAACAACGAGAACAAGAGCCTTATTAATGACATTGGCAGTGGAAGTATGTATAGACGGTACAGGAGAATCGGGTAGATGTGCGAGACATACTTCTGGGTTCCCCTTTAAGGAAAGATTCTTCTGGGACCTCAGATGAAAT
>OZ010600.1:11307435-11314935 GCA_963932145.1 Acanthosepion lycidas
ATATATATATATACATACATACTTTTTATGATGCAAGTCGATATTTTAAAATCGATGTTGATTAATTTTTAGGGTATACAAACATTCATATTCTAGCATTGCATGTATATTTCAACGTTTCAAACCTGTTTTAGCACACTTAATTGCCAATAATCATAATGAGATTTTCATGATGGAACACGATTGTTGCTCATTACTTTGCAAATAAATTTTTCATAAAAGCTTAGCAACGATTATTTCCTGAATTTCTCTTATTTCATGTAAAGTAAGAAAATATCTCAAAAGAGAAATAATAAAGTATGGCTCTATTGAGTGTTCGTGACACAACTTTGTTTATTGATAGAACAGGAGTCAGAACAATAATAAAAGAAACAGAAGCCATTGATAAAATGAAAACAAAAAAAAATTGCATCTGTCTATATTTCTGAGATGAGGTATTATGTACATTATTTACTGTTGTGGATTCCGGGATGAAATCCGGTATCAATAAATAACAAACGCCAAGAACGAATATAGGGAAATAAATGTATTAATGTAATAATACAAACTGATAATGCAGATTAGTAGTTCCAGGAATGCGGGTTAGTAGCAAAATATATATACAGTCTTTGGTATCGACGTATCACTGTATGACTTCTTACTGAGTCTACGTGCTTGCTCACTGTGACTCTTACTCGTTACGTTCATGCTCGTTCGTCTCTCTTTCTCGTTCTTCTTCCGGGTATTCACCATCAGTAGTATATGTATACCCTGGGTGAGTCTATTTGTGTAAAAAGGGGAGAACCCCTCAACATTTACATTATTCGGTCTCATCTCTGTCGCCATGCAATGAAAACAGCAAAAAATTGCAATATGAGCACTGGTAAAAACGGTTCCTGGAGACATTAGGTTTATAATACCCAGAAATCCATACACAGATGTCCTCAAGAACACATGGCACAGTAAATGCGTTGGTTAGATCCAGTAACAAGACCCAAAGAATGTGAGTTCAATACCCGTTTAAGGCAATGGAGAACTTTCAGAGGGAAATTAACAGGAGATAACTGATAACTGACATCCATTAACATGGCACGTGGAACTAGAACAGTCTACCCCAGCGAGCGAAATAAAGGGTTCAGTTCGACATTCCAACCACCTGAAGAAGACCGGAGCGTACAACGAAACGTTGTGATAAATATGGCGACAAAGATGAGGATGATGGTCTGAACAATGTGAACAGTTTTTTCTTGTTTCTATTTGCGATTGAAACTTTGCCCTGAGAGGATTAATGTCTTGCTTAAAAACATATCCGGCTATTCGGTAAATGTATTATGTATGAAAAGAGCATATAATGATATCGACAGACAGTTGTAAATTTCTACTGGGGTTTTATCAGAAACTGTTGTAATAAATATGGCGACAAAGATGAGGACATTAGTCCGAATAATGTAGTATCTGTCTATATTTAATGTAGTATCTGTCTATATTTCTGAGATTAGGTATTATACCTAATCTCAGAAATATAGACAGATACTGAAAGGCTGAAACGCTGGAATAAATATGGCGACAATGATGTGGACAATAGTCCGAATAATGTAAATAGTTTACATAATACCTCATCTCAGAAATATAGACAGATACTGAACGGCTGAAACGTTGTAATAAATATGGAGACAAAGATGAGGACAATAGTCCGCATAATGTAAATAGTGCACATAATACCTCATCTCAGAAATATAGACAGATGCTGAAAGGCCGAAACATTGTAATAAATATGGCGACAAAGATGATGACAATAGTCCGCATAATGTAAATAGTGTACATAATACCTCATCTCAGAAATATAGACAAATGCTGAAAGGCCGAAACATTGTAATAAATATGGCGACAAAGATGAGGACAATAGTCCCAATAATGTAAATAATGAAAAATATTTGCTTTGGCAATGTTGCAAAAAGTGATTTGAGAAAAATGGGAGGAGTAAATTTCAAGAGAAATAGACTGACTGCAAGAAAATATTTGAAGCATCAAATATTTTGAATCGAAATAGAATGAAAAAATGGCGAATATTAAGCAAACAATCAAAATGAATTCAAAATCAGAAAAAGAAGCATCACAGTCGGTAATGCAAGTCAATTTTTTTGATTAAAGAATGCATTTGTTCCACCGTAGATTTGTCGAGCACAAGACTAATGTAACCAGGAACCGTGAGTTCGCAGATGGTTGTTTATTCCGGTCTGTACACGGAAGTGTTCCTGACAGTTTGGACAGGAAATAGTGACGGGAGACCTTGTGAAATTACCCTTTCGGTTCTCATCTCTTAATTCACACAAAAATATTAATTCACATGAAAATAAAACGAATTTATATTTACTAAAATTCACACCAATATCTGTCTATAGCCCTGAGATGAGGTATTATAATTACTTTCATGATTTACATTATTCGGACTGTTATCCTTATCTTCATTGTCATATTCGTAAGGTTTCGGCCTCTATATCTCTGAGATGAGGTATTATGATTACTTTCATTATTTACATTATTCGAACTGTTATCCTTATCTTCATTGCCATATTCACAATGTTTCGGCCTCTACCTCACTGAGATGATGTATTTTGATTATTTGCGTTATTTACATTATTCGTGGGGGGCGCTATGTGGGGTCAGAATTCGCGCTCACCCTGATAAACAAGCTAAAAAAAAATTTTTTGTTGCTTTGCTTGAAAATTGTAAAAAAATCCTCATAAGTACCTTGAATATCATCCTCTTTTTCGAAATGTAAATAACTTTTTTTTTAGTAATTTTTCATTCTGATGGATGGATTTGTTGCGAGGCAAGTTAAACAATTTTAATTTAAAATTTATAATTTCAAAAGAGTGCCAAAAATTTAATTAAAAAAACATCAAACGAATTTTGATTTAAAATTTATAATTTCTTGGGGTGAATTAATATTTGTGATACGTAACTTTACATTATTCGCGGTAAATTAACAGAAAAGATCCGAATATTTTCCAGATATAGATAAGATTACATATTATTTTTAATTTTTAGTCGTTACGCATGGTTTACTTGTTATTTTCTTCACGGGCAAAATTAATGCGAACCGGCCTAGATCAAAAAGTCCTAAAGAAAATATGTTCTGTCCGACCAGAATAAAACCTGGATTCCCTTTATTTGACTGTTTTTCCAATATATTACTGATTAATAAGTAGTCTGTAATTCGTTTCAGGGACAAACATAAAGCTAACAGATATAGAACTCAAAAGTATTAATTTGCCCCAAGATAAAAAGAATTTATATTTACTAAAATCCACACCAAATTCTCCCAGAGAGTGACCCTTCCATTTCACTCCGGTTATCGCCCCAAATGTAGATGACTTGGGTGCGCTATTTCTAAGTGTAGGGTCTCTATTTCGCGCTCACCGCGATAAACAAGCGAAAAACAGATTTTTGTTTTTTTTTAAAATGGTATACAATTTCCTTGTAAGTACCTTGAATATCATCCGTACTAACGAAATGTGAATAACTCCCTGATTTTTGGTAATTTTTCATTCTGAGGTTTAAAGTTGTTGCGAGGTAGGCTGGATTTAAAATTTATAATTTCAAAAGAGTGTCAAAAATTTAATAATAATAAAAAAAAAAAACCAAAAAAAAAAACCCAAAAAAAACAAACAAACTTTGATTTAAAATTTATAATTTCTTGGTGAATTAATATTTGCGATACGTAACTTTATATTATTTGGGGTAAATTAACAGAAAAGATCCGAAGATTTTCCAGATATAGATAAGATTACTTTTAATTTTTAGTGGTTACGCATGTTTTTGTCACAGACAAAAAATGAAATCAGGACTACTCATAGGAATTTATCTCAAAGACCTTAGAATGTGAAGCCAAGGCTATCTAGATGAAGAAGAGAAATACATCGAGGACACATTTAGACTTCTTCACTATCTATATCAAGTCATCATCAACGCTAGAAGTCGCACATGCAATGTCCACAAATGAAAACAAAATAGACACCACTCATAGCACTTCTAACATTAACAAGCCAAATTTTATAATCTTACCCTCTAACCTTGTATTTACAAAATTTGAAAATAAATTAGTTATCCCCGATACGAAGGTTTTTACCACCAGCTCCAAGACAATCGGAGATATAACTAAATCCAACACCATATCGGATACCGTGATTTAGCAAATGAATTGCGAGCAATGTAAAAGCACTTAAATATGCGAGACATCACGAAATCTAAAATCTCTTATGTACGAGCCTAAAAGAAATCTACGTTGGGAAACCCGCTTAAACTCGATCGAAATACACTGGCACAAAACTGGCCATAAATTTGATTTTACAAATGTTAACATAATTAAAAAATATTACGTCGGAAATACTTCGAGGGAATCCTGATAAATTTTTTTACCGACTATGCACTCACGTCACTCGAGGCGGTGTAATGGTTAGCAAGCTTGTTTTGCTAGAACAATTAATAATAACATTTAAAAATTAATTTCTGAATACGTCCTGTAAGTTTCCCTAATATTCAGGATTTATCTGATTTTTAAAAGAATTTCCAAATCAATGTGTTTTTCATCGCAAAAATAGCACAAGAAGTTTCCCGTACAAATTTATGATCCAACATTGACGCAAAAAAACAATATTGTTGATCAAAATGTCCAAGTTTCTAAATAGGATGAAAAACATAAAGTTATGCATAAAAAAATCTTTGGGTCTTTCATCTTAATACAAACACTAAGGATTTGAATAAAATTTTTATTACATTTTTGTGTTTATGTTTTCATTATATATTCTTTTTTAGGAAATCTTTTGAGGTACCTATATATGTATATATATATATATATATATATATATATATATATATATATATATATATATATATATATATAGTAAGAGGCAGAAAAATGAACGCACACATAGAAAGTCGATTTATGTATTTTTACCAAGACAAGTGAGTAATAGAATTCGTTTATTTATACAGGAGTACAAATGTATATTATATAAGTCAAAAAATGATTGTTTTTCTTACTGACGGTTCCCAACTGAATTTACTATAATGTGCAATCGGCAGAATAAAAAAAAAGACCAAACGAGCATGCGCGAAATAAAAAAAATATAATACGGTGACAATTTACCCATCGCACCCAGTATGTATATACATATATATATATATATATATATATATATATATATATATATATATATATATATATATATATATATAAGTACAAGACCTTTGTATTTTTAGTGAGTAATAGAATTCGTTTATTAATACAGTGTTTAAATGCAGGTGTATATATGTATATTATGCAGGTCAAAAATGATTTAGTATTTTCTTGGCTTTTGCATAAGGGTTAAAAGTTCTATTTCTGTTGGAGAAGCAAATATTCTCTATGAATTTTCTCCAACATCCAGTCTGGAAAATATAATAAATACTGTCTAATTAAAAACACACAGACACACACACATATATATATATACACGTTTCATTAAATAATATAGACATCTGATAAGTTTAATAACATTATCGTTGAACGAAGAAAGAAATTCACAATAGTGATCCATATTTTTTTAAATACAATCTAAGCTTTCAGCGTATTTAAGCCATTATCAAAGATGTCAATTACAAAATATTTAACAGTATACGGTCAAGACAGTGATGATAGTCTGTCAATGTTTACATAGATGATTTCTGAGCAACGATAAACACGTGCTAGAAGCGAAAATCGCACCGCATGTTAACATTTTTAGGCATAAATAAAGTAAATAATAATAAACAAATTAACAAACCAATCCTGACAAAATAACCATTAGAATAAACTACAACAACCAATCCAAAAATTAGACGTCAAAATATCTATAACTGCTATGTAACGATAAAAAACAAAAAACATCAATACGTTACTCAAAAATCAAAAAGCAAATAGAGTAAATAAAAATATACAAAATGGCCCCGCTAAAATAACCGTCAGAATTAGTTCTAACGGTTATTTTAAAGATACGAATAAATAAACAAAAACAAGTAAAAATAATAAATCCAAATAAATAAATAAAAATCTGTCCTCACCGCCGAAATAAAAGAACAGACTACAATAAACAATCGAAACATTGAACGAATAAATAGCTTTTATTATCTTCTCAGACCAAGACTAATTATTAAATAAGAAACCTAAGCAAATCCCCCCAACTTTTTACTAAGTTAATAAAAGATCAAAATCCGAAAAGAATAATTAATAAAAAATCAAAATCAAAAACAAATAAATTAACACAAATAAATAAATAAGCAAACAAACCACTCCCGGAAAAATAAACGCCAGGATAAATTATGCACCACTGACACATATATATAAATAGTCATGGAAAAATTCAACATTCGCGGCCTTGTATGAAACAGCCTGTCGCCTCTGAGTGTTGACTTTTATATTTATATTTACACACGCTCTGTCTCTGATATTGAGCACTTTATCCCATAAATACAGCACACCTCAAAACTATATTTCTTCATACAGACACTCACAAACACACACATATATATATGTAGATATTTCTACTAATCTATTACCCATTATCAAGAATGTTTCTTTCAACTAAATACACACACACATACACACACATATATATATATATGTGTGTGTGCGTGTATGTGTGTGTGTGTGCGTGTGAACTGTCTACTCTCCAGTTATTTCCTAACACCTGATGATACAAATTATTAACACCAAACACCCCTAACTTTTTTTTAAACAATTCGCCCTGGCTGTTACCATGGAAATTTTGATTTCAATTATGAATATGCTATTAAAACACGTAAATTTCTGAAATAAGTTATTCCAAAAAAAGTTCGCTTGAAGATGGAACAGAGCTTACTTTAACTCAATTTAATTCAAATAATTATATTGAAGTTTTCGGCTCTTGTTTTGAAACATGAGACCTCTTATGTAGCGTGTTTGAATCATATTTTTAAATAAATAATTATATTTATGCTCTACTTTTGTATCGAGCAGTATTTAAAAAAAATAATAACAAAAATACTAAAGAACTTTGGATTATTTATCTAACCAGTTGTTTCTCATACTCATTCGGTTGCTGAATTTCAAAGATGGGATGTGTAGCGAATATTTCTCGTGAATGTATACATGTCAACAATCAGAGCATTTTTCTATTCTTTCATTGAACAATATTTCCTCGCACGCACGTATATAAGTGTGGTGGGGGTCTGTGTAAAATTATGATAGGTAAAAATTGCTATTATTTTTATTTTATTAAAGTTTATTTGTTATTATTTTAAAGCTGGTTTTTTGCATGTTTTTGATGACTGTGTACATGTAACTGGTAGAAATTGCAGTTTGTAATCCTTATTGGTTTTTATTTGATGGTATTAAATATGCTGGTGGGGGAGGGGTACTAATTTATGTTAATAATTATAGTTGATTGGTATGGTAATGGTAAATGTGATGTGGTAATAATGTTGTTGGGTATTGGTGGTAATGATAATATGAGTAGGTAA
>OZ010600.1:11319935-11338318 GCA_963932145.1 Acanthosepion lycidas
GTTTTAAGACTTTATAAATTTAACCCGGAAGTAGAACTGGCTGCTTGGCCAATGAATGCCAAATATATGCTTGTAGAGAAACGGCTACCATCAATAAGGTTTAATATAGTATTGAGGAAATGTAATGAATTGTTTGTTTCTGATTCCTAAGTAAATTCAGTCTTATGTTTGAAATTGATTCGTTTATTACATGGTAGATATAAAAAAAAATCCATTGAGAAAAGCATCCTGGGTATGATGATAGACTACATCCGCGTCCTGTGTAAGACGATAAACTACATCCGCGTCCTGGGTAAGACAATAAACTACGTCCAACAGCAAGGCCTTTGACCAGGAGACTTTGAGAAGCGTGGAACCACCTCTTAATTGCTGGTGTTCCCAGGTCCTCCATCCTGACCCGGGGTTATGGCACCTGTTAGGGTTCTATCTATAGGCAAGTAGTTAATCCCGAAACTGAGGTAAACTGAGCTCAAAACCATATAGGTTTTAATACCAGAAATACATTGTAAAAAATTATTACCAGTAATATATTTTTGAGAAAAATAACTATTACCAGCAATATATTTTGGAAAAAAATTACCAGCAATATATTTTGGAAAAAAAATTATACCAGTAATACGTTTTTTAAAAGAAAAAAATATTTACCAGCAATACATATTTAAAAATAATATTACCAGCTATATATTTTTGAGGAAAAAATATTTCCAGAAATAGATTTTTGACAAAAGAAAATATGACCTGAAAAAAAAGTTGTCGGCATTAAATAACCCATTGAGGTTGATATGCCGTAAAACAAAACAAAGCAAACCAAACCAACAATAAAACTCTTGTCGGCATTAAATAACCAACTGAGGTTGATATGCCGTAAAACAAAACAAAACATACCAAATTAGCAATAAAAATCTTGTCGGCATTAATAACCAATTGAGACTGATATGCCGTAAAACAAAAAGCAACCAAACCATTCAGAAAACGAATATTGTACTGTATATTATGTTGCGAATTCACTGTGCTAATTCACTTTTCATATACAGTTTGCTTTCCTAGTAGAGATTATGGAATATATTCCAAATTAGTGTTTTAATTCCACTGCTAATCACTTCGACTAAACCGGGGAGCATTATTTAGTATGAATTGTCAAGCAAGAAATTTTCCAAGCCATTTTTGACACGCTTGATCATTCGTATCACCTCCTTCATAAAAATAATCATCCTTTACTTTTTTAAACTTGATTATATTAACCCGTATATTTTATGATTGAATGACTGAGAAGAGGGAGATGTATTAGTTAAAAATGGATGACGAGGACTAAGGGGTGATTTTCAGAATTTTATAGTGAAAATTTAATTGTTCAACTTTCGACTTTCTATTTGCTGTGATTTGAACATCAAGATGAAAGAAATTTTTCGGCGGTCAGAAATTCAAAGGAAGTTTATAATAGAAATTATATTAAATATTCGAAATTTTTGCCATGGTATGATAAACAATTTCTTGCTCGATTGAATCGAGACTTTTGAAAAGCAAGAAAAACAAATTTTCATTGATAGTCAATAATGCTAATGGAATTACCTTTTTCAGATTGGCCATTCTTTGCAGCTGATAGATATAAACAATAGATTACTTGTGACCCCAACTACAAAAAATAAAATTTAAATATATATATATATATATATATATATATATATATATATATATATATATATATATATATATATATATATATATATATGATAGACATCGAAAATATAAAGGGACGACTGTGTATTTTAGGATTATAACATGTTTAATAAAAGCTGTCTTTGTAATTAAGAACCGGGTCAATATATATATATATATATATATATATATATATATATATATATATATATTAGGTTGGTGCAAAAATAATGACGTTTTTGACGTATTTTTTAACGTAAAAAAACGACATTATTACGTCATTATTTGTGCACCAACCTAATATATATATATATATATATATATATATATATATATATATATATATATATATATATGGATATATATACATATACACACACATATATATATATATATATATATATATGGATATATATACACATACATATATATATATATATATATATATATATATATATATATATTCATATATGTGTGTGTGTATGTGAATATGTGCGTCTGTGTACATAATTATATGTTTATTTGTAAAATTGTGTGATTTGAGAGCAATCCCTCTTTTATGAAGAGGATTGGCATCACTTTCGGATTAGTGTTTTATTAAATTCTTCTATTCGGAAAGGAATTTGTTTTTCTGGACATAGACCATATAAAAACGCGCTCACCTAACACACACACACACACATACACACACACACACACACACACACATATATATATATATATATATATATATATATATATATATGAGAGTATATTGATTTAAAACCGGACATTTTTTTAAAACTAAAGTATTTATACATTTCATATACATAATTACATTTAGACGGAAATTTGAAATTTATGAATAAGGATAAACATGTTAATTATCCTGTAGAGGCTAATTGAGGTAATATATATATATATATATATATATATATATATATATATAAGGCCCGTTTGTTGCTAAAATATCATCAGATTTAAATAACTTTTACCAAATATCATAATTTATAAAATGGCAAATAACATTAGAGAAAATAGCATCAAAATTAATTAATTTTTTCGAAATAGTATCATTCATAAAATTTCAAATAAAATTAGCGAAAATAGCATCAGCTTTAAATAACTTTTTTCAAATAACATAATTTACAAAATGTCATCTGACATTATCGAAAATAGCATCACACCGAAATAATGTTTTCTAAATATCATAATTCATAAAATCTTCAATTAGAGAAAAATAGCATCCATCTTAAATGATATTTTTCAATGAATGAATTAATGGATAAAGAAAAATACTCCGATCTACGTTTTATGAACAAAATTATACTGGTTTTCACGCATGCATAATGCAAAAACGCTCCCTGATCTTTTAGAAGACGGCTAGGGTAACTCGCAGAAAACCAGCGCAAGTACAACTTGCTTCTTCAACACTCTACAGAAATAATCTGCTGTTTAAGCTGCTGCTAAGAAAAACGTGTCTTAGTTATAGTTTATCAGAGAAGAACATATAATGTGGCATTAATCAACAGTTTGAACAAGTCCAATCTCTTTTGCTCACGATTAATTGTGCCTTCGTGCTGGTACAGCCATCTACGGCTTAAGAACAGTTCTATCTACTGAACTATACTGACAATACTTGCGTCAAAGACAAGCATGGCGTCCATTCAATTCCCAGTGATGGGCCTATCCCCCAGGATGATATCATTTTCACCGTCTTGAAAAATCGAACATGGTGGTATTCGTTCTTACCTCTCCATGTATAGAAAACACAAACAAACACACAGACACACGTAACTGTCTATATTTCTGAGATGAGGTATTATGTACACTATTTACATTATTCGGACTATTGTCCTCGTCTTTGTCGCCATGTTTATTACAACGTTTCGGACGTTGTACGCTCCGGCCTTCTTCAGGAGGTTCAAATGTCGAACTAAACCTTTTATTTCGCTCACTGGGGTAGATTGTTCTAGTTCCACGTGTTATGTTTTAATAACGGCGAAATAAAGGGTTCAGTTCGTCATTCCAACCACGTGAAGAAGGCCAGAGCGTACAACGGCCGAAACGTTTTAATAATGAAAAAGATTAGGACAATAGTCCGAATAATGTATATAGTGTACACACACGTGTATATATATATATATATATATATATATATATATATATATATATATATATATATATATATATATATATATATAGGTTAGTCCAATAGCCCGTTCTGGGTATGACGATAAACTACATCCCCGTCTTTGGTATGACGAAAAAATCATCCGCGTCGTCGGTATAACAAAAACGACAAGTTTTCCGATCAGAATGTTGTGAGGAGTATGGAACTATCTCTTAATTACTGGTGTTCCCAGGCCCACCATGAATCAGGGTAGTAGCATCTGTTAGGGACCCATCTCTGGGCAAATAGTTAACCGCTAAAGCGCGGTGTAAACATGTAAAATAGGTTTAATAACAGCAACATATTTTTATAAAAATATTACCAGGAATAAATTTTTGACGGAAAACGAACTATTACCAGCAATACATTTTTGAAAAAAATATTGCTATCAATATAATGTTGTCGGCATTAAATGATGTTGATATGCCGTAAAACAAACCAAACCAAACCAACATATAGATAGATAGATAGATAGATAGATAGATAGATAGATAGATAGATGAAATCACGCAATGATAAATAGATAGAAAGCACTTTATGATACATAGATAGGTAGATAGCACGTTATGATAGCTAGCTAGCTAGATAGATTGATAGAAAGCACGTTATTATAGATAGATAGATAGATAGATAGATAGATAGATAGATAGATAGATAGATAGATAAAGAACATTACCATCACTAAAAATCTTGTCAGCATTAAATAACCCATTAAGGTTGATATGCCGTAAAAAAAAACAAAGCAAAACAAACCAGCAATAAAAATCTTGTTGGCATTAAGTAACCCATTGAGGTTGATATGCCGTAAAACAAAACAAACCAAACCAAACTAGTTCAAAAATAGGATTACACTTTACAGATTTTTTTAAAATATTTTAGCACAATTAAATTTCTTTATTACAATCGTATTTGTTTAACACTTTTCTCAATACTCGAAATGCACTCAACCTACCTTACAATATTCCGAGGACCTCTCCAGAACACTGTGACACATGGTACTTCGCAAATACCGATCTACATCAATGTCTATAAATGCTTCCAAGATTAACTCTTTTAATTTGCCTACTGAAATGGCGATTTTTCTCATAAACCTTATTTTTTACTACGCCCACCCCCACAAAAAAGAATCCCATTGGTGTTATGTCGGGCGAACAGCGCTCCATTTAATCCTTTCGATCCAACCTCGTGGGATGGTTTGGTCAAGCTAGTACCTTACTACGGAAGCATAATAGGGCGGTATATTATCTTTTTGAGAAAATCTTAGCGGATTTACTTCTTGATCTGTTTTGTGTCACTAACGTGTTAAAAAAACTCACATAAGTATATAAATAATTAAAAAACTGTATCTCTACTTTTGACCTACCTATCGTGCATTCTTCATCTACTGGTACCCTTTTACATGATGAGTGCACTCGGGTCGGAGTTGCGATCCGTCTTGGACTCAAATTATGTGAGCGTCACAGATGAAGATGTGAAGCTTCCATCGATGAGTTTGGTTTGCATCCTCTCTCCTGTTGTAGTACTGGCCGCTTTCCAACAGCATGCAGCAATAAACGACATCATCAAAAGATGTTTGGATGCAGCTGGATTCCCTTCCCAAATCGAACCCGTAGGCCTCGACCGCGGTGATGGAAACCGGTCGGATGGCATTACCATTTTCCCTTTTAAAATCGGTAAGTCGTTGATTTGGGATGCAACCTGTGCGGTTACATTTTGGGCCGGTAATTTGATCAGGTCATCGGTTGAGTCGCGGTCCATCGCTCCGGACGCAGAGATGAAAAAAATAGTTAAATATTCTTCTCTTGCTGATAGATTTTTTTTTTACTCCTGTGACAGTGGAGACTTCGGGGATTATTGGCCCTCGTTCGATGGCGTTCCTTCAGAGGATTGGCGCAATTGCGTCTCGATTAAGGGATGAGCCTCGCGAAACAGAGTGGCTCTTGCAGCGTGTCTCACTAGCGATGGTTCGAGGTAATGCTTTCTCCATCATTGCCCCTGGCTGGGGATACCAAAAAAATTGTTTATAGTTACTTTATTCTAGAATTGTCATCAATGGTCAACTGAACTTGCTTTGCTTCAATAAATTAATTTCGACTTTTGATACTTTTTTCTCTCGTCAGAAGCTATCATACATATTTATGAGTCTACCTTTAAATGTTGCTGCTACATCTGGTCTGGTGCTTCTGATCTATATTTAGAGATTATTTATATTATTCGGACTATTGTCCTCATCTTTGTCGCCATATTTATTACAACGTTTCGGCCGTTGTACGCTCCGGCCTTCTTCAGGTGGTTGGAATGTCGAACTGAACCCTTTATTTCGCTCACTGGGGCAGACTGTTCTAGTTCCACGTGCCATGTTTAATGGATGTCAGTTAGCAGTTATCTCCTGTTGATTTCCCTCTGAAAGTTCTCCAGGAAGTTCAGAGGGAAATCAACGGGAGATAACTGATAACTGACATCCATTAAACATGGCACGTGGAATTAGAACAGTATACCCCAGTGAGCGAAATAAAGTGTTCAATTTTCAGCCATCTGAAGAAGGCCGGAGCGTACAACGGCCGAAAGGTTGTAATAAATATGACGACAAAGATGAGGATAATCGTCCGAATAATGTAAGTAATGTACATAATACCTCATCTCGGAAATATAGACATATTTAGAGATTCTTGATAAAATCCAAAGAAGAATCTGCAATGTTATTTTTACTGACCTGGTATCTCGGCTTCAGTTTCATTCCTAGCGACGTAATATAGCTTCCTTCTATAATTACTTTCATGACAATTGTTCCAATGAAGTGAACTTAACGGCAGTAATCCCCCTTTTAGAGTTGAAATTGTTAGATGTAACCGTCAGTTCTATGCTAAAAGCACCTTCCTTTGCACTTTTCGCTTGTGTAACTCTCTTCCGGCTTCTTGCTTTCTGGTCAACTTTGATCTTCCTAAAAAATAACAATATTTATCTCCTGTATTCTTAATCCCTGTTCTTTTATTGTTCTCTCTCCTTAGGAATTTTTTTTCATACTTTTTGCACACGGCAAATGTATATGACTCTGAATAAAGCCCGATGCTATGTCTGTAGACATATCACTGTAGCAATTTCACACCCACTGGATCTCACGGGTTTTGAATTGTGACAGTTCAAATTTGCTTTTCTGCCACAAATGCAAAAGAAGAAATTATGTTGGAGAAACTGGAACAGAATTGCGTAAAAAGACATCAGTGACAATAACAACAATTTCCATGTCACTGTACATTTCAACCAACCATTTCATAGCGCCGATTATATCAGGTGCTTGTGTTAGCGTCTTCATCCAACAGCCGACAAGAATGACGCAGATCGGAGTTGAAATTTTTCTATTTTCAAAATCAGTTCAAATATTGAGGGATTAAAAAGGGAATTGGTTTTATTCAGAGAGAATAATTTCTACAGTGAGTCATCTTACTTGGAAGTTAAAGTACCACTTAATGTCCTGTATTTTGAGTGAAGTTCATTTCCGAAGAAAAAAGAAAAACAGGAAATATAGTTTTACTTTTGACTTTTTTAATTCATTATCAGGGTAGGTACCGAAAATTGGTGAGTTATAAAATTTCGAAATGGTGTAACAATATCATTTTTTTTAAAAAACAGATCTTTTAGAAGCATTTAATGAAAGCGCATAGAGCGCATTTTGTGATCTAATGTTGTGGAAACAATGAGAGTTGTGAAGTGAGAGAAGGAAACTGAAAGAAAATGGTATGAACACCACCCAGATCCGGTTACGGAGATAGGACCTGTTACAATTCTATTGGACTACACAATACAAACTGACAGAACAATCAAAGCCAACCACCCAGATATTGTTATTAAAGACCACAAACAAAAAAAGTGCCTCCTTATTGATATGGCAGTCCCTGCTGACTGCAATATATCTTTGAAGATATTCAAAAAGCTGTCAAAATACAAGGACCTTGAAATAGAAATCTCGAAAATGTGGCACATGGGAACATCAACAATCACTGTTGTAGTTGGAGCCCTAGGATTGGTTGGAAAAGATTGCAGTAGACTAATTGAAGGGATTCCTGGAAGTCCATGCCTCAAGAAGATACAAAAAATTGTTCTGACAAGTACAGCCTTCGCTTTACGAAGGGCTCTATCTATGTAATTTTTTTTTTTTTGTCAGTGGAAAGTGTCATGATGCCATTTCTAGCCTTAGGTCCCTGGGCGGGACCCGGAAAGAAATGTGTAAACGCCAGAAATCAAAGAAAATAAAAATAGTAATAATAATAATTTCACCACAAGGAAGCAAAAATGTTACTAAAACAGGGTGTTACTGATTGTGAAAGATTATAATAATAACATTAATGCGTCACTACAATAAAATAAATTTTTATATTAAAAATATTACCAACAATACATTTGACCTTCGACAAAAGCCCCCTTTACGAAAATACATTAATGAAACCTGATCTACAAACTTATTTCTTCCAAAGAATACATAATCTATTCATACGAAACTCGTTTAAAAATCTTGTCTGCATTGAATAAAGCCATTAAGGTGTTGATATGCCGTAAAACAAAATAAACCCAAACAACATGCGAACTTCGAATTGGTTACATTAAATTATGGAAGTAGGAAAATTTAAATATCTAGGAAGTGAACGGAAAATGTGATAACGAAGTGCGAGAGTTGCCTTAGGAAGCTAAGCAATGTATTAGGTTGGTGCAAAAATAATGTCGTTTTCTCACATATGTTACTTTTCTATATGATTTCTGAATTAATTCATTGATATATATAGCCATGTTATATATCATTTTGAAGCGCATTTTTCGCTCTATCGAGTCGTGTTATTCGTTACCGTTCTCAATCTCTTCATTCATTTTTTTGCAGGCTTTTCGACAGCATGGACAAAATTCACATCCGGACGATTTTCTTTTTCCAGTTCAAACTAGGCCGAAAAGCTGCCGAGACAGCTCGTGATATCAATGATGCGTTTGGCCCAGGAACCACTAACGAACGTGTGGCACAACAGTGGTTAAAGAAATTTCGCAATGGTGACAAGAGCCTCGAAGATAAAGACGGTCGCGACCGGCCGACTGCGGTTGATAACGAACATTTGAAAGCCTTAATTGAAGCCGATCCTCGCAAACCCACACGAGAAGTTGCTGTTGAACTCGAGGTCGACCACTCAACAGTCGTTCGCCATTTAAAGCAAATAGAGAAGTCAAAAAAGTTGGATAAATGGGTGGACGATGATCGAAAAAATCGTCAAAAACGACATTATTTTTGCACCAACCTAATATTATGTAAATTTCGTTAGAGATATGTATTATTATGTAATGTCTGTCTTTCTAGACGATGGTAAATATACGAAAATTTCCACGCCGATGAAAAGAGGCAACAGGAGTGCAGTTCTACAGAAGGATGCTGGGAATACCATGGCATGGACATATGAGTAACGTCAATGTTTTAAGGAAATGGTAACAACAACGTTGCTTATAGCTAGAATCTGAAAGAAACAGTTGAATATTCTCGGACCCATAATGACATAAGGAGGCTTGGAGAATTTGACACTAAAATTGATATATTGAAGGCAAGGGATGCACAAGAAGGCAGCGATTAATCTACCTAAGGAGCGTGACAGACGCTTAGGAGATAATGTATCTTTCTGACGAGGCAGATTTTTCCCATTTCTTTCTGGGGTAGATCAGTTACCATCCAAGGCTATTGAACCCGGTCTGTCCTGGGGGAGAGAAGACGAGAATTCATACCTTTCCCAAGGATAGAAAAATTTTAGTGAATTTAATGGATTCGTACTCGGCCCTCCGATTACTCTATCCGAGCCGCTAGCAATTGCTCCATCGTACCTCCTACAGACATGGATTAGGGGAGATAAAAACAAAAGAAGAGCTACACAGGAAGTTGTGGAGAGCTATGAAAACCCATGTACTGGAGGGACACGCCATATAGAAGACACATCACATATCAAGTTAACCAGCGATTATTCTGTCTTAGAGCTGGGATCGGCAATCTACGACACGTGTGCCACATGCGACGCAGCAAGAAATTACCAATGTCACGCAGCCGTAAAGGACATCACGAAGTCCGAACCAATAACTACTACAACGCAAAGAAGATATTTGGCTGTTTCAAATTTAACATATAGTAAAATATATATACTACATATTACTATATAAAATATATTGTAGAACAGGTATATTGACCTTGACTTGTCTAAAAATACGTATGCTGTTGGCACACAGAATTATTTTAAAACCCTAAGTCGGCACATAGTTAGCAAAAGGTTGCCGACCCCTGATCTAGAATTAAAAGTATTCTTAGCAGACGACTTTCGTTTTCTGACGGACTTTAACCATGACAATGTGATTGCCTTGATAGTGATATTGTATACAAATCAAATCTAAAGTTGACCGTGAGATCAATGCATTTTCTTTTTACCAAATTATTTTACGCAGACTTGCATTTTGGTCGGAATTTTGGTAAGATACGTTACTAGGAAACTATGACTGCTGTTATGTAGAGCAGGGGTCGGCAACCTACGGCAAACCAAGTATTTTCCAATGGCATGCATCCGCAAATGACATTTAGCTGTTTCAATTTTAATATGTACTAAAGTGTATATATATATATATATATATATATATATATATATATATATATATATATATATGCAAGTATATGATTGATGTTTACGTAATAAATTCCAATAACCAACAATTACTATTCTTAAAAAAGTGTTCAATACAGAGTAGAGCGAATATAATTATTTATTTAAAAATTATGACATAAATATTTCATAAAATCACTACAAAATAGCCATTTTGTTTCAACACCTCTGGTGTCTTATCAAGTGTCTTATACGTTATATATATATATATATATATATATATATATATATATATATATATATATATAACGTATTTTAGTGGACTCAACAATTTTCAATCTGCTTGTCTGAATCATCTTCAAGAAGCGAGAGCAAGATCTAAAAAGTCAGCCAATCTAACAGTGATCTCATATCACAATCCTCACACTTGCTCCATAGGGGAACTCCCTTGTAAATCACTACCACGTTTTAAATGTCACTTAAGATTGTCGAACAGAATCAATTAAGCTGTCAGATCCTCATACGTCGAAACCGACGGGAGAGTCCATTATATATATATATATATATATATATATATATATATATATATATATATCACTATACAAAATATATTGTAGAAAACGTATATTGACCTTGAGTTAAATAAAAATATGTATGCTATTGGCACACTAAATGATTTTAAAACCCTAACTTGGCATATATGTTAGCAAGAGGTTGTCGACACCTATCTTAGAGAATATTTAACCGTCTTTGGAAATCACTTAATGAGGGTATAAAGAATACATTTTCTATTAATCATTCTTTCGTTCTTCGCATCGTGCCAACCTTGATAGCGTCCAAAACGCTTGCTTCGCCTTGTGGCTGAGGAATTATTCTCCTATCCTTATTCCACAGGCGAAACATTGCCAGCCTTTCATTACTATATCGCTATTATCATGGCAGATTTTCAGATGCTTTTTTCCCACGGACATTCTAACCTCGAACTTCCCATTCATGGTGACAAACTGTCCTAATTACGTGTTCCTTTGATAAAAAGCAAGTTCAACTCAAACAGCTTCTTTCTCAGAACTGTTATTTTTGGAACAAGCTCCCAAGAGAATGCTTTCATGATGAATACAATCTCGGTCTCTTTAAATCGAGGGTCAACCGATATATAACCTACTAGTTATCATAAGATTCTTACTTGCCTCTTTAAAATCTCAATCAGTAACACTCTACCTTGAGTGGTTCTTGAGCATTGTATTATTTAAAAAAATGTTGTCAGAACATTTGATAAGTATCTCGTTTGTTCGCGACTGTATATATGAAATCAGAAATAGCTAAATGTATTAGGTTGGTGGAAAAATAATAAAAAAAACGTAATAATGTCGTTTTTTGACGTTGAAAAATACGTCAAAAACGACATTATTACGTCATTATTTTTGCACCAACCTAATAGTTTGTATTAATTCGTGGTAGCCCGTGTCGTTTTGTTTTTATCGTTTTCGAATTGACATGAATTATTCTAAGAAAGGAGAAGTAAATCTAGTCCAAACACTGGATGTTACGAGTTTCATTTGCACAAAACACCGAAATCGCACTTTGAATAAAAATAACAAACCCAAAAAACAAAACAAAAAAAAACACCAAAAAGATCATGGCGGACGGGAGGGCGGCATAAAATATTCCGCTTTGAAATTGACTTATGGTAATGAGTTGTGGGCCGACATGAGTGAAGAAAAAAAAAAAAACAGAAGAGTAAAAAAAAAAAATTAAGGAAGAAAGAAAAAAGGAAAAGAGGAGAAAGAAAGGAAATGAATTAGTGCAGTGAAGTCAGAGAAAAGAGATGAAAAGAAAAAAAGAAAGGTCAAGGAGAAGGCGACAGAAAGAGAGACGAAATGTAAAAAGATAAATTAATATTAGAAGAGTTGCCAAAAAATCAAATTAGAGAAAGAGCGATTTATTTATTCTTAACATAAATATATCTAAAAGAAAAAAATGATACGCACGCATATATATGTGCTTCCTTTCTTTTTATATATGCATAATATTAATTATAGATATATACATATCTTTTCACACTTTCTCTCTCTCTCTCTCTATATATATATATATATATATATATATATATATATAATGTCATTCGCAGGCAGTATTGTTTCGCTGTATCACGAGACAACCGAACGCCTCAAGCCCGGATGGAAACCCAACCGATTTGGTGTCAGTCAGGGCTTCTACCACTGATCCATCTTCACTCGAAGGAACGGGGCAGCCAAATCTAGCGTATTGTTTTTACAAACGTAAGCAAACGCCAAGCAGCCAAAGTGCTCTATTCATTTTACCAAAGAGCTTCGCATTTACGCAGTTGAGCGTTGTTTTCAGAATTAGCTTGTTGTTCAACAGTGGCCAATTGAAAATCTATTTTCAAGCGCTAAATTATTCCATATATATATATATATATATATATATATATATATATATATATATATATATATATATATATAAAGCGAAATATAAAACTCAACACATTTTATGAAAAAAGCTATTAGTGGAGATGTGTTTCTACAGAAGGATGATATAGCTATCATGGAGCGAGCGTGTGAGCAAGGCTGAGGTCTAGGAAACGATGCAAACAAGGAAAAAGTTTATACTATTTTTTTAATTCAATTCACCCTAAACAGGGTGGTTACAGAGGATTGAGAAGGAGACTAAAGAGACGTGTTTGAGGAAAGGATACAGAGAAGGACGGGGAACAAGCTCAGGGTGTCAGATATCGATTGATATTACACTTGAATATTTGAGGATTATAGTCATCGGGGAAGCAAGTAAGGGGAAGGGAGTTCCACAGACGCGAAGTGGGAGAGAAGAATCTGTTTGTGTAGAAGAAACGGTTACATTTCACTGTTTTGACAGTGAAAGGGTGTGACCGCATACAAAAGAGACAGATGGAAATTCTAGGACACGTAATGAGAAAGGAGGGACTGGAGAATCTGATATACACAGGTCGAATAGAGGGGAAAAGGGACGAGGTAAATCGATGCACAAGAACGCAAGTGGATGGTAGAACGTGGTCTGGGGAAGTTGGCAGAGGTTCTAACCTTATTGAAAGCTACAAGGTATAGGGGGAAGTGGGGAGCCATCATCGCCTACGTCTTGAAAAGACAGCACATAAAAAGAAAAGAAAAGATATATTACCTTCCTCGTCTCTCTCTCTCTCTCTCTATACATATATATATATATATATATATATATATATATATATATATATATATATATAGATAGATAGATAGATATACCCTTTCTTTATATATATATATATATATATATATATATATATATATATATACGCACCCACCCACACACACACATATGATAAGATAAAGAACAAATAGGAAATGTATATTATTTCAACAATCATTTTTTATCAGGTTGAGATCATAGACACAGAACACCATTGGAAAATTCGTAAACTTAAGGAATCGGCACATATGATAGGCTACAAAAATCTCCTGAGCCGACAAAGTATAGAAATGAATACAATATGGGACCAGAATTCCAGAGAAAAACAATGATAACAACAACAAGAAAAAAAATGCGATATGAGCTCTGGTAAAAACATGAATGATAACAGCAACATTTGCAATATGAGCACTGGTAAAAACGGTTGCTGAAGACATTAAGTTTAAAATACCCAGAAATTCATACACAGATTACCTCATGGACACATGGCCCAGTGGATTAAGTTAGTTTCAGGGACAGGGCCCAAAGGGTGTGAGTTCAATACCTGGTTAAAGCAGTGGATAATTTGGAGAGGGGAATTAGTCGGAGATAACTAGTAACTGACATTCTCCCCCTGTAGCGAAATAAAGGGTTATGTTCGACATTCCAAACACCTGAAAAAGGCCGGAGCGTACAACGGCCGAAACGTTATAATAAATATGGTGACAAAGATGAGGACAATAGTTCGAATAATGTAAATAATGTACATATTACCTCATCTCGGAAATACAGATACTGAAGGGCCGAAACTTTGTAATAAATATGGCAACAAAGATGAGGACAATAGTCCGAATAATGTAAATAGTGTACATAATACCTCATCTCAGAAATATAGACAGATACTGAAAGGCCGAAACGTTGTAATAAATATGGCAACAAGGATGAGGACAATAGTCCGAATAATGTAAATAGTGTACATAATACCTCATCTCAGAAATATAGACAGATACTGAACGGCCGAAACGTTGTAATAAATATGGCAACAAAGATGAGGACAATAGTCCGAATAATGTAAATAGTGTACATAATACCTCATCTCAGAAATATAGACAGATACTAAATAGGAAATGTTTATCAATCTAACATGTTTCACTTTTATAAAAGCTTTATCATAGCATGAGATGTGGGGAATAAAGAAATACGTTCTGGTATTTTTACATTTACCTGATTTGATGTTCATTGGTTAAACACGTTTCATGTGAATTCGACTTGTTAAACAAACGTTCGTACAATTTATGGCGTACGGAATACAAGGTCAGACGAAGCGTACCTTTGAAGTTCCAAGAAATCAATGAATTCTAATTTATGTGGGAATCAGATTATAATCTATATACGTAAGTATTTCTCTTTGTGTGTGTGCGTGTGTGTGTGCCTATATGTCTAGTATATATTATATCTGTTGCATTTTCTCATGTTGATTTGGGAATGTTTTTACGTTCATACCACTTGATTTAGATAAACCTACGTTAGATTTAAAAATAGACTCAGTAAAATTTGGTGATGTACTACAATGTTTTTGAGGTGTTTTATAGTTGGTAATATAATTATTCCTCAATATGTGTGCCAGTAACTTCAGCTGCCTCTTCCTGAAGTTTCTGGGACTCATAATGAGGAAGGAGGGCCTGGAATGTCTGATACTCACGGGTCGAATAGACGAAAAGAACGATAAGGGAAAACAATGCGTGACATACCTGGCGGGCTTAAGCAAGTGGATGACAGAACGAGGTCTGTAGTGGGGAAGCAGAGGAAAAGAACTTGTTGAGAGCTGCAAAAGATACAGGGAGGTGGAGAGCCATGATCGCCCACGTCCTGAAAATACATGGCACATAAAAAGAAGAAAGAATATAATTATTAGTAATCTCTTGAAATCTTTCGTCGTAAATAATTATGTTCGTTTTTAATGAAGGTGGCGTTTGGAAAATCAAAGTTATGGCCAATTTTGTTCCTGGGTATTAAGATAATATCATCTAGCGGAAGCAATTTCAGTATATGAGACTGTTGGTAAGTACTTGACAAGCATAAAAGATGTTGAGTCAAGCCTTGTGAGTGAAAACGTATCGACTATACTGTGTAGAAGCCGTCAATGGCTATGTTAGCACGATCTCAACAGCCACCCTGGCCGAGAGTATGGGGTGCTGATAATCTTTATCACACTGTTGATCAATCAAGATCCCCCGTTTTAGACAATAAAATCGTCTTTTCTTCTTCCCTCTTCTTCTTCTTCTTCTTCTTCTTCTTCTTCTTCTTCTTCTTCTTCCAGGTGCCGGGTGTCTTCAGGGCGTGGTCGGTCTTGGCTTGCTTAAACTTTCTATCCATTTTGCTCTCAACTTTTGTCTTTTATCAACACATCCAACCACCCTTCGGCAAATCCATTTGCACATGTTCGTCAGGCATGTAATTCGATGCCCTCACCCCATGTCCATTTTGACCTCGATATGTCCTGTGGGCGTTAAATTCTCTAAGCCCTCTTTTCTCATTACATACGTAAGAAAAATCAGCGGTCTCTTTCTGAATTCGAGTATAAGTTTCTGTTTCGTTTCCATTTTACTTAAGACGAAGTTGCAGTATAAACCGCATGTTAGCTTCAAGAACGTTGAACGAATACAAATGCACGTGAGTAGGCCTCAGAAAAGAGCGTCCAGCTATATTTTACACACACACACACACACACACACACACACAAACACACACACACACATATATATATATATGTATATGTGTGTGTGTGTGTGTATGTGTACACATACATATATATATATATATATATATATATATATATATATATATATATATATATATATATATATATGTATGTATGTAGGCTCGTAGAGGGCATCGAATTACATGCCTCCTTCCTCATTATGAGTCCCAGAAACTTCAGGTAGAGGCAGCTGAAGTTACAGGCACACATATTGAGGAATAATTATATTACCAACTATAAAACACCTCAAAAACATTGTAGTACATCACCAACTTTTACTGAGTCTACATACATATATATCTATATCTATATCTATATATATATATGTGTGTGTGTTTGCGCGCGTGTGTGTGTGTGCGTAATGGCGATGGATTGAAATAAAACTGACCAAAGAAAGACGATCCTTTTTCTAAATAAAACTAGTTGAAAATGCTATGATAAAAAAGAATGGTTCCAAGAAAACTATCTTTAATAATATAAAAAAAATAATCGCCGAATTTAAGCATTCTCATAAAGAAGTGTTTCTTTTCTAATACGTTTCTATCTTTTTATGGCCTTCCATATTTATTTATGGAGGAGTTTTTTTTTATAAAAAATTCTTGCTTTATTATTTTTTTTATTTTTTGATAATTTCTAATTCAATTTCCTCTCTTGATTATGACATTTTTTTCCTGTCGATTTATTTCTTCTTTATTTTAGTTGCATCTCCATAATTTACATCTGCATTTTCTGTCTGTCTTTTTACAGAGAACCACCACTACGGCCGCCACCGACACCGTGGCCATCAATTTAATATCTGTCACTACTACTACTACTACTACTACTACTACTACTACTACTACTACTCCCATATAAAATCTAAGTATTTTGAGTCTGCTGTTCAAAAATAAATAAATAAAAACGCGGAAAAAAGCATATTCCACATTAGTACATTTCCTAAGAGAATCTACGTTCTTTCCAATTTGCAGCGTGATTAATATTTATGTAAGAAGAAGAAGAAGAAGATGAAGAAGAAGGAGGAGGAGGGAGAGAAGAAGAAGAGGGAGGAGGAGGAAGATGATGAATAAGAAAAAGATCATGAAGAAAAAGAAGAACAAGAAGAAGAAGAAGAAGAAGGAGGAGAAGGCGAAGAAGAAGAAGAAGAAGGATGAGGAAGATAAAAAAGGAGGAGGAGAAGGGAGAGAAGAAGAAGAAAAAGATGATGATGAAAAAGAAGAAGAAGAAGGAGAAGAAGAAGAAGAAGAAGAAGGAGGAGCAGAAGAAGTAGAAGAAGAAGAAGAAGAAGAAGATGAAAAAGGAGGAGGAGGAGGGAGAGAAGAAGAGGCAGGAGGAGGAGAAGAGGATGAATAAGAAAAAGATGATGAAGAAAAAGAAGAAGAAGAAGGAGGAGGAGAAGAAGAAGAAGAAGAAGAACAACAACAACAACAACAACAACAACAAGAAAGAAAAAAAGAAGGATAGCAAGATGAAGAGAAAGGAGGAGGAGGGAGAGGAGAAGAAGAAGAACAATAAGTAGGAGGAGGAGGAGGAGGAGAAGAAGAAGAACAATAAGTAGGAGAAGAAGAAGAAGAAGAAGAAGAAGAAGAAGAAGAAGAAGAAAACGATGAAGAAGAAGAAGAAAAGATGATGATGATTATGATGAAGAACAGGATGAGGATGAGAAACGAAGGAGGAGAAGAAGAAAATAGAGAAGAAAATATTCAACAAGAAGGTGAACTGTATAAAGAAAGAAATAAGGGGTGAGATCAAGAGAGAAAAAAAAGGAAAAAGAAATAAATAAAGGAAGTGAGAAATGAGTGAAGAGAATTATGACTAGGTAAAGCAAGAAAACAAAGAGGGAAATAAGAGCTGACACTAGGGCAGAAGAAGAAGAAGAAGAAGAAGAAGAAGTTAAAGTTCAAGAAATGAGGGAGAAGGAGGAAGAGGAGGAAAAGGTAAACGACTTGGTAAATATTTGAGTATACAATGGTGTACTGTATAAAGAAGTAAATCATTGAGGAAAAGAGAG
>OZ010600.1:11338518-11346018 GCA_963932145.1 Acanthosepion lycidas
GCTTCACAAAAAGAATTGTAGAAATAAGGCAGGGACAACAAGAAGACGATGAAGAAGATGATGAAGAAGAAGAAGAAAGGTTCTACCAGTTTTAATGGCCACCTCTAAAATTCTACGTCGTCCATTTAGCAAAAATAGATTTTTCTATCTTATACTTTGTTGTCTTCTTGCATTGATTTACGTCCGTGAATCGAAAAACTTTGCGAGTAATTTATTCTTGTTGACTATTTAAATTTCTTTTTCTTTTTTTTATTTGTACTCTGGGTTTTTAGACAGTTGAATCATTAATGGATCTGTGGGGAACGAAGTAAACTATATTAGTAGAATCAATAAAATTTGTAGGGATATAGGAAAAAACAAAAGTGTTATATACAGCAAAGTTTATTAACCCTGTACACTATTCTGTGGAGTACAGAGAAAATGCGTAACTACACCAGCCGAAAAAGTATGTTCCGTCGCTGAGAACAGTGAAACTATTAAATAGCTACGTTGTGTGTTACCTTCTGTTGATTCTAAGTGAAGTATATAGCCACTGTCTCATTATGTCTGGTGCTATTGTTGTTCCTGTTGCAAGTATGTATACGGGCTAAAATTGCTAGCGCCATGGAGAACCTCTTTGGAATTCAGTGTTTTCTTTTTAGATTTATTGGTAACAAAATCGAGAGAACCCTAAAAATAACGCCTTCCGTTGATATGAAGTGGAATAATTATATCTTATCAGTTGCTAAGTATGCTGCCAGAAAATGTGTCTCATTGTGTCGTGCGAGACAATTTATTTCGGCAGTTACTTATTTATAAGTCTGACATTCGTCCTTGCTTTGAATATTGTTGTCACATCTAGTCTGGTAATTCTGCAATGCATTTAGGGTAAATGCAAACAAGTATCAGCGGTATTAATGGTCCTGACCTGTCATCTCGGCTTCAGCACCTTTCCAACGCCTTGATGTTGCTTCCTTGTTCCTTCTCTATAAATACTTTTATAGTAATTGTTCTTATGAACTTTCCTCTATAGCAGCGCTTCTCAAACTATCTGATATGGAGGACGGGCATTTTTTCTCTCTCTCTCTATCACGTAACTGCAATATTTCGTGGTAATATTAATTTATATCTGAAACTATATATATAATGAATATAATAAAAAAATATCTTCCATTTATTTTGCAAAAAATAACTCAATATCAAAACTTATAAAAATTAACTGTCTGTATTTCTGAGATTATGTATTATTTATATTATTCGGACTGTTGTCCCCATATTTGTCGCCATATTTATTACAACGTTTCGGCATTTCAGTATCTGTCTATATTTCTGAGATGAGGTATTATGTACACTATTTATATTATTCGGACTATTGTCCTCATCTTTGTAGCCATATTTATTACAACGTTTCGGCCCTTCAGTATCTGTCGATATTTCTGAGATGAGGTATTATGTACACTATTTACATTATTGGGAGTATTGTCCTCATCTTTGTCACCATATTTATTACAACGTTTCGGCCCTTCAGTATCTGTCGATATTTCTGAGATGAGGTATTATGTACACTATTTACATTATTGGGAGTATTGTCCTCATCTTTGTCACCATATTTATTACAACGTTTCGGCCTTTCAGTATCTGTCTATATTTCTGAGATGAGGTATTATGTACACTATTTACATTATTCGGACTATTGTCCTCATGTTTGTCGCCATATTTATTACAACGTTTCGTTTTCTACCTCAGTGGATGAAATAAAGTGTTCAGTTCGACACTCCCGACACCTGAAGAAAGCCGGAGCGTACAACGCCGGAAACTTTATATTATAAAAAGTAATAAATAAAAACAGTTTACTGAATCAATAACAAAAATGTATAACCTTATTCTTTGCAAATGATTTCTTAGCTTGGCCTGGTCACTGGCCGCGTACCGGTAGCTGATGTTTCACGTACCGGCACTGGTCCGCGGACCAACACATTGAGTAGCAATGTTCTGTGGTATATAGAGACTCTGAGTTATTATGGTGACTGTAGTAAGAATGTCAAGTAAGGATGTGCTGTGTTGGGGTAAGGAATCCTGTGGTATATCTGGGTCAATAATCGTGACTCGATAAGTTTAAGATAAGCCTACCCTTATCCTACTTTTCGACTTGTGCCACATATTTGTATTTTCAAAATAAATATTACTATCCTCTCGGGTAGCTAGACTTTATGAATTTAATCGCAGAACCAGATTGGCGGCATGGTCTCACCATTTTACGGCTAGATGTAACCGTAAGTTCTATATGAACAGTTTCTTCTATCGCACATTTCCATTGTGGGAAACTCATCCGGGTTTTGCATTCGATTCAACTTTGATCACAAATTCACAAATGCGATGTTAATCTTTATCTTCTGTCTTTTTAATTATTTTTCTTTTATTGTTCTCTTTCCTTAATAATATTCTTTCTCATATTCTTTTACACCTAATAACCCCTTGTGTCTTAGTGACTTCCTTTACTTTCAAATAAACTCTAGATGTTTAGTGGAAATCGTTGTATTCTTACTTAGAAAAGTAAAGGTCTCAACATGTATTTTGACTCGACACACAAATCTGAGTGTCCAGGGTGATAACCGCTTCTCACAGTTTCCAGAATGCCGTATTTTGTTGCGTACAATACAATGAAATTTGAACGAGAATTAAAGGTAAAAATGTTGATCAGGTTATAAACAAGTACCCTTTTTCAGAAATGTTCACATGATCATTTGAAACAGGAACATTGCAACTACTCTCAGCACAATCTATATAATAAATGTGAATGTCAGTGTGTCACACTTTTTCAATTTTACTCCTAGAGGTCCTAGCCCAACATACCACATCATTTTAGAATCAGACCGTCTTCGAGAGCAAATTAATATCATTCCGGACCGGATCTGGATACAAAATCCTGAAATTTTTTATTCCCAAATTTTCATAACAGCGATTGTTTCCAGATTCCGCAATATTGTCTTCTAATTATAAAAACAATTAAAGGGACATACCTCTGTAATTTTCAGTTTATGTTTAAAAGAAAAAAAAATACTGTTCTCAAATTACAGCGTTTCAAAATAAAATTGTCCGTGTTTTCAGCTCAAAATAATATCATATCATATTTTAATTAGGCTGATTCCGTCAGAAAAGCAAAAACATTCCGGACAGTATCAGGACCCGTAACCCTGGAATTTAGAATTCCGAAGTTTTCATTACTGCGATTGTTTTCGGCGATTTTTATAACTTGGAAGTAAATGTGGGAATAATTGAAAGCAAGTGCGGAATACAGCGAAGATCACCGATGAAATAAAAATAATAGTTTGGACGGAAAGTAAGGACCTACGTACATCAAATTATCTTGAAATTAAGTGGCGGCCGAAGAATTATCTTTGAACATTTAAAAGGTAAGCTTAAATATTAATGCAATACTTAAAGGCAGCGATCAATTTTGAGTTATTCTGTAGTTTATTGTTGCCTATCAGATCTACTCCACCCTACCACTTGCGATAAAGGTCTAATCAAGAGCCCTACGCAAGAGCTAGCTAAAATTCTATACGATAGGGCGGTTTTTAATATAGTAGATAATAAAACACAATGTTGGCAGTTGTTGACACCAGTTGTTTACAAAGGGTATTTGATATGTCGGCCATATACGTTCTCTGTGAATCTGCGTAATTCTTAATATTATAACAGATTTTTGTCTCAGTTTTACACACAAAATAAATTTTATTAATATTTTGATTTTAGTCGTACATTTTTTTACAAAGTTTTCCCTCTTTTCAAGCTTAATGAAATGCAATTCTTTTCTTCATACTTTATTAATTTATAGAAGTACAATAAAGTAAATATATATTCCTGGTTATGTCTAGTTTCCCCGAAAATTCGAAAATAAATTTTGGAAAGGAAATAACAAGAAGAAACACGCAATAGCTAACTATACAATTCATTCTTTAATATCGTGAAAAATTAAATATTTTAGTGAAATGTATGTACGACATTGAGATTTTAATGAATAATATGGTACCACTTTAAAAAATACACAGATATGTCCTCACTGCGGAGTAGTATTATATTCAAAGGTGCAATTTATACCCTGGGTTTAAGTTCAGAAACAAGGACCCTATTATACTAAAGTCGAATTATATAAAAGAAAATACGGTAGGTTCATGATTTGCAAAGTATTGTTTTATTTTTAGTACAATGTCGGGCCTATTCAGAACAGGGAGTAGATCATAAGCTTTACACATATATAAAGAAATTTTAACCGAAATACATCGAGATGAGGTATTATGTACACTATTTTCATTATTCGGACTATTCTCTTCATCTTCGTTGCCTATTATAGTAAAGTCGTGTTACAATAGGATACCTGACAACCAGACTAAGAAGGCCTCCCGGATATGAGGAATGTAAGGTCATAATTTAGATTAAAATAAAAGAACTGTAATCAGGTTTAACATTTATTTTCAGTGTTTTAGAATAAACAAAATCAGCTAATGTTGAGTGAAATATAACGGAATTGGTTTTAATGAAAAAGAAATAATTTATGTAATGTTAATGAAAATTCATTAAATTAAGTATGCCACGTATGCAAAACAAATAATGTAACGAGGATTTTTAATCGCTGTTGCATGATGATTCTTTCTCTTCTAATGTCATTCTCAACTTTTCCGCATATCATTTTATTTTTGTTCATGTTTTTTTGAGCGACCCCCCCCCAAAAAAAAAAACAAACACTGCGTCAGTTATTGCTATCATCATAACTGAATGCTGGCTTTCTTTCCATAAAACTGACAACCTTTACATTAGCTTTTTCAATTTCAGCCCAGGTTTCATCAAAATGATGTTTTTTTTTTATTTCCTTCTTCATTGTGGGAGTGTGAACGCTGGAGAATAGTTTCTTTGGAAGATTTTATATCATACAATGTTGACTTTCCTATGTTGAACTCAGCCATTAGTTACAATGAACTTTCATCAGTCTCTAGTCTGTTTAAAATTTCCACTTTTGGCAATAACACCAAAGTTGTTCTTTTCCTCTTATTCCTATCATCTTTTGCACCACTACAAGCCATTAGGGTGAAATAAGCAGAAGCAATTAACTAAAGTAAATTTCCCTGAAAAACCGAAAATTCAAATCAGTTACATATCAGCCATATAGTTCAAATATACACATCAAAATCATATCTGGATATGCGTGATTCCGGATACGAGGCAGTCCGGATATGAGAGATTGCGGATATGAAGGATTCTACTATATATGACAGAAAATACGGTGGGTCCATAATTTTCACAAATCTCCATTAATCCCTACTAACGTTATCTTCAAATGGTCTAGCAAACGTCAAGTTCGTAAGTTGGATATCTAACTAACGCGCTATCCTGTAGATTAACTTGGAATTTGTCTGCGCAAATTACTGTACTTGATGATATCAATCAACAGAGATCGCTAGATAAAAAAAAAAAAAAAATTTCCTCTAGTATACACTCATTAATCTAAAACATCATAAAATATAGACAAGCATAAAAAGGGATACCGTAATTATAAGATCTACAATGTATACAACAGGTGACCGATATTTTTAACACAGTGAAGATTTTCTATACGTCCGATAAAGTACAAGAGAATTTAATGGCAATAAGGAAGTATATATATATATATACATATATATATATATATATATATATATATATATATATATATATATATATATATATATATATATGTATGTATGTAGATAGATAGATAGATAGATAGATAGATAGATATTA
This sequence comes from Acanthosepion lycidas, assembly GCA_963932145.1. Taxonomy (NCBI): domain Eukaryota; kingdom Metazoa; phylum Mollusca; class Cephalopoda; order Sepiida; family Sepiidae; genus Acanthosepion; species Acanthosepion lycidas. Next base: position 11,344,276 of record OZ010600.1, read on the forward strand.
GCAGAATGAGATTGACAGCTAGCTGGCTAGATTTCTATCTAGATAGATTCGCGTAACGTTGACAAAACCAAACCTGTAAAAATCTACTTGGTAGGAAACACATTGCAGTAGAGTGGTGATGATGTGACCCTATAATGGACAGGGATATTTAATCGCATTAATACAGAATAGAAAGATAATGAACAGACTGCAATAGATAGATAGATAGATAGATAGATAGATAGATAGATAGATAGATAGATAGTGACCAGATATAGATAGATAGATAGATAGATAGATAGATAGATAGATAGATGCGAAAGGACTGTCATAGATAGATAGATATGAGCAGAATTAGATAGATATGAACAGCATTACTTGCAGCACCAGGAGCAACACCTACCTTGCTGAGTATAATTCGCAGTGTAATCTAATGACATTAAGAAGGTGAGGATATATATATATATATTTACATACACTATTTTAATAATTAAAATAATATTATTTTTAATCATTTTTATCTTTGTATATTTGCTCGCTTAAGTTATATTTCAATAAGTGGTTAACATTTGTTTAATGACACTTTCAGTCTTAAATATTTATTGGTTGTGGTATCCGATTGTCTGGGTCAATGTCTGTGGATGTGTGTGCATGTATTTATAGGTGTCTATGTGCATGGAAAGTGCATTCACTTTTAATTGTGTATGTATGTACGTGTGTGTTGGTTTCCCTCTCCCCCCACTTCCTTTTTTTTATTTCATGAACGACCGTGGAGATATTCTCAGTCTCGTCTCTTTTTGTGTGTGTATATATATATATAAATGTGTCTGGGTGCTTATATATTATAATCTGATTGTGTTTGTTTTACGCGTGTTTAGGACCCCATTCACACACTTGGGATTAAAATGTATACAGATTGTCAAAGGGCCGGATATAAAATTAGCTAAAGTAACTTCAATGAAGAAATAAATTGAATAACATATTTATTTCTTCTTTTCTCCTCAGTAATTTTATGGTTGTAAACTTAATAGCGATTAAATTTGGATTTTGAAATTGGCAGTTTTTAATTTTAATATTAAAATTTATCATATAATTTAGTAATTATTGGTTAGAATAAATTATTTTTTAATATTACCCATATTTTAAACATCTGAATAGCTATTATAACATGACTTTGTTGTCAAGCTTTTTGAATTTTCCTATACTTGTATTTTGATTGGTCATTCTAGCTTTTGTAACAACGTTTTCCCCTTACGAAGGATTGTTAATGAATTTGAAACTTTTAAAACCATTCACTTTACATTCAACGTCATCACTTGATAACCATTATAAATAACCGAGGGTGTTGAAACAAAATGGCTATTTTTCTAGTGATTTTATAACATATTTATGTTATTAATTTTTCTTTTAAAATAAATAATTATATATATATATATATATATATATATATATATATATATATATATATATATATATATATATATATAGATAGATAGATAGATAGATAGATAGATATGAACAGACTGGGATAGATAGATAGATAGATAGATAGATAGATAGATAGATAGATAGATAGATAGATATGAACAGACTGGGATAGATAGATAGATAGATAGATAGATAGATAGATAGATAGATAGATAGATAGATATTAGCAGAATGAGATTGACAGCTAGCTGGCTAGATTTCTATCTAGATAGATTCGCGTAACGTTGACAAAACCAAACCTGTAAAAATCTACTTGGTAGGAAACACATTGCAGTA
>OZ010600.1:11351018-11371018 GCA_963932145.1 Acanthosepion lycidas
TTTTAAAATAAATAATTATATACATATATATATATATATATATATATATATATATATATATATATATATCTTAATCGGTCTGAAGATTGCGCCTAGCATGAAACAGCCTGACCCTCTGAGTATTTACTCCAATGTTCACTTATATATTTATATTCACATACGCTTTATCTCTGATGTTGGGCCTTTTATCCCATAAATATAGCACACGTTTAAAACTATATTTCTTCATATATATATATATATATATATATATATATATATATATATATAAGTATTCGTAGCTCGTGGAGGCACAGTCCTATGGATAAAAGAGAACTCGGATGATTTCCACCACGGAATATGATCGATCGTCACTATGTCGTGTCTGATTCGCTAACTTATATATATATATATATATATATATATATATATATATATATATATATATATATGGTAGATTTTCCCGTCGAAGTTTGAGGGTCAAGCAAGTCAGTTCCAAGAAACCAACATCCAAACACCTGCGCAGATGATTTCATTATAGTATTGAAGATTTTGTGCAGAACTAAGAAAACATTTTGAAGGGCCGAATACAGAGACCTGGTGCCCATGTGCCACAAATCCACAAATAATCCTCCGCAGGTTTTGAATTCAGAGTTGTCCTTCTCCTAGACCAGTTTCCCTCCATAGCTATAGAAACCAGTCTGTCCAACTCTTTCCCATATTTGGGGGAGAAATAGAGGATTCATACCTTTTACAGGGGGGTTAGCACGTAAATGGATCTAATGGATTCAACTGGAATTCGACCTCGGTTCTTCGATTCCTAAATCCGAGCCACTATCCATTATCCACCGGGCCTCCCTCTGACTCACTCTCTCTCTCTCTCTCACTCTGTGTCTGTATATATATATATATATATATATATATATATATATATATATATATATTCAGGGTGTCCATAGAGTTAGTGTGCACTTTAAAAAATTTATAACTTTATTTGCATTTGCGATAGAAATAATCTGTAATAAATGTTATAAAGTTTCTTGTACCTAGTTTTAAGTATAGCTAAAATAACTAATGTGATTGCAGGCATTACTGTAAATTAGTTGGCAAATGTTTTCCGAGAACTGCAAAATCATATTAACCTTTGTATTGCTAATGATGGAGGACATGTGGAACTTGAATAACATTTCTATAAAACCTTAAAAAATATAGATTTACCTCTTTCTAATCCTTCTTACAAATTATTTCTATCGCAATATTTTTATATACGATAGATTAACGTCATTTTCACTTCCCTGTAGAAATACGTGTGGCAAAATAAAATCCCTATATCAGAAGGCGAAACGCGTCGGCTGAGATAAGTTTTCCTTTTATATTTATTTACACACACAGACACACACACACACATACATACATACATACACACATACATACATACATACACACACTTTTATATATATATATATATATATATATATATATATATATATATATATATATATAAATAAATTGGAGTCAACACTTAGAGGCGACATGCTAGATACAATCGCCAGGCCACTTTTTATATTTACACATGCTCTATCTCTGATATTGAGCACTTTATCCCATAAATATAGCACACCTTAAGATCTATATTTTTCCACCCGTCGAAGTGCAGTTGAAATGCCCTGAAACAAAGTTGCTAGCGAGCAAAACTGTTTTGTCCATATGATAAAATTATAATAATTATCGCTCTACTATCGGTATCGAACCCTCTTTTGGATTAATGCTGTGAACGTCGGAATTTATATATTATTTCGTTTTCATCATGTCGGATATATATATATATATATATATATATATATATATATATATATATATATATATATATATATATATATATATATATATAAAATCAAGAAAAGCGATAGATAGATTTGAACTGAGATAGATAGATAGATAGATATGCATACATTACCCTCTTTAAAGCATTGTACAACTCTAATTTGGGCCGTGCCTTCTACATTTGCAGAAATCAGTGTATTTGGATCTGTGGCAAATAAGAAACACTTCGTTCTTATATTCATTTTCTCTGGAGAAATAGCTTACAGATTTTACACGCCATTCTCCTCGTTTTGGCAATTATATCGTCGTCTCTTAAAACTAAACATAAAGTTGTTATTCTTCAGAAGATGAGTTGATTAATACAAATTCAAATATTATAGTTTGACATTTTTGCATCAGAAACTTTATTAGAGAAAATAAAAGGAAAGAATTAATTATTGTCTCAGTATTGTTCATCCTTTCCGATCTAGCTATCTACCTAACTATATCTATCTATCTATCTATCTATCTATCTCAGTTCAAATATATGTACTGAAATCTATCTGTCGCTTTTTTTGTTTTTATTATTATTGCTATGTCATAATATTACACAAGAAGAGACTATTCTCAACTAAATATGATCGGATTGTATTCAATTAAGAAAATATTCAGTCTGCAAGAAAGTGTGTTGGTAGTCGTAAGTTCTGCTTTAACGGAATAGAAACGCCAACAAAAAACTAGAGAAAATTTAAAACTAATTATTTGTACCGTTGTAAAATATATATTAAAAGGTCTGTGGGGAAATAAGCTATTACAATGGAGCCTTAAAGTGGTCGGTTTTCTTTAATATATATATATATATATATATATATATATATATATATATATATATATATGTGTGTGTGTGTGTGTGTGTGTGTGTGTGTGTGTGTGTGTGCAAAAGTTCTGATATAACTAAAATATATATATATCAGCGTCTCGTATACACGAGTTTGTCGATGCTTTGAAATTTTTCATACAACAAAAACATTATTGTTTCGTCCGTGTATTGGTTGATATATTGAAATGCAATTGTCATCTTTCATAATGGCTTATGTAAGCCGAAAGCTTAGATTGGATCTAAACATATATCACTATAGTGATTTTTTTTCGTCTTTCAATGATAATGTTATTAAGCTTATCAGACAATGTGAAAGGAACTTACTTAAAATAAATCGACAAATCATTTCTATATTATATAATGAAACATATATATATATATATATATATATATATATATATATATATATATATATATATATATTAGGCTATTATACTGAAAACATGTCAAAATCTCTACACAAATGCAGTATCGTTTCGATACATATCATTTCATCTCAACAGGTGATTGTCGGAGTAATTTACAATCGCTTGATGGTATGCATTGATACGCATCAAAACACAACTGCAATTGTTTTCACATGTTTTCGGTGTGGTATCCTAAAATAAATTGAATGGCTCTACTTTGTATTGAGCCCTCTTTTAAACTAAATGTCACGAACCTTGGCATTATACTCTATTCGTTCTCATTTTACAGATATAATGATTTTTTTTTGCAACACGTATTTCTATAGGTAAGAAATGTCGTTAATCTATCAGATTTAAAAATTTAAACTACACACACACACATATATATATATATATATATATTAAACAATATATATATATTGCGTTTAGCATGAAACAAAGTGTCGCCTCTGGGCACTAACTTCAATGTCCACTTTCATATTTACATACATTCTATTCCTGTTATTTGACCCATTAATCTATGGATATAGATATAACATTCCTTAAAACTATATTTTATCACATTTCATATATATATATATATATATATATATATATATATATATATATATATATATATATATATGTATGTATGTATATATAAATATATATATATGCATGCAAGAAACATAAGATCGCATGAAAGTCGACGATTTAATGCCGACTATGAAGATGTCTTTCCTGACAGTCCTGCAGGATACTTCTGACAGTTTTGTGATAGAATTTACAGGTCTGCCATCGGGCTGAAGCGAGTGCACGAAGGACTTTCGAAGCTCTCCCAAATGACTTCTGCGTATCACATATGTAAAATGTGTGCAGGATCGAGTCTGGCCTATGGCCGCTCAGCACAACGTTGATACCTTGTGATTCTTCTGTAAACTCGCAGTTTTCCAATATATATATATATATATATATATATATATATATATATATATATATATATATATATATATATATATATATGTATGTATAATTATTTATTTAAAAATATGATTCCATCGCTACATAACAGTTCTCAAGTTTCAATAAAAGAGCCGAAATCTTCAATATAATTATTTTAATTAACTTGAATTAAAATACCAAGCTCGGTTCCATCTTCAAGCGAAATTGTTTTTGGAAAAATAAATATTTATTTACCTAACGAGTTATTTCCTACTGTCTATATATTTTTACACACACACACACACACACACTCTCTCAAACACACACACACACACACACACACGCCCCCACAGATATATATATATATATATATATATATATATATATATATATATATATATATATATATGATGTCCATAAAGTTGGTGTGCACGTTAAAAATTTATAACTTTACTTGTATTTGCGATAGAAATAATTTGTAAACAGGATTAGAAAGGAGTAAATCAACATTTTTTAAGGTTTTATAGAAATGTTATTCAAGTTCCACATGTCCTCCATCATTAGCAATACGAAGGTTAATATGATTTTGCAGTTCTCGGAAAACATTTGCCAACTGATTTACAGTAATGCCTGAAATCACATTAGTTATTTTAACTATACTTAAAACTAAGTACATTAAACTTTATAACATTTTTGACAGATTATTTCTATCGCAAATACAAATAAAGTTACATTTTTTTTAAAGTTAACACGAACTTTATTGACACCCTGTATATATATATATATATATATATATATATATATATATATATATATATATATATATATATATGATGTGTATATTATTTATCTGAGTGTAACCTTTGATTTATTCCCATACAAATATGCTTTTAGAGTATATTTCAAATTCCTCTCTCTCCCTCACTCTTTCTCTCTCTCTCTTTCGTTTTTTCTTTCTTTCTTCAACTTATGATCTGCGAATGTTTTGCAAAGAACTTTGGTTTTCATCAGGAAATGAGGCTTGTTGGGATACTTCTGTAAAGAAGTCGCAGTTATCCTATATGGGTAAAAAAGCTCAGAATAAGTACAAGTGTGTATGTAATTAAAATGGGCACGTGGCCGTGGTGTTAGAATGTTCGCATTCTGACAATGAGACCCGTGTTCTTGTCACACCATAGTCGTTTTTTTCAGGAAGAAGACTTCCTGATGTCATCGGTCAGCGTGCGCCACATTTAGAAAGTACCTGAAAACCATAGCACCAGTTGGCCCAAGCATTATCAGTGAAAATCGGTAGATAGAATCTTTAACACGTAGTCACAAATGCTGGCCTTCATCAAATTGTTGATCAGGCTAGATAACATGGTCTCTCCCATAACCTGCAGCTAAGGTCTGCTCAGCATATTTGCAGTATAAACCACAGGTGTGCTGAACAAACCCAAATGCTCCTGAGCAATCGTCTGCAATACGGATTGGCTAGCCGCCCTATATATACATATGTAAATATAAAAGTGCAAAAAAGTTCAATATTAAGTGGAGATATTTTATTTCATATTTGAACGCAATCTTTATCTCTCGCTTTTATATAACGATATAAAATTACATTACTTAAAAATCGAAAACCGAAAAAGAGTAAATAAAATTATATAGTATAATAAATAAATAATAATAAACAAGTGAAATAAATTAATCTAAATTAATCCAAATAAACTAACAAACCGATCCCGATAAATTAACCGTTAGGGAAAACAAACAAAAGATAATAAATAAATGAAGTGATAAACAAATTAAAAACTGCTCCCGCCAAAGTAATAGAATAAACCACGGCAATCAAAACCCAAAATTGAATAAATAGTTTATCTTCCCAAGCAAAAATATAACACCTAAACAAGCGACACAAACAAAGTTTTACTACATGAATAAAACACCGATTAAAATAAAAATAAATAAATACATGAGATAAGAAATAAAATTAAAAAGAAATAAAAGAAATAAGCAAAACAATCTAACCCAAATAAATAAATAAATAAATAAATAAAACGACTACCACCAAAATAACCGCCAAAAAAGACTACCTACAATGCACCACTCACCCGTATATATAAATAGCCGAGGAAAAATGACAATACTCGTGGTCTGACGATTGTGTCTAGCATGAAACAGCCTGTCGCCTCTAAGTGTTGACTTCAATGTTCATTTTATATTTACACAGGGCTCTATCTCTGATACTGAGCACTTTATCCCCTACATATAGCATACCTTAAGACTATATTTCTTCATATATATATATATATATATATATATATATATATATATATATATATATATATGTATATATATATATATATATGTAGGTATATCAAGTATAATTATATGTATGTGTGTGTGCATGTTCATATGCAATGAAAGTATTAAGTGCATTACCTGCTGCTCTGACAACAATAATCATTAACCAGCAGTTATGATGATAATCTATCTATCTATCTATCTATCGATAGCATTTTTTCGGATTACATCTCTATTTTCGTTGTCTTCTTCTTACTGAGAAGTAAAAACAAGAACAAAATCTACTTCCATACCTGATGATGTCTGGAACAGACGAAAGCTTGTAAAAAATTAAAAAGACCTCATGCAACTAGAACTTATAAACGGGATCATATCATTGATATAGAGGTTCGGGGTTGATTTATCTTATTTCTATTGTTTGCAACGATGTATTCTCGCCATTTAAATCATTAACCTCTATATTTGTTTTTTGTGTGAATGATTCGTGAATATATATATATATATATATATATATATATATATATATATATATATATATAACAAAATACAAAATAAAGTCATATGGGGCGAGATCTATTTCAACAGACGAAAATTTCGTCAGTCTTATTCAACCCCGGTTTATAGAGTGAATTTGTGTCGGAATTAGAAATTTAACTAATTAACAGTTAATTTATTATTTCTAGATCTATCACCCTTAAGTGGTCATTTTGAATTTTCTTGTGTAATACTATATATTGGCTCTGTTATAATAAATACATTGAGCTCTTTTTGCACATTAGTTTTAATATTTTATATTGCTAGGATCCACTTGGATTATATACCAATTGATTTATTACTTTTACTATATATATATATATATATATATATATATATATATATATATATATATATATATACACACACACACATACATATGTATATATATATATATATATATATATATATATATATACACACATATATACACACACACACAGACACACACACACACACATATATATATATATATATATATATATATATATATATATATATATACTTCTCAAAATGTGTGTGTATGTTAGTGTGTGTGTGTGAGATCGGACGTTGATTATGTGTTTCCACAGTTTCCATCCGATTCCGATGAAACTTTTTTTTGTTTGATAGATAATTCTTCAGTGCCGGTTTTGAGACCAAATTGGCTGGAAAAAATTTCAACCTTAAATGTGAAAATTTGAAATAAATGATTTTTTAAACTTTGCGCAAAAATCAAAGGGAAAATTTAATGTCTGTAAAAAACAGCGTCCAATCAATTTAGAAAGTTGAAATCTTACGCAAAAGATTATTAGAATTATAATAAAAAATTATATTATAAATCAAAATTATCGCATGTTATTATTATGATGATCCATGGAAGAGGCCTCTTCCTTGAAAGAACGTAAAAACAGCCTTTTTCATGGTCAACCTCCGCCTCATTAATTTGCTAATCCCCCTTTTGGAGATGCCTAATACTAATTTTCAGATGGGCTGATTTTAAACTTAAACTGCTCCCAGACGGGTTATACTGCTATATATATATATATATATATATATATATATATATATATATATATATATATATATATATGTGTGTGTGTGTGTATCTGTGTGTGTGCGCGCGTGTGCGTGTGTGTGTATGTATACATATATTATTATCATCATCATCATTATTATTATTATTATTATTATTATTATTATTATTATAATTATTTTTATTTTCTTTGATTTCTGGCGTTTACACATTTCTTTCCGGGCCCCGCCCAGGGACCTAAGGTTAGAAATGGCATAATGACACTTTTCACTGACAAAAAAAAAAAAAAAATTACATAGATAAAGCCCTTCGTAAAGTGTGGGCTGTACTTGTCAGAACAATGTTTTGTATCTCCTTGAGGCATGGACTTCCAGGAATCCCTTCAATTAGTCTGCTGCAATCTTTTCCAACCAGTCCTAGGGCTCCAACTACAACAGGGATTGTTGATGTTCCCATATGCCACATTTTTGAGATTTCTATTTCAAGGTCCTTGTATTTTGACAGCTTTTTGAATATCTTCAAAGATACATTGCAGTCAGCAGGGACTGTCATATCAATAAGGAGGCACTGTTTTTGTTTGTGGTCTGTAATAACAATATCTGGGCGGTTGGCTTTGATTGTTCTGTCAGTGTGTATTGTGTAGTCCCATAGAATTGTAACAGGTCCTATCTCCGTAACCGGGCCTGGGTGGTGTTCATACCAGTTTCTTTCAGTTTCCTTCCCGTAGAAGTTGCAGATTTTCCAGTGCAGATATTGGCCCACTCTGTCCTGCCAGGTTTTATACTCAGTGGGTGCCAATGTCGTGCAACCTGACACAAGATGATCAATCGTTTCTGGATATTTATCACAGAATCTTCATTTTAGGCTGACACAATATTTTAGTATATGTGCTGGATAATTCCTAGTTAGCAAGCATTGGTCCTGTGCAGCAAGGATAAAACCTTAAGTTTCAGCTTTCAATCCTGCACTACGTAGCCACTGATGGGTACGGGATATGTCTACGTCATCTTGTTTGGTACGGGCAGAGTATTGGCCATGAAGCGGTTTATCTTGCCATCGCTTCTGTATCTGTTCGGTTGCATTCGTCTTTGCTGTCTTTTTTAAGTATTTTGCAGTTTCAGCCGGTGCATTGTGCTGTACTTGCATCTCTACGCTCATTTGAAACTCCATTTTCAATTTGTTGAATTTGTTACGGAGTAAAGGACATTTACTACTTTCATATTCCTTGACGCATACCATCATCCAGTCTTTTGTAGTTTCCATGTATCTTTGGAGACCAATTGTTGTAGTTTTGTAGGGCAGTTCTAGTTGAACTAATCCTCTGCCTCCTTCGGATCTGGGCACATACAGACGATCAACATCAGCTTTGGACTGATGCATGCGGTAGCAAGTGAGAAGCTTTTTCGTTTTGGCGTCCATTCGCTTAATTTCAGCTATGGTCCAGTTAAGGACATTAAAGCTGTATTGCACCACATGGACAGCCAATGTGTTTATGGCTGATATTCTGTTTTTTGAGTTTAGCTCAGTATTTAGTAACAGACGTACACGCCTGTAGTACTCTTTTCTTATTTTTCCTTCATTTGGGGGTGCTGTATGCCATCTCCTTCGCTAATTCCTAGGTACTTATAAGCTTCATCATGCTCCAGTTACCTAATCTTTGTGACAATATCTAAATAGATTAAGGGTGTTTCTGTAATTCAAAGAGTTTGAGGTCATCCATGTAAAGTAGGTGATTGAATATTTTCTTATTTATTTTGTAACCATAGCTACTGTTGTTCAGTTCATGTGTAAGAGGGGTTAAGGATAAACAAAACAGAAGGGGTAACAGAGAGTCTTCTTGAAAGATTCTACGTCGGATATTCAGACGGTTGGATATGGCAGTTCCCCCGGTGTGACTAAGGTATAGTTTGATGTTCCACATTCCCATGCTGTTTTAATACCACAGGGGAGACTTTGTACATTTCCAAAGTCTTAAGGATCCAAGAATGTGGAACACTATCAAAGGCTTTACGATAATCAATCCACGCTGCGCTAAGACTCCTACGTCGTCTCCTGCAATTTTCCAGGAACATTTTATTTTATTTCATTTTATTTATCAGCAGTTGATCTTGTCAGCCATATGAACCTCTTCTGCATCCCTTCTGTTCCAGCGGAAGAATGGTGTTTGTTTCGAAAAAGGAATAAGTACAGTTCATCAGTACAGACGTGATCAACTTATACGTTGTGGAGACACATGTTATCGGTCTATAATTTTTCGGGTCGTCTGTTTCAGTTGTTTTTGGTATGAGGTATGTAATACCTTCAGTAACCTATTCCGGGATTTTATTGGGATTATTTACAAGCGTTGATAATGTTATTGCAAGAATTTCATGGGTAGATGAGAGATGATAAAGCCAGAAATTGGGCAACTTGTCATTTCCTGGGGATTTCCATTTTTGGGATTTCGTTAGAGCTTGCCTAATATCATCTGTGGATATATTTTCCCATTCTCGCAGAGGTGTATCCAGCATTCGTTCTTCTTCACGCCGTATCCATTCTGCATTTGGGTTATATTCCTTTGGGCTGCTCCAAATATTTTCCCAAAATATCTGTACATTATCAATCGATGGTGGCCTTTCCACATGTATAGGTGTTTTTCCAATTTCCCTGTAAAATTCCTTAAGATCTGTTCGGAATATTTTATTTTGGCGATAGAATCTACAACGTTTTTCGTATCGTCTTGTTCTCTGTGCCTTTAGCTGAAGTTTTTGTTTCAGCATTTCCTTGATTGATGGAATGTCAATTAGTTATTTAAACTTATTTTTCCCCTTGTTCTTTTTGCATTTACGTGTGGAAATATTAATGTTTCTGGTGAGCTCATCTAATATAGAAAGCTCACATCTGATTTGTTTTATTTCTCGTATCAGTTTGGTTTTCCAAGCTGGTTCTCTGTGTCTGTTAATTTTATTTATTGTTTTGACCCCAAGCTTCCGAGTCGCTGCTAAAGCTGTTGCGTATATGACGTTGTTAACTTCTGTGATGTTTCCCGGTGGTTTATCTGTTAACAGTGTTTCCAGAGCAGCGTTGTATATTTTCACGATGTGCTTGTTGGAATTCGTCATATGGATTATTATTATTATTTCACAAGTAAGGCGACAATGCCACTAAAACTTAAGGGGTTAGTGATTGTGAAAGATTATAGGAAATACATTATTAACGAGCGAGCACAATAAAATAGATTTTATACTTAAAATATTACTAACAATACCTTTGACTTTAGACAAAACCCTCTTTGCAAAAATACGTTAATGAAATCTGATCTACACACTGATTTCTTACAAAGAATACGTATTCTACTCATACGAACGTAGACTAAAAAAATCATATCGGCATTAAATATCCCATCGAGCTGTTGATATGCCGTAAAACAAAATAAACGAAGCCAAACCCAACAAAATGTGGCACCCTGCATTTTTAGAAAGACTAAAAAGAGATATTCATAGAAATATGATTTAATTTTTATTCGGTTTATTAACCAGTTGTTAGTTATTTAGAAACGAAGAATAATTGAGTTTTGAGAATAATTCTCTAACTGTATTTAGGCGATCCAAAGAGAAGAAGAAAAAAAAATAATAAAAAGAAAGAGAAAGAGGAATGGATAATGCAAAACCCGGTCATAAGTAAAACTAAGACAAGACAGGTGTCAAAATATATCAGGTCAAATTACCTGACCGAAATCCAGGGAAATAGAAATTGTTATATTTGGTTGAAGAAATAGAGTTTGGAGATAATAAAATAAAACAAAAAGAAGAGGAAAGACAGAAACATAATACGAAACCAGGTCGTAAGCGAAAACACACACGTACGACCAGCACCTAACAAGTGTCAAAATTATCAGGTCAAGCACTTGAACTAATTCCATGTCCGCGTAGGATGGAAGTTGTTAAGGTTGGCTGAAACAATAAAGATTTTTTTAGAACAATGGAAACGAAATTTTAATCGGAGGAAAGGTGTTTTTTTTTTTGTGTTGAGGTGGTGACCGGTGGAACTGTATACAGATTCTGACCTGTTAAAAATTGGAACCCCACGATGATGAAGTGGAGACATTTTCAATTCAGATAATTAAGATTTTTGACTATCAGGTCTGACCAAAAACAAAGAAGGAAAGAAAACGATTGTCTCGGCTCACAGATAGCGCCAATATTCTTTCCTGAAGTCACATCTAATTAGCGGCAGGCTGTTTTGACAGAACCCAGGTTAGAAAAAGCCAAGATTATCATTTTTCGTACGTGTGAAAAAGGCCAAATTAGATTTTGTTTTTTTTAGAACAAGAACGATGTAAGCCACGCCGGATTGGAGACGGGAGGCGTCCCACCACAGTCTCATTAGCCGAAATCGGTCACGTGATATGCGGAAAGAGGAGGGAGAATGCTCGATCAAGAATCATTGGTCGAAAACGGTCACCTGACATACGAGAGACCGGGAGAGATGGGTATGCGTCTTCCCCCCAGAGGCACTGTGAGGAAGTAGGGGTGAAAATAATAGCGATAATGGGAAATCAGTACTAATGCGACTTTTGGGATTATCGAGAGAGCCCTGACGCCGACAGACCCACCCCGGTTTGCTGCGGCGTCAATAAAAGCAGGACCCCAATCGACAAAAAATGAGTTCAGCCCCGGACGGCAGCGAGAAGAGATCACCTCGGACGACGGAGGGTTGCGGCTGGGTTGCGGAAAGAAATCCTTCCAGCACAAGTCGAAAACAAGAAATCCTTCCAGCCCAAGTCGAAAACAAGAAATCCTTCCAGCCCAAGTCGAAAACAAGAAATCCTTCCAGCCCAAGTCGAAGACAAGGCCAAAGAGTTACTGGACGGAAGAAGAAGAAGAAGTTAAAATCAAGCCCAGCCGAGAACAGAATTCGACCCAACCAGATCGAAGTGAGGAAATACAACTCAAGTCGAAGAGAAGAATCAACTGCGAATGATTGATAGAAATTAGCCCCAGTGTCGAACTAAACCACACTCCGACATACACAATTCTAGAGAGTAGACAATTCGAAATCGTTAAGTTGTATGATAGAAGCTTGGTGCCATAGTCCACAGAGCGGGTCGGGAATGAGAACAATTTTTCTTTATGTAACGGACATTAGATATAAAAGGTTGTCACCTTTTTTTTATCAGTAATTTTTTTGTCTCGTGAGTTTTTTTTTTCTTTTACTTGTGTTTTGCCACCCCCGTCGGACTCAACTTGCACACGGCCCAATCCCTGCTGATCCCGTCTGTCTAAGATCTAAACACAGCGTGGGTAGACAGACCGGAGATCAGTACAGTTGCTTTAGCAACCAGGTATTGGAAGCGGGTTGGGAAAGGCGAGGCTGGTGATCATCTAACCAAGAGGTTGGAGCGGCACGCTTGGAACCAGGAGGAGCGACCAGGAGGAGAGACGTCACAGTTGGCGCCGTAACCAAAGGATTCGACCCTGGGCCAGGTGTGTACCCGTCACAAAAGGTATTTGATATGTCTGAAATATTTTTGCTCGCGTATTGTTTCATTTCTCCATTAGTCTTAATGAAGAACGATATATATAGATATATAATAAAGGCATATAAAACAGAAAATTATGATAGATTAAGTAACATCTTAGAACGAATTACTCGATATGTCGAGATAACTAACACCTTTCTCCCAAAATTCAAAAACAAGATTTAAAACGAAAATTAAGCATTTTATTATCCTCTTTCCTTAACACTAGAACGCTAACCCTGGGTATATAGTACCCAGCGCAAATTTTCCTATTTTTAATTACAATTTTCAGTACCTGATTTTCATACCTAAATAATGTTTTTTAATTCCTATTAATGTTAACTCAAAGTACAAAGTTTGAAGTGCCTGAATGTAAAATATTTCAAATAAAGATTTATATTTAATATTTTTTTTTGATATTTTCAAAATCGGGTATGATATACCCATGGTTAGTTGTGGTGTAACTTTGATGGTTAGTGTTCTTTGGTTAAGAGTATATTTTTCTCATATTCTCTAATATTCGGTAACACCTTGAATTTTAGTGAATTTATTGTCGTGCTTGAGGGTAAATGATAAAAAAAAAGATTTTCATCGTCATTTTGGGGCAGTAATAACAACAAAATACACTTGTTTATTTTGTGGCGGGTTAATATTAAGTCGGTGCAAAAATAATGACGTAACAATGTCGTTTTTTGACGTAAAAAATAAGTAAAAAAACGACATTATTACGTCATTATTTTTGCACAAACCTAATAGTTAGACTGGTCCCACTTGTAAAGAATACCGAAATCTTTTTTTTTTTATTAATGGTTTTTTTAGATTAGCTTTATTTAGGCACCTTGACTTGAATTAAATGGAAAACATGGCCCCAACAAAAGGGGCAATGAAGCTTGGATTGAACAAGAAATGAATCAGTTATATGGAAGCTTTGTTTCAATAAAAGAGATTTAAAATGAAAGGAAACACGTCTCTAATAAGAGAACTGTTTAAATTAGAGGAAGTTTCTTTCTTTTTTTTTTAAAGATTCTTTTTTTTTTGGAGCCGCAGTTCCTTTTAACGATCCGCTATGATATTGGATCCATGTTCTCTCCCAATTAGTATCTCTCTTCTTGCAGTATATTTTTCTTTTCAATTGACATCTCTCTGGTCAGGCTCTAGATGGTTGACCGCTTGGGGATACCAGATGCTGCAAGCTTAGAGGTGTGGGTGGCGTAATGGATAATGGCTCGGAATTTTTAATCGGGGATCCGAGTTCCAATTCCAGTTGGGTTCGTAATATTTATTTACGCAGAAATAACCCTGGGAAAGGTATGAATCCATTCCCTCTCTCTCCAGCTATGGGTTAATTAGTAAGACTCATATTCCTTTATCATTATGATCCCCAGATCTTACAATAGAAAAATATTTTCTGGCTTTAAATAACCGGCAATAAGCTGTAGAAAATGAATTAACCTTCAAAGACATTTAAAAATTCAAGGACCGACATTACATTGTATCGATAATATGAACAGTCCCCTGTTTTAAATCGATAAAAATTAATAGCTTACGAGTCTGACAAATGTCGTAGCTTGGGTAAGGTCTTTTCCCCGAAATATTTTCCCCTTTTTACGACTTGACCCGTCTAAGTAGTAGCTTGTGTAAGGAGAGATTCTGTTCTGTACCTATTAGGTTGGTGCAAAAATAATGTCGGTTTTTGCCGTTACAAAATACGTCAAAAACCGACATTGTTTTTGCAACAACCTAATATAAGTAGTAGCAATGCGAAGCTCTGAGCAACGTTCTGCACTGAAACACTGCATCGTAATATTCATGTCGGCGAGATGTTTCTTGTGAAATTCATTATATGTAACAAAGCTTTTGTGGAAAGGAAGAAAACAATCTTTGAGAGGCTATGAAAATACACAATGAAATATCTTAACATCAAAAGAAATTTTTAATGATTTCGTACAAGTATCGAATCTCTTGCAAGCTGAAAAGCCGATGTCAATAATAACTTTGCTGATTGTTTGGTGATGAACAAATAACAATTGACCAAAAAGAATTAGCTGTGTAGGAAAAACAGGCCATAAATCTTCATGTTTCTCGATTTGCTAATGTAGCTTTACTTATCCCTCTGCAATATTCATGAGAGACGTTATCTTATGTTGAATATTGATCCTGTCTGGTTTAGCCTTTGTATACGGCGAATTTATTCATGTTTTTTTTTTCTTATGTTTTCATGGAGGCCTTTTCTTCTTTTCTTAATGGACGTATCACGTTACTTTAATATGGTCACCTCTTCTGGCTTCTTGGATGTCTCGGAGGCTAGAAGGAAAAAAATACGATGTCATGGCCTTAAAAAAAAACAAAATGCGTGAAAGTTAAAAAAAAAAAAAGAAGTTTTGCTAAATTCATCATTCCTTTAACCAATAAAGAGTCAAATCCATTTGTCAAAAGTTTCCTTTCACTGTAGGGTAGACGACTAGAAGGTAAACAAAAGCTTTTGTTTATTAAATGCTCACCAAACGTAAGGCAGAAGTGCCACCCAAGGTAGAGGGTTAATGAATGAGGTTGTTGTATGGAAGTGTTGATTTGGTTTTATTTACTACTTTCCAACATTTAGCAGGTTATTTAAATCCAGGAAATATTAGGTTGGTGCAAAAATAATGACGTAACAATGTCGTTTTTTTACGTATTTTTAACGTCAAAAAACGACATTATCACGTCATTATTTTTGCACCAACCTAATATTTTGCAGATAACGATTTGCTAATAAATGTTCACTTTTAAATACTCACCTAATACAAGACCCAAGAGCCACTCAGAGAAGAGTTTCTTAAATATGGTTAATATATTGAATGCTGGTTTGTTTTTATTTACGACGTATCACCCTTTAGCAGCTTATTTAAATCCAGAAAATATTTCAAGATTATAAGAATTCTTTGGATATAGCAATGATTTCCTAAGAAACCACTTGTAAATGGTTACTTTACACAAAGCCCAAGAGCCACTCAGGGCAGAGTTTACTAAGTGAGGTTATTGTATGGAAGAGTTGATTTGTTTTTATTTACGACTTATCCGCCTTTAGCATTTTATTTAAAACTAAGGGGGAAAAGAGGTAAATTCATTCCTTTACCAAGGGTTTTTACGCGTGTGTGACCATAACAGAGACAAATGGATCTGGTAATCGGACCTTCAGCTTCCACCCTGTTATCCATTACACTACCCATATATTCAAGCTTACAAAACTTCGTGCTCCCAAGCGGTGACTCGTCCTTCGTTTGACGATAAACTACATCTGGCAGAAAGGCGTTTAGAGGAACATGGAAAACAACTCTTAATTGCTGTTGTTCTCAGATCCAACCAGACGTGGGATGGTAGCACCAATTAGGGTCCCAGCTATGGCCAAATAGTTACCCCCACCAGAAAACTTGGGCCAATCACAATGAATGTATAAAAATAGATTTTTATAATAAAAATACCAGCAATATATTTTTGAAAAAAAATGTAATTAGTAAAAAAAGCTCTGTTTACAAAAATACGTCAGTAAAACCTGATCTACAAACTGATATTTTATATACTGCACTTATGAACACTAATGAGTATGTCCCAATCCTCATAAAGACGTTCTAAGTAGGGGTAATATGATGTCTAAGTAGTCCAACACTGGCAGTGGTTTACCTACTTCACGCCGCTATCGAGTATTGTATTTTGTTGATACTATAAAAATTACAATTTCATTTCCAACATCCGTTTTGGTTATTCCACATTCAATTTGTTTGTTTGTTTGTTTGGGTTTTATGGCATATCAACCACTGTGGGTTATTTAATGCCAAATCCAGTTTATATGAATTTTAAATGCCTATTTTGTCCTGGCAACATTGTTTCCAAAAAAACGTATAGCTGGCAACATTTTTTCAAAAAGGTATAGCTGGCAACATTATTGTTTCCAAAAAACGTATAGCTGGCAACATTATTCTTCTGAAGGACGTAGTTTATCGTCATACACAGGACGTGGGTAAGATCTGGAAAAACTAGGAGTTCACTTTTTGCCCATAGCTGGGACCTTAACAGGTGCTACCACCCCGGGTCAAGGTGGACCTGGGAACACCAGCAATTAAGAGATGGTTACACGCTCCTCAAAACCTCCTGATCAGAGGCCTTGCTACTGGATGTAGTTTATCGTCTTACCCAGGACGCGGATGTAGTTTAACGTCTTACCCAGGACGCTCCTCATTCAGTAACCTTTACTAAGTTACAACAAATATATATATATATTTTTTTTTTTAAATCATAAGTAATATTTCGTGTCTGATGAGTTGGTAAAACAATGAAACTTAAGTCGCACCCCAAACGCAGGTACATGTAGATTTATCAATATATATTACTTACCTATGTGTAACCACAATGAGCTCAGTTACGCTTACACCTACAAGTGAATTTAGTAAACATTTATTTTCTTACATGTGCATGCAGCTAACGCTCGTTTATACGGTTGCTAATATCTAGTTATTTGATTTACCCATCTCTCTCTTTCTCGCTCTCTTTCTTTCTATATATATATATATATATATATATATATATATATATATATATATATTAGTGAATATACTTACTTTAGGTGAGAATTCCAACAGTTATCTACCGCGATATTTAACGGTCAAAATTCACACCTCAAGATTGCATTAACTGTATGAAATTCCAAATAGACTTATCGTCGTTGAATATTATGTATATTCACTAATATATATTATAGCTCTTGGGCACTCTGACTCGGTGCATTGGTTAGCAAGATTGTCTGGCTATAACAATTACGCCTGAGTAGTTTGATCCTCACTGGGTGCCCCATACTTTCGGCCTTGTGCCACATCCATGCTACGCCTGGAAAATCACTATACTTATAGCTCTGCCTCATAACATTGACGAAGAAAGATAATCAAACTATTGATACATATTTTTTAATCCTATCTAAGCTTTCGGCTAACATTAAATGACAATTACATTAAAATATATTAAAAAATACACGGACAAAACAGTGATGATAGTCTGTTTCTGTTTACATGGAAGATTTCCAAGCAACGACAAACTCGTGCATATAAGACGCTGGAAGCGAAAATCACACCGCAGCTCATGACGTCACACATGACCATGCGAGAGTAAAACATATATATATATATATATATATACATATATATATATATATATATATATATATATATATATATATATATATATATATATTAGGTTGGTGCAAAAATAATGTCGTTTTCTCACATATGTTACATTTATATATGATTTCTGAATTAATTCATTTCATTGATATATATAGCTATGTTATATATCATTTTGAAGCGCGTTTTTCGCTCTATCGAATCCTGTTATTCGTTACCGTTCTCAATCTCTTCATTCATTTTTTTGCAGGCTTTTCGACAGCATGGACAAAATTCAAATCCGCACGATTTTTTTCTTGTTCCAGTTCAAACTAGGCCGAAAAGCTGCCGAGAAAGCTCGTGATATCAATGATGCGTTTGGCCCAGGAACCACTAACGAACGTGTGGAACAACGGTGGTTCAAGAAATTTCGCAATGGTGACAAGAGCCTCGAAGGTGAAGACGGTCGCGGCCGGCCGACTGCGATTGAGAACGAACATTTGAAAGCCTTAATTGAAGCCGATCCTCGCAAAACCACACGAGAAGTTGCTATTGAACTCAAGGTCGACCACTCAACAGTCGTTCGCCACTTAAGGCAATTGGGGAAGTCAAAATGTTGGATAAATGGGTGGACGATAATAAAAAAAAAATCGTCAAAAAACGACTTTATTTTTGCACCAACCTAATATATATATATATATATATATATATATATATATATATATATATATATATGTGTGTGTGTGTGTGTCCGTGTCCAAAGAAGTATCAACAATATTATTTGTCCTGATCTGAGCTTCAGTCACTTTTCCCACCACATGCGTCTTTTCTAGAAATACTTTCATTGCAATTGTTCTAGACTCTGGTTGATATCTCATCAATTTACAGTTAAGCTGGCTAGATATAGACGTATATCCTGTGCTAACGGTGTTTTCGAGCACTTCTTTTGTGTGGACTTCCCTACCGGCTCCATGCTTTTAAGGTAACATCTCCAATAATGTAAATGCAATGTCAATCGTTATCAACTGTCGTCCTGATTATTTGTAATGTTCTTGTTCCTAATTCTTCCACACCCAGTAACCCTTTCTGTCTTAGTGGCTTTACTACCTTGCTTTGGGTGATGGCGATTAAAAAATAAAACAAAATATAGCTTAAAGGTATGATATATTTATGGGTTAGAAGAGGATTTCCTACAAGCCAAGTATTGTAGAATTTAGAGAGAACAAGGACCATTACAAGAGCTTATTTCTTTTATTCTAATTGCAGGATGCAGTGAAGTCCACTTGTTTTATCCGCATACAGTTTAAAGATTATAGCAGAAACCATGGTCGTAATTATCTTCATATCGCACAACAGATTCTCAGTTCTAAGTGGGAAAACAGGTGAAGAGACACAAATTCTAGAAGTGAATTTGAAGAGAATTTATGATGAGTTTGGTTTGCATTGGCTCTCCTGTCGTCGTAGTGCCGGCCGATTTCCAGGTATGCAGCAATAAACATCATCAAAATAGGTTCGGATGCAGTTGGGTTCCCTTCCCAAATCGAACCCG
>OZ010600.1:11376018-11563518 GCA_963932145.1 Acanthosepion lycidas
CTTCGAATGAATAATGTCGTTTTTGACGTTAAAAATACATTATTACGTCATTATTTTTGCACCAACCTAATATATTTCAATCGTCTGCTTCAGACATTACAATAATCTAAGTGAAACAATTTTCTCCACACACGCGCGAACGTCATCATTTCGAGAGTTCCTAATTGTTGAGCGGTCTAACATATTGTTACAGTAACAAAACACCGTCTCCAAATATCCAAAGCAACAACTCGATCTGCCCCATTCTTATCTACAGCTTGATAGACTGTTTACCGCCATAACAGTTAACACATTACCTGTCGATTCCTTTGGTTTGGTTTGTTTTGTTTAAGGCTTACCACCTTCAAAGAGTTGTTTAATGACGACAATATTTTTTTTATTCATGATTTGGTTTGGTTTGGTTTGTTGTACGGCATATGAACCTGACTGGCGTATTTAATGCCGACAAGAATTTTATTGCTGGCAATACTTTTACGTATTTTTTAACGTCAAAAAACGACATTATTACGTCATTATTTTTGCACCAACCTAATATATTGCTGGTAATCTTTTGTCGTCAAAAATGCATTGTTGGTCATTTTTTTTCTTCTGAAAAAATGCATTGCTTGTAATATTTTTCCCTTTAAAAAAAAATGACTGATAATATTTTTTCTTCAAAACGTATTGCTGGCAACACCTTTTCCTTCAAAAATGTATTGCTGGTAATATTTTTCGCTTCGAAAAATATGGCTAATATTTTTTCTTGAAAACGCATTGCTGGCAACACCTTTTCCTTCAAAAATGTATTCCTAGTAATATTTTTTTAATCTCTTTTTACATTTTCATATTGTTTTGAGCTCAGTTTTGGGACCCTAACAGGTGCTACCACACCGAGTCAGGATGAACCTGGGAACACAAGCAATTAAAAGGTGGTTCCAAGCTACTCAAGTTCTCTTTATCAGAGACCTTGCTGTTAGATATAGTTTATCGTCATAGCCAGGAAGTCTCATTTGTGAGAGTCTTTACCCTTTGCAGAGGTACAGTCTGCGTATTCTGAAGCTCTAGCCGACAGGGCGTTTCTTAATTATGTTAGGAATGTCTTCAAATCGAATACGTGGATAAAATTCACAACAAAATAATCATAATAAATGAAACAAAATAAAAATCATAGGCAACTTGTAGTTAATTCTTTAGCCGGGAACTCAAACGTATCTCTGGGTCTTTGACATTGCCTTTTGCTTATACATTGTTCCATTTTTTATGTAAGCTACAATCGCTATCCCACAGACGTGCCGTGGCCTCCCTCTGTCTCTTCTGCAAATATTTTCACGGCAACTGTTCCGACGAGCTATTTTCGTTGGTTCCCAGACTGCATGAATTTAAACGAGCTACTAGGCTGGAATCTCCGTCCCACCCTTTCACTGTCAAAACGGTTAAATATAACTCTCTCTTCTTCTCAAACAGCTTCTTCTCCCGCACATCCCGTCTGTGGAGTTTCCTCCCCCTTACTTGCTTCCCCGATGACTATAATCGTCAAATATTCAAGTGTAATGTCTATTGACATCTGACACCCTGAGATTGTTCCCCGTCCTTTCTCTGTATCCTTTCCCCAAACATCCCTCTTTACTCTCCTTCTCAATCCTCTGTAACCCCGTGCTTGTTAGTGGCACTTCCAACTTTGCTTTGGGAGAATTGATTTAATGCACACACACACACACACACACACACACACACACACATATATATATATATATATATATATATATATTCAGTTGTATGGAGATGAGTTTGTGACCCTGGGTTTCACGCTTTTACAGTCATCAGACAAACTGGGTTATTTTTTAAAATTTAATCTACTTATGTTTGTTTGTATTTGATTATGTTTGGTGGTGGGAGGGGGAAATTCTCCCCTGTGTCCGTTTTGGGGTGACACACTTACACACACAGACATACATACATACAGGTGTACGCATTATAGTTCACACAGACACACCCATATAAACATTTGAGATTAGGCGCAGATACATATAGATGCGTTCGAGCATACATACATACGCAATTGTAATCCTATTTCGATGTTGACACTCTGTTTAGCGAAGTGCTTCCAACAAGGAGCAGGTTGGCGGTGTCCTTGGCTCTTTTCAGATCTGCCGTCTGCGTTATCAAAGGAATTTGCACTTCTTCCCACACGCATGCGTACACACCTATCTGTCTGGGGCTTACATCACCGTATTGGTTAAGTGGATTCTCTTTGTGGGTATAGCGATGATGATGTATTTCATCGTCAACGCTGATTGCTTGTTTATTATTGACGATTGTGATGATGTTGATAGTGCTAATAATTGATATTATAATTGGTAATAACTTAAGTGACGTTAAACACTTCTATCTTCTTTCTTTCTTTCTTTAATTTTCTCACTGAAACAAAGTAGATTCTCTGATATGTTTTCCGTGGTTCCATGTGATGGAAACACTACAGTCTTTTAAATACTAGATATTGGCAAGAGACGTTAAACACATCGATTTTTCCTATCTTTCATTCTTTCTTATTTTTCCTCAGTGAAACCAAGTAGCGTCTCTGTTATGTCTTTTCCGTTTTTCCACCCGAGAAAAACGGAATAGCCAGTTAAGTATGAGGTTTTAGCAGGAAACGCCAGACTCTTCTTTCTTTCTTTCTTTCTTTCTTTCTTTCTTTCTTTCTTTCACTGAAACCAAGTAGCGTCTTTGATATGGCTTTTCCCTCTCTCCCCGCGTCAAAATAGAATTGTCCATTATTTATGAGACACTGGCAGGGCGTAACGGTTGTGCTAAGTAAGGACGGGTCAAGCAGATTTCTATAAGATTCTATTTGTAGCAAACATTGTTCTGTCTGCTTTATAGTTTGCCTGATTGCTACTTGTATGAGTTTTTGGTAAATTATTATAAGCGAAATGATAAAAACAAAATGCAGCCTCTTGCATTGTGCAGAATATAAAACTAATTTTTTTAACCGTTCAGTGTTTGAAATGAATGTGGATTATATGCTATGATTCTGGAATAGACTTTAGCGTCACAATGCCAAAATAACCATACATTTCAAAAACATTTTACTCACACATGCTGAGGTTGAAACAGATCTTGTTGGTAGTAGGTTACTTCCCTTTGATGTAAATGTTCTGCATAACTTGTAATTGTTTTCTTTTTATAGGTAGTGTGGAGATTAGTGTTATATCAGGGACCAAAACCTAATGGAAATCAGAAGGGGGATGTGGATATTTGATATTATTGCAGTTCGATTTTGGAACCGTGGTATAAAAGTTGCTGTTTCACGCGATAAAAAATGACTCTAAATAATTTTTTGCAAATCGATAGCATTTTTCGAGGAGATGAGTTTGATTAAGTTTAGATTCAAAATCGTACCGTTGGAATTTAATTCTAGTGATCAATGAAAGCCTTACAGCACGCCCTGATAAGATCTGTAATTTAGTGAAGCCTTACAAATTGTATTTGGACAAAATGCATGTCACGTGCCAATTATCATTAAATCATTCTGCCATCAAACCTTCATTTACTTCAAAGGGAAATTATACTGAACATTTAAGCTATATTATGATGTAATATTGAATAAAGTGCTCTAGTTTTAGAGTGATTTTCAATAAACAATGGGAATTTAAAACATCTGTTTGATAACCTATGAGTATTATGGTGTTATATACGTTTTTAACTACTTTTCTTTTCTTTCTTTTTTTTTATTAATGGCCTTCTAACAAATGATCCAACAAATCTCATTCATTGAGTAGCTTTTTTGGTCATCTTTTAACAGATTTTACTCATTGAATACAGTATAAAATGCACATTTTGCTTGTGCTGATTCATAATTAGAATTCTGGTTTAAATATATTTTCCATTCAATGTATCTAACATTATTTGGATTTATTCTTGAAATATTAAAATTTTGTGAGCAAAAATTAGGTATTTCTGTACATTTCTTCAGGCGATCTTTGAAAGTAAATATTCAAAAATTGCGAACCATCCGCAGGTAGTACTGATTCGCAGCTCCTCACTGCGACTAGACAACCGAATGTCGCAAGCCCAGATCGAAACCCAACCGATTTGGTGTCAGTCAGAGCTTCTACCACTGAGCTTTCTTTACTCGACCGAATGCATCGGCCAAATCTAGCGTATTGTTTTCACAAACGTAAACAAACGCAAAGAAGCCAAATTGCTCCATTCATTTTGCTGAAGAGCTTCGCATTTACGCAGGTGACATTTGTTTTTAGAATTAGCTCGTCGTTCAACAGTGCTTAATTATGAATCTAAACTTTGGTACTTATCAAATCAAGCCCTATCTTTCACACTTAATGCTGACTTTCTAAAGAAAGTGAAAAATCAACATCTATTGTAGAGATTTTCCAAGCGGAGCTTAGATGTGGCACAAGGCCGAATGTATGGGACACCCAGTGAGGATCGAACTTACTACTCATTCGTAATTATTACAGCAAGGCAAGCTTGCTAACCATTAAACCGCATCGAGTTGCCCAGTCTCTCCAAATGTATTAGGTTAGTGCAAAAATAATGACGTAATAATGTCGATTATTACGTCATTATTTTTGCACCAACCTAATATTATATATTCATGTATGTCAGTTGGCTGAGAGAGAGAGAGAGGACAAGTTAGTCTTCTACAGAGAAATGTAGTGAACAGTCTTTTATTACTGAGGCTACTTCTTTGCTAATATCGATGGGAAGACTTTTAAGGGAAAATAAAGATGATACTTTAAAAGTAGTCTGATATACTAAGTATTCGGGTAGCAATCATTTTGCGCCAAGTAAGGAAAAGAGAGAAGAAAACTTTGGTAGCATTATTAGGAAGAGAAGGAAAAAAATAAGATTCATGGAGACAGAAGATAACGATCGAAAAAAAAAAAAAAATAAATACGTAAGAAAATAGTGAAAAAGTAAAGGGAGACAATTTCCTATAACAAATTTGGCAATTATCTTTGGGAAATATTCGGAGAATACCGGGAGATATATCGATTTAAATCTTCTTATATAATATAATCCAGAATAATCTTAGAATTTCAAAAGCCATAGTTGATAATATTTTACAAGTAAATGCCTTTTCTCATGTTAGATTTTCTTCTTTGCTAAATATTGATGAGTACTTGGTCTTCATTTTCATGCTTTCTTTGAGAGAATGCCAACAAGTAAAAAAAGTATTCTATCTTAGAAAATCGAGAAGGTTACATTTTTTAGAAAAAAAATCATTTATGATACGAGATCTTTCACAACATTGACAGAGCTAGAAAGTCATTTTTATATAATCGATTTGCAAAAGCGACTTCCATCATTATGTTCCTAATACCTACTAGAACATAATGATTATTATTACTATTATTATTTTTACTATGATTATTATGACTATGATTCTTCTTCTTCTTATTAACATTATTAATATTATGATTAATATTACTATAATTATGAATACTATAATTATTATCAATATGATTATTGTTATTACTATGATTATTATTAATAATATCATTATTACTATGAATTTTATTATTACTATAATAGTTATTACAATGAATATTGTTACTATGAGATTTATTAATATGATTATTATTATGAGTATGATAAATATTACTATCATTATTATTACTATCATTATTATTACTATCATTATTATATATATATGGTTATTATTACTTATATTGTTATTACTACTATGGTTATTATTACTACGATTATTGTTATTACTATGATTATTATAACTATGTGTTTTTTTAACATGATTATTATTACTATCATTATTAGTAGTATGATTATTGCCATTTTATTACTAATATTATTACTACTATGTTTATTATTACTATGATTATTATTATTATTATTATTATTATTATCCTTATAATAACTGTTATTAGGATGATTATTATTACTATTATTTTTATTTCTAATATTATTATTACTATGATTGTTATTATTACTATGATATTTATTACTATGACTATTATAACTATGATAGTTGTTACGATGATTATTAGTACTATGAGTTTTATTACTATGATTATTATTATTACTACCATTATTATGACTATGATTTTTAATACTAATATTAGTATTACTAATATTATTATTACTAATATGATTGTTATTAATATGATTATTATTACTATAATTATTATTAGTATGATTATTATTATAAATATTATTATTACTAATATTATTATTACTAATATTATTATTACTACTGTGATTGTTAGTGCATTGATTATTATTAATATGATTATTATTATAAATATGATTATTATTAGTGTGATTATTATTACTATTATTATTATTACTATGATTATTATTAATGATATTAATATTACTAATATTATTTCTTATATGATTGTTATTACTATGGTTATTATTATAATTATTATTACTATGATTATTATTATAATTATTATTACTATGATTATTATTATAATTATTATAAGTGTTATACGCCTAAAAGGCTTTTCGACAGAATTTCATCAGTATAATCATTTGTATTCTGTTAAATGCAAGAAAAGTGCAATGATAAGTTCTGGAAATATGATGATATGAACAACACTCATGAACCCTGTTGAGATATTTTCATATAAATATTTTGAGAGATACATACATTTTTGAATGATTCATTTTTTACGTCCCATCAAACCTTTGCAGGTTATTTAAAGCCTGAAAATATTTTAAGAAATGTTTTTTTTTTTTTTTTTTTTTTTTTAAGCATTTCACCCCAAGCAAGGCGGGAGTGCCACTAGCATGCATGCAAGGAGTTACAGAGATTGGGAGCAAGAGTAAAAAAGCATGATAGAAGAAAGGATGGAGAAGGACGGGGAATTAGATCAAAACATCTGAAGATGTCCATTGACATTTCATTTGAATAGTTGGAGATTATACCTATCCGTGAAACAAGTAATTGGAAGGGAATTCCACAGAAGGGAGGAGCGAAATATGAAGCTAGTGGAGTAGAAGAAACGGCTACATTTAACAGTTTCGAGAGTGAAAGGTTGGGACTGAGATGCCAACCTAGTAGCATGCTTAAATTCATGCAGCTTGGGAACAAGAGAAAGTAGCACGTCGGAGCAGTTACCGTGAAAGTATTGTCAGAAAAGAGCGAGGGAAGCGACGGCACGTCTGTGAGAAAGTGACTGTAGACAAGATGCCAGATCAGGACCAATCACATTGCATATCCGCCTCTGGATTTTGTCGAGGAACTTGAGACGAACAACGGGGATTAAAGAACATATGAGGCACCATTAAAGTCTTACAAATTAACCCAGAAGAGTAATTTATTGATTATATATATATATATATATATATATATATATATATATATATATATATATATATATATATTAAAAAAGTGCAGACCCCAAGCAAAGTAATGTCTTAAAGATAAATGCTTATTTCAGGAGACTTTGAAAATTTGGACCATCCAGTCAATGAGTTAATGCTGCCACTTTCTTTAATTACCACCGACTTATGTCAGGCCAAATTTCATTTGCCCAAATTTTCAATTCATACATTCCCCTTAGAAAAAACTTATAATGTACGGAATAATATTCTAAATTTATTAGAGTTTTCGATTCGACAAGTACCAAAAAGGTTGAGAAACACTGATTTACCCATAGTTGGGAGTAAAAGACGTGGATTTATAGCTTTCCCAAGCATATTTTCCTCTAAAAGAACATACGAACCTAAAAGGAATTGGAACTCGGCTTTCAGATTCAGAATTCAAAGCCAATATCCATTACACCACCTGCACATCCAAGTTACTAAATATATTTTAATTTTTTATTGGTCATCACCTGAATACTGCGTTTTGCATGATACTCGAATTTTGATACCGGTAAGGAAAAATGTATATTTATTATAATTATATAATTTAAAGCAGTGGCCACTCTACGTCATCAATGTTTTTCAGGCACATTACACTCTTTAACAAAATATACTATTGGTATAACTTTCAGTCAACGACGAAATTATTCGTACACCCATCAATTTTGCATATTTTTATCCATTCCTCAAAATCTAATACCCGGATGATGTCAAATTTTTTAGTATGTTAATAAGCACAAAAAAACGAATACAAAAATCAATTTCTAGGACAGTAGTTTATATACAACGAATTTGACAGGCAAATTATGCCAAATAAGAAAAGACAAAATTATTCGTACAGTATGAAAAATAGAAAAAAATTAAACAATTTTCACAAGAGTAATAATCAATAGCATGACCTCTCATCATTATAACTTGCTGCAAGCTTTTGAAAAAAATTATGAGATTTGAAAAAAGTCTTTTCTAAGTCAATGTTTACACGTGCTAAGTCCGGAAGGACTAAAATATTCAAAATATTGATGGAATAATTTCGTCGTTGACTGTAGATGCTAAAATTATTCTTTTACTCTAACTAAATATATATAATTCTTAAAATTCTCTGCATGAAATAAAAAAACACATTTTTCGAATTTATTACCAATTGTAATAATTCTATAAAAATAAAATAATTAAAAAAAAAGTTTCCAGACATGTAAGAAAAAGTAACGAGTGTTTGTTTGTATATATGTCTATGCGTTAATGTGATTACTGCGAATTTTTAGCTTAATTTATTATGATTATGATCACTACAGCTAACTGATATCAGGTTTTCTCAACACTACCCTGATCACATTCCTCAACCCAACCATCCAGTCAATGAGTTAAGGCTGCCAATTTCTTTGATTTTCACCGACTTAAGTCGGGCCAAATTTCATTTGCCAAAATTTTCAATTGATACATTCCACTAAAAAAAAAATTATACTGTACGGAGTAATATTTTTAAAATGGCCGTTTGAAAGCAATGAGTTGAAATAAAAATATGTTCTTTGAAAAACAGGGCATACAAGTCATTAGAGATTTTTAAAAGATTATTTATAAAATTAAAGCAAGAAATACATTGCCTATCAAGCATTTCTCCAGCTCAGATAGGGCTCATACCTACACAGCCCGATAAGCCACATTAATTTTATTTCATTCTTTTTTTACTTACGTTTTTTTCTTCGATTTTTCCTTCATTCTCTTGTCTTTATAATGAACAATATCAAGAAATGTTTTTAGGTCAATATTTTGAGGCAAGGATTTAAAACAATTTTGTTTACAGCTGAAGTCAAGAATGAAAATGACGCACTACGAAATATTTTTCTTGCTTTGGAATGCATATATTTGAATGTTGATTCACTCGGCCTAAGTCCGACAAGCCCGACCCCCGGAGTTGTCAGTGATTTATAGCTCTGTTATATTACATCGAGCACTATTTTATTAACACCAGCACTCAATGTTCTACATTATATGTTCATACTAGCAGCATGGCCTGGCATGGCCCGGCATTGCCCGTGCTCGATTCAAAAATCGTACGACTCATACAGCAATCGCTATCACTTGACTTAAAATATTTTTGCCCATCCTTGCCTTTAAAGGAGTGCTCTTTCCGTGCTGATGTTGCTACATGTCTTACTTTTTGCCTATCTCCCACTGCGAATTTTTTTCTAAGCTCTATACTAAACATTAAATCTGTTACGAAACAAAGAACTAAACAAAATGAACACAAAACGATCAGCTTTAAAAAAGGACTCGTAACTGGAAAAATCGAATGGAAAAAAGAATGTTAACCATAAATAATTTTCACACCAAACCCAGTTCTGCGGAATCAGAATCAACGTTGAGTTTAAGCAAGCGAATGAGCCAATTGGAGTAAAGTGTCATGCGGATTTAAATTTTTCCCAATTGCGTAAAATGCAGCTATCGATGTATTTTTTTGCATGCTAGCATGCTAGTTAACATTCGTGTCAGTCAGCTGTTGGCTCTCACGCTGGCCAATAGAATCTTCCTGCCTATTCGTGGCAGTCATCTATAGGCCCTCACTCTGGCCAGTAGAAAATGGTCACAAACCACATGAAAACTGCCGTAGAAACATGAACAAATCGATTATTTCCACTATCGATGTGAGTTGGGAAATGCAAATTCGGTCTTGGCCTTCCCGCTAACTTGGAGCATGTGCATGTACATTTTGGTGCAAATCCGTCGAAAATTGCGGCCGTGCGTTCGTTACACACACACACACACACACACACGCACACACACACATATCCTGCCTTTTATAGATAGACATAATGGCCATTGTACAAAGTATTAAATGAATATTAAATGTATTCTTTTTTATTGTACGTATACATTTTTTTACTCATAAATGGATAAATTAGATTTATTTCTATTAAATCAATTTTTTTCTGTTTTGCTATGCATATTTAGTTATTATACAGATGTGTACACTCAATTATATGAAAAGTATGTTTATCCATTAGTTAAAAATATAATAAATTAAAAAACGTATATGTTTACAAATTAGATAGCGGTTAACCGTAGACGCGAGTATATAGAGAATATAGTGATTGGGGAAACAACTTCGTAAGTGTCAGTTCCACTAAGCAGCGGTTCGTTGGAAGAAGCTGCTCGATCGTGTATATATATATATATATATATATATATATATATATATACACACTTTAAACATTATTTTTGTAGATAATATTTGAGTAGAGGCTCCGTTTATTTGTTAAATATATATTTATTTTCGTCTGCTGGTTGAATATTCGAGAAAATTTTATTGCAGAAAAAGATGGGCCCTCGGGCAGTCTTCAAATCTACACCCGCTACACATAAGAAAGCTTCGCTAGCTCCGACGTGCTTTGGTAATATTCGTTCACGAAAGATTTTGCCGATTAAACAAAAGGGAACTTTTCGCCTTTGTTTAACAAAGAAGAATTCTTCGTGTACGAGTCGCTCTAAAGCATGTGTGTTCGAATCCTATCGTATTTTATAAGAATTCTCGGATATTCAGGCCTTGTGAGGGAAATTGGATAGATATAACCGATTGTAAGGCGTCAGTGGTTGAGAGAGCACGAAATCAAAAGTCATCATATGGCCGAAGATTTTAGCGAATAGGCTTTATTTTTTAAAAAGTGCTCATCATTCTAGATTATTCGCGCTCTTTCAGAAACGCTAAGCTCCGCTCAGCATAGTTGCTGTATAAAGCGCAGGTGAAGTCTGTGGCTGTTGAAAAAGCATAAACGTGCCTGAGAAGGCGCCTGCAACAAGGATAGACTAATCGGTCTAACAGACCGCGGTGCTCGGGAAAACGCATATCCGGATATATATATATATATATATATATATATATATATATATATATATATATATATATATATATATATATTAAATACGGCTGATACGGTAGATTAAATTAATTTTTATTAGGTTTCAAGTGATTTCGGCCACTTCTACCCCCATTTATACAATTTATAGCGTTTTTACCGTGCATGGCGCGGTAAAACATCGTTCAAGTCCGGGTAAAATATAATCCACATTCATGTAGCAAATGGCCCACTGTCCGGTAATTATTTGTTCCATTAGAAGATAGTTGACAATCCAGTTAACAAATGTCTCACGGTCTGGAACCTCAATGTCCACGGCCCGGTAGAAAATAGCCGAATGCCACGTACCTCATGTTCGACGCTTCGGTAAAACATGGAAAAATTGGCCCACTGTCCGGTAACTCTTTGTCCGTTAGAACAATGTCGACAACCAGTTAATAAATGGCCCACGGACTGGTACCTCAAGGTCCACGGCTCGGTAGAAAATGGTCGATGGCTCGTGCCCCACTGACTGGATGAAACAAGACATACAGCCCAGTAAAAAATTGGTCCATGGCCTGGCACCACATGGTGTACGGCTGGATAGAACATAGTTCAAGCACGAGAGAAAAAACCCGAAGATAGTTACATCGTTATTTTGGGTAACTGTGCCTGGTTGTTGATTATACGATCTCTCAGTGGTTTCGATTTTGTGCTTCTTGTATATCTTCCAGTGCACATATTTCGCTAACTTGTTAAGTCTGTGGGTATATTCATTTCTTGCTAGTTATAGATATCCTGAGATAATATAGTTGACAGTTTCATCATATTAATCGCGATCCTGCATTTCGGGTTAGTTCCATCTTTGATTATGTGACTGCGATAGGATCTGGTGCGCGGCTTTGGTTCTGAGCAGCAATAATTAGGTCTTCTGTCTCAGCTTTCAACCCACTGCTCCTCAGCCACTGTTGGTTCACATCTGCTGCTTTCGTTCTTTTTATATATTTGCAATGCAATGCCTTGTCTGTCCAGTTTTGTTGTAATTTAATTTAACCAAATTGTTTTGCTTTCTGCTTTACTCGTTTGTCATAGATGGTATTTGCTTCGTTTATTGCTGGTAGGATTCCATGTAGATTAAGCTGTTTCTTGAATAGTGAAAATTCTTTGTTGGAGTGGATTTGATGTTTTACTATTTGTAAGAGAGGCTCATTGGTTTTTACGAGGTAGACTTCCAATACCATTCTTGTACTTTTTAGAATTAATCCAAGTTGTATTAGACCTCGACGCCCTAAAGCTTTTAAGTGCCAAGAGTTCGATTTAAGAAAAGATAAAGAAAAGAACAAACTAACCGTTTGACAATTACCTATGCTTATTAGAGTTACACTGTTTCATTAATTCCTCTTAGTAACTAATCAACGATCGGAAAATTTCTAGATGAACAAGATTAACCATCATATTACGCAAGTTTCATTTGCATGCTTTCATGCTGGCGGCGTGTTATTTGTTTTGACGCGTTGATTATCATTACAGCCGTTTTGTTTTTCATTACGAAGACAAGTAACGTTTGCACGAAGACTTATCATTTTTTTTAGGTTTTTATATTTTTATACTTGAAAAAATGTTTAAATATAACTTGAAGAAAGAAAATCCATTGAAATATTGTTTAGCATGGTGAAACATTGTGTTTTCCTTTTTTTTTCTTAAATCGCGGTCCTCTCTTAACTATTATTATTATTATTATTATTATTATTATTATTATTATTATTATTATTATTATTATTTGTCTATGTTCTGTTTCCTGCTTTGTATCCTGTAGAGCCGCGTACAAACTATGGTTCTTAGGCCTTATAGGAGATTTGCCATTTAATTGATAGCACTTTCCCTAGTATATGGGTTAATCCAAATAGGGCGATATTCTGGGAAGATGTATGCAGGTTGATGCAAACTGGGACACTGTTAGTAAAATTGCCCATTCCTTTTCTCACAAGGTCCAGAGCTCTGATTATTATTGGTACGACAGTCCCAGTCTTCATTCCCCACATCCTGTTAATCTCGATCTCCAGATCCTTGTATTTGGACAATTTCTCGATAATTTTCACGCATGTGTTTCTCTCAGATGGTTACTGCTATATCAATAAGCAAACACTTCTTGGATTGCTTGTTATGATAATATCAGATCTGTTGGCTATTATTATTATTATTATTATCATTATTATTATTATCATTTCTATTTTCTTTGCTTTCTGGCGTTATTATTATTATTATTATTATTATTATTATTATTATTTTTATTATTATTATCATTATTATTATTATTATTATCATTATTATTATTATTATCATTATTATTATTATTATTTTTATTATTATTATTATTATTATTATTATTATTATTATTTGTATATGTTTTGCTACCTGCTTTGTATCATGTAGAGCCAGGTCCAAACTATGGACCTTAAGCCTTATAGGAGAATTTTCATTTAATTGATAGCAGTTTCCTTGTATATGGGATGTTCCTCGTAGGGCGATTGCCTGTGCAACTTGCATATTAATGTTATCTGGGAGGCTTAATAAACATGTCCATTCCTTTTTGTACGTGTCCCAGAGCTCCCATAACTATTGCTACAGTATCAGTCTTCATTACCTTCATCCTGTTAATGTCGATCTCCAGGGTCTTGTATTTGGACAATTTATTAGTAGTGGCAGTTAAGAGAAGACTGAGATTTAAGAAAAGATAAAGAAAATAGAAAATATTCTTTAACATTGTCAGTCTTTTTTTCTTTCTTTTTCTTTTCTTAAATCGCGCTCCACTCTTAACTATTAAAAGAATATTGGAAGAGTTACATCAGTTATTTTGTCTATTATTATTATTTCTTTTCGAATGTCTTGCATCAACCGACTATAAATACATTCGTCATATGTGGACACTGTTAACTTCCTATTATCGTTCATCGAAGGTAAGCAACGTTGAGTCTGGTCAGTGCCTAGATGGGTGACCGTTTTGGAATACCAGGCCCTTTAAGCTTGAATCTTCAGGTTGTTGTAATGAATAATGGCTCGGAATTTGTAATCAGTGAGAAAGTTCCAATTTCTAGTGGGTTCGCTATATTCATTTACACGCAAATACCCATAGTAATGGTAAGAATCCACATCATCTCTCCCCCGCTATGGATTAATTAGTAAGACTTGTTTCATTAAGCTATTGTTACCTAAAGAAAAAAAAAACTTTTCTTACGATTTAGAAATATTTTCTGGCTCTGAATAACTCGCAAAGAGTTGATAAACCGTCAAAAACAAATAATTCCTTTTTAAGTCAATATTATTAATTATGGGAAGGCAACCGATTGGATAGAACGTTCGTTTTCTGACCGTGCATCTCGTCACGGGTTCGAATCTCAACATAGTCGATAACACCACGAAGGTGACTTCTTGATGTTAACGGTCTGGACGAGACAATCCCAGGAAGCGGCACCTTTGGGAAGTGCCTGCGAACTATTCCCAAGCCTTGTGAGTGAAATTGGGTAGACGGAACCATGAGAGCGAACGACTTGTGCTAGAAGTCACAAGTCATCCTGACCGAGGGTTTAAGCATGCTGGCCTTATTCAGACTGTTGATTACGCTAAATAACACGCTCTCTCCCAGAAAATGTAACTAAGATCTGCTCAGCATAGATGCAATATAAACTAAAACTGGGCTGTGTGGGTGTTGAACAAACACACATTTGTCTGGGCAGGCTTCTGCAACAGGGATTAGCTAGCCGATCTAGCAGACTGGCATCTTCGGATACGTATGGCTGCACCATTTATATTATTAATTAACATCTCAAAAGAAACTAGCTTTACTGGTATACCGTATTTTGATCAACATTGAGAATCTCTCGGAAGATATTTTCACAGAAAACTTTTGTGATCAAGAATGTTTAATATACATAAAAGAGGATTAATATTCAAGAAATAAATGACTTTTTCTGATAATCGGTATTTGGACAAAATTGCTAAGATCTAAAGAGATAATATGATAAAATTTTTTTGACAGAAAATCATTCATTAAAATCCATTCTTCCTTCAGAAACAAAGAAAATTAATATTCTATATGCTAATGCCAATACTGATTTCAGAATCTAGACAACATTGATGAGACATTTTCATTTGCCTATTCCATCTGTCATTTACTGGAATAGAATGACTCTTCGAAAATGAAGATAATAATTTACAGTTCTATTCAATTATCTGTCTGAAATTCCTCGATAGGGAGTTATCGTTATTTACATTGTCTAAACGCAGACAAATGGGCGAGAGTTCAGAAGGGTCGCTTACGTCACAAAGATCAGATGGAACTGCTCAGCTACCTTGATATATATGGGAAAGATATTAGAATAATCAAGAAACTATACTGGCAGCAAACGGCTTGCATCTGCATAGAGATTGAGTCCAGGTGATATAAGAAAATAGAAAGGGCCTTAAGGCAACATGTCTTCTCATCGGACTTATTTAAACTATACAGCGAGGCAATTCTAAGAGAATTTGATGTCCTACCAGTATTTATTATTGGCGGCCATAATCATACCAACATAAGATATGCAAATGACACAGTACTGACAGCTGCCACGGAAAAGATGTTACAAAACTTCCTAGAGGAGTTCACGAAGGAGAGCGATAAGGGACTAAACATTGGAAGAGTTACATCAGTTATTTTTAAGTAGGCAGAATGCATGGTCATCAGTAAAAGGCTGGCCCCGAAATACGATTTGCAGGTCGGGGACACTACAATCAAGCAGAGGCAGAAGTTTAAATACCTGGGAAGCGTCTTGACAGTGCGAAACTCAGAACAGTAGACGTATTGGGATGGCGAAGGACACATTTCAAAAGCTAGGTAGTGTACTGCGAGACAGGAGGGTATCTTTGGTAACAAAGAAACGAATACTGAACTGTTACGTGACATCTGTTTTTACGGCAGCGAATGCTGGACGATTTCCTCTAAATGAAGAAGAGACTCGACAGAGATGTGATCTTACAGGAGGATGCTAAGGATATCATGGACCGAGCGTGTGAGCAACGATGAGATCTTACAGAGGTTGCAAACAAGGAAGAGGCTTATACTTAATATCAGGAAGAGGCAGCTGAAGTTTCTGGGACACCTTATGAGGAAGGAGGGCCTGGGGTATCTGATAATCACGGCTGAAATAGAGGGAAGGAGAGACTGGTGAAAAATGGACGATTCTCTTTTTGATCGCACAATTCTAAGAGAATTGGAATTCCTACTGGGATTCAACATTGGCGGTCACAATCTTGCCAACATAAGATACGCAGATGACACAGTACTGATAGAAGACACAGAAAAGAAATGACAAAACCTCCTGCAGGAGGTATTGAAGGAGAGCGAGAAGAAAGGGCTAAACATAAATTACAAGAAGACAGAATGCATGGTCATCAGAAAAAGGATGAGGCCGAAATGCGACTGACATGTCGGAGACATTAAATTAAATAGGTGTGGAAACTTAAATGTCTGGGAAGTGTTTTGACAGAGGACGGTAAATGCAACGCTGAGATCCGAAAACGCGTTGGGATGGTCGAAGAAGCAATTGAAAAGCTAAGCAGAGTATTACAAGCCAGGAAGATTTCTTTGGTAAGATATAAAAGAGTACTGAGCTGCTACGTGATATCTGTCCTCCTTTACGGCAGCGAATGTTGGATTGTGTCTTCAAACATGAAAAAGAGACTCGTGGCAACGCAGGTACGTTCCTACAGAAGGATGCTAACGATGTCATAGACGGAGCGAGTGAGCAACAATGAGGTTTAGGAGAGGATGCAAACAAGGTGGAAGCTTATACTTAACATCAAGAAGAGGCAAATTAAAATTTCTGGGACACGTGATGAGAAAGGAGGGCTTGAAGAATCTGATACTCAAAGGTCGAAAAGAATGAAAGAGAGACAACGCATGACATACCTGGCGGGCATTAAGCAAGTGGATGACAGAACGTCGCGTGGGGGAGTTGGCAGGGGAACGAATCTTACTGAGGGATAAGTGGAGAGCCATGAGCGCCTACGTCCTGAAAGTACACGGCACATAAAAAGAAAGAAAGAGCGGAAATTTACTTATTATTACTTACAGTTTCTGGATAATGATTTGTGAAACATAAGATTACTGTGCAAGTTGACTCAATATATTTTCAAACTTTTATTAGAATAATTTTTCTTGACACTGCTAAAAATGGTGACAAATAAAGGGATGTGTATTACATTATCTTTATCATTAATATTTTACAACGATTGGCTTTTCTGATAATAAATCATTTAGACAATGTTAATGGAATCTAGGACACATTTTCATAAAACCCTCTTGGCAAAGCACCATTAATCTCTGTTTCCGTCTGCAGCAGATTGTGAAGTGACATTATTTATTTCTAACCAGTCAAATACCTCGATGGATGGATCAGTTATAACAAATTTAGTAGAGACGATAAGGCATTTGAACATAGAAAAGTCTGTGCTAAGTGGGTTTTAGTACAGCACGACAAATTACTACAAAACCAAAATATTAGCCTAAAACTGGAAGCTTGTTCTTAAACAAACATGCTCGAGTGAAACTTTCATATGTTATATTTTAGGGTAAAAAAGGTAATCACAAGTTGATTATATTATATCAAAATAATATGTAAAATGCAAAGATATGATGATATCACTGAAATGAGGTATTATGATTACATGCATTATTTACATTATTCGGACTGTTATCCTCATCTTCATTGCCATATTCACAACGTTTTGGCCTCTATATCCCTGAGATGAGGTATTATGATTACTTGCATTATTTACATTATTCGGACTGTTATCCTCATCTTCATTGCCATATTCACAACGTTTCAGCCTCTATATCTCTGAGATGAGGTATTATGATTACTTACATTATTTACATTATTTGAACTGTTATCCTCATCTTCGTTGCCATATTCACAACGTTTCGGCGATTATATCCTTGAGATCAGGTATTATGATTACTTGCATTATTTACATTATTCGGATTATTATCCTCATCTTGTTAATCATGATTTATCTTGGGATTGATAGTGGAGTTGTTTCTCGTTGCCTCCTCTTCAGTTGTTTATGGAGACGCCACATCTAGTTAGCTGACCGTTGACTACAGTGAGTTCCTCCACCCGTTTTTAGGTTTTGTTTTTCGTCCTAGAGGCTTGCTAACGAGCCGCTTCACATGGAACTCGCAGTGATGTAGTCGGTTCAGTTGCCAACATTTCGACTGGGAAATTTAACGAAAGGTGAGGGATATAACAACAACAGCAAATGCTAATGTGATGACATAGAGCGAGCGTGTGGGCAACGATAAGATCTTAGAGAGGTTGCCAACAAGTAGGAAGCTTATACGTAATATCAGGAAGAGGCAGCTGAAGTTTCTGGGACACATAATGAGAAAGGAAGGCCTGAGAGAATCTGATACTCACGGGTGAAATAGAGAGAAAGGGAAAAACCGGTGACATGCCTGATAGACTTAAGCAAGTCGATGACAGAACATGGTCTGTGGGAGGAAGCAGAAGGAAGGAACTTGTCGAGAGCTGGAAGGGTCAGAGGGTGGTGGAGAGCCATGATTGCCTACGTCCTGAAAAGACATGGCACATAAAAAAACAAAGATCTTCATCTTCATTGCCACATTCACAACATTTCGGCTTCTATATCTCTGAGATGAGGTATTATCATTACTTGCATTATTTACATTATTCGGACTGTTATCCTCATCTTCATTGTCTTATTCACAATGTTTCGGCCTCTATATCTCTGAGATGAGGTATTATGATTACTTGCATTATTTACATTATTCGGACGGTTATCTTCATCTTCATTGTCTTATTCACAATGTTTCGGCCTCTATATCTCTGAGATGAGGTATTATGATTACTTGCATTATTTACATTATTCGGACGGTTATCTTCATCTTCATTGTCTTATTCACAATGTTTCGGCCTCTATATCTCTGAGATGAGGTATTATGATTACTTGCATTATTTACATTATTCGGACTGTTATCCTCATCTACATTTCCATATTCACAAAGTTTCGGCACTTTTTCTAACGCCTCATGGGAATATTCTATATTTTATTTTTAACTTTTTTAAAAAATAATTTAATATATCTTTACTTATTGTTAATTACCATTCTTTAATAGCGTGCGCGATACACGCATAGGCGATCATGTCGCTTTCTGTTATGGGACCTTACCCATAATAACATAAAGGACTATTCCATAAGTAATAAATACTGCACCTCAAAAGGAAGCAGGGAGTTCAGCCCGAAGTCGGGCGACCGGCTGATCGGTTGAACTCTCTCCCTTCGGGCGTGGAGGAACCCGAACGAGGCTACGCCGAAGGGCGGAGTCTCTTTCGGGGTGGTAGACCGACCCTGAACCCGTTTATACGGTTTCAAAGGGCATATTTTTGCCCGAGCCCACGGGCTCGGAAAGCCCACGTTAAACCGGCCTTGTGCCACATGATGCCCTCGTGGCGGGTGACTAAATACCGTTCAGTCCGAAGTCGGGCGACCGGCTGACCGGTTGATCGGTTGAACTCTCTGTCTTCGGGCGGAGAGGAACCCCAACGAGGCTACGCCGAAGGGCGGAGTCTCTTTCGGGGAGGTAAACCGACCCTGAACACGTTTATACGGGTTCAAAGGGCATATTTTTTAGCCGAGCCCACTAGATCCCACATTAAACTGGCCTTGTGCCTCATGGAGGGGGGTGACTAAATACCGTTCAGTCCGAAGTCGGGCGGCCGGCTGATCGGCTGATCGGTTGAACTCTCTGCCTTCGGGCGGGAGGAACCCGAACGAGGCTACGCCGAAGGGCGGAGTCTCTTTCGGGGAGGTGAACCGACCCTGGACCCGTTTATACGGGTTCAAATGGCATATTTTTGGCCGAGCTCGGAGATCCCACGTTAAACCGGCCTTGAGCCACATGATGCCCTCGTGGGTGCGGTGATTAAATACAGTTCAGTCTGAAGTCTGGAGCGAGGACCGTCAGAAGTCTCTTAGTCAGACAGAGACAGTCCAAAACGGAGTCGCGTTCAGACAATTACTACTAAACCTGATTGTTCGTACTAACACTTTCTACTTCTCTATATATATTCCTCTTTTTAATATATCTGTGTTATTCCATATCCGTTTTCGAGTTCTCTTTATTGGTTCCATCTTGGACTATCATCGTGGTACAAGGAACCGGACCATAACACTTTCGATACATGACTGACGAGGCATATTTTTTCCCGCAGTAGGTTGCCATTTCTTTTTGCGGTAGAGCAAAGTAGACCCGGTCCGTCTTGATATTTACCCATAGCTGGGGGAGAAGAGGATTCATACCTATCGATGTTGAATTCGAACTCGGTTCTCCGATGACTCAAACCGAGCCGCTATTCACTACTCCACTGTGCCTCCTGTTAATTAACATATTGATATGTATTTTAAAGTATATTTTTATTTGTTGACTTTTATTTATTTTGATTGTGAATCATTAATTATTTGGTTTCTAGACTACTGCATAGTCTAGTAATAAGGATTAGGTGACTTATTTATTGGTATCTCTACTCATACATGTCTTTAAACCCGTTCAGAAATATGTAACTGTCATCTGTATACAAGAGTAAATAATGATTGGTTATTGATCTGGAGAGGTTTAGATTGTAGTATAAAATAGAGGATTCTAGGAAAAGAAAGATCTTCATCTTCATTGCCATATGCACAATATTTCGGCTTCTATATCTCTGAGATAAGGTATTATGATTACTTGCATTATTTCCATGTCTTTAAACCCGTTCAGAAATATGTAAATGTCATCTGTATCCAAGAATTAAATAATGATTGGTTATTGATCTGGAGAGGTTTAAATTCTAGTATAAAATAGAGCATTCCACGAAAAGTTTGTTTCACAAAATAGCAATTCTTGGGATAAAAAAAAAACAAAAACTGACTGCAATTCTTTTGAATACAGGAGTCAATGAAGCTGATTCGACTCGACAGAAGAACCAAGGCTTGTCTTTGTCTAGGACAGAACTGGTACGACTAACCCCTCATCTGCACATTTGTCATCGATAAAGTAATACAGTAACGATAGGCTTATGGGGTTGAATCTATGGAGACGTAGCTGCTGAATAGGGAATAAGTATTCTATCACTATAGGGCATAAGCAATTTTGAACATTATCAAAGCTAGTAAATGAGGATTTAGCAACGTCATACAAGATATGAAACAATATTTCATTTTTGGTCTTATCTGGTTCTTGTAAAGTATGGCAAAATGAATCTGTTAATTCATAGAACGATAGAATGAGCTGACAATATTTTTCGCAGCCTTCATCAATAGAAGTCAAAAACTCACACCCAAAATAGAATTCCTATATTTATCGCTAAAAATAAAAAGGTAAAATAATCAGTTTCCTGTATCTTTCCAATAAGTACCTGGCCTTCTTCTATCCTCTACCCTGAAAAGATCCAGATCATG
This sequence comes from Acanthosepion lycidas, assembly GCA_963932145.1. NCBI lineage: Eukaryota > Metazoa > Mollusca > Cephalopoda > Sepiida > Sepiidae > Acanthosepion > Acanthosepion lycidas. The sequence goes on from OZ010600.1 coordinate 11,397,678, forward strand.
ATCAAAATGGAGTACTGTTGCCATCACTTTCCACTCTTGATAGAGTCCAAAAGCGTGTCTGAGTCCTTATTGGAGAAGAATTATTTTCCACACTCCAGCCCTTCTCTCAAAGGCGGGGACATGGCTAGTCTCCCGACGCTCTAACGCTACTGCCATGAAAAGTGCTCGGACGAAAAGCATCTCCTTGTTCCATCAGGTCTGACCTTTACAGCTAGGACCTGCCATGCCACTTAAATATGAGCAAACCACTCACATTCTCTTCTGTATTTCATCGGCGAGAAGTACGTCCACTCGAACAGCTTCTTCCCGCAAGCCACTGCCCTAAGGAACAGAAGCACAAGATGTTATTTCCCCGATCACCACAGTCTTAACTTGTTCAAGTCTCGAGTCAACCGTAATCTTCCCCTCCTATACATATAACTTACCCTAACCCTCTACCTCGAGTGTAGCCCGGGCCTTGTACAATGTGGAACTTACGGTAAAAAAAGAGGATCGGTTCAAATCTATCTAGAACGAGGAGTCGGGTACTTACTGGAAAAAATACAGGAAGCTGATCATTTTACCTGCATTTTTAGCGGTATATATAGGAATTCTACATAGCGATGGCGGCTTGGACTGAGGAATCGGTGAGCGGAGTTCGATTTCCAGTCGAATCCATTACAGTCATTTATGTGCTAATGCCCTTGGGCAAGGTATGAATGCTCTTCTCCCTCCAGATATGGGTAAATAGCAGGACAGACCGGGTTCTATAGCCTTTGATGGCAACTGGTCGACTGCAGAATGAAATGGCAACCTACTGCGGGAAAAATCTGTCCTGTCATATATTGAAAGATACATGATCGCCGAAGCGTTTATCACGCATGGTATATAAATGACTGATTGACTTTCCAGTCGAATCCATTACATTCACTTACGTGCTAATACTAGTCTACTGCAGAAAGAAATGATAACCTGTTGAGGGAAAAAAATCTGCCTCGTCAGTCATGTATCGAAGGATACGTCATCGCCTAAGCGTGTGTCACACATGGCACATAACTGACAAATTTACATATAACTGAAAATGCTTAAATTCAATTTGAGACATATACGACATTTTTCTTATCAACAGGTTTTTTGTTAATTACCTTATCTCTTTTCATTAACAAAAATTATGCTTCTCGCCTGAGAAAGTAGTGACAAGATTTGGCATGTTTTGAGGATGCTCCATTATTTGCTAACGTACCTGAAACCGCGTGAGATATTTTAATATAACCCTTTTGCTGTCAATGTCTTGTACTATAGACAATTGTCTGTTAGAAATTCAAGACGATTAATACTTTCTATTAGGTTGGTGCAAAAATAATGTCGTTTCCTCACATATGTTAACATGTGAGAAAACGACATTATTTTTTATTTACTAACGGGTAAGATTTACCATTGTGTTCGTGCAGCGTTACGATATTTGTACGCTTACTTGGAGTAACGTCCATCGCAGACAATTGCCGTAGGACAGCTAATCGACAGTCGAGACAATAGTGTCTGGGTCTGATGAAATTCTGACTCAATCATGGATGACGCAATATTTTTGAAGGCCAAACAAATTTCATCATACACCCGGAAAATAGATTCATATTATTGCACACTACTGCAAATGACCTAATCCGAGGGAAAAAATAGAAATTGATTACACCCTGTTACTCCAGCGGGTTTAAAACTGACCGTATGATGAAAGGAAGGAAACTAAAGCGGTTTTTTCTTCAATTAATTTGCACAGATATTTACTGTGACTCTATATTTTTGGGAAATGTTTCGCTGCACGAAAATAAAAAAAAATATGTATCTTCCCTTCTTTTATTTTGAGGTATTTGATTTCAAAATTAGGCTAACCACAACTTGTTGATAAATTGACTGAAAGAGTTATTACACACTCTCGGAACGAAATGAATATATTTGTACAAAACTTAAGAGATTATACAGCGCATTGGTTAAATGCATTAGGCCATAACTAAAAGGAAAAAAAAACACAAACGAAAATTGCAGATAGAAACATTTTAATTTTCGCACTGACTCATAACACACTTGACAAAATAGCAAACGCTCAGATCCAATTTCTGTCAGAAACTCTAGGGGGGTTATTATTTTCAAACTATAAGCCCTTTTTAATAGTTATGGTAAACGTTCCAGCGCCATAACCTAATTTCCCTCTGACTTTTCTAGAAATACTTTCATGGCAATTGTTGTGATGAACTTTCCGTTATGAAGATGAGGATAACAATTTGAATAATGTAAATAATGCAAGTAATCATAATACCCATATCAGAGATATAGAGGCCGAAACATTGTGAATATGGTAATGAAGATGAGGATAACAGTCCGAATAATGTAAATAATGTAAGTAATCATAATACCTCATCTCAGAGATATAGAGGCCGAAACATTGTGAATATGACAATGAAGATGAGGATAACAGTCCGAATAATGTAAATAATCACAATACCTCATCTCAGAGATATAGAGGCCGAAACTTTGTGAATATGGCAATGAAGATGAGGATAACAGTCCGAATAATGTAAATAATGCAAGTAATCATAATACCTCATCTCAGAGATATAGAGGCTGAAACGTTGTGAATATGGCAATGAAGATGAGGATAACAGTCCGAATAATGTAAATAATGCAAGTAATGATAATACCTCATCTCAGAGATATAGAGGCCGAAACATTGTGAATATGGCAATGAAGATGAGGATAACAGTCCAAATAATGTAAATAATGTAAGTAATCATAATACTTCATCTCAGAGATATAGGGTCCGAAACGTTGTGAATATGGCAATGAGGACGAGGATAACAGTCCGAATAATGTAAATAATGCAAATAATCATAATACCTCATCTCAGAGATATAGAAACCGAAATGTTGGGAATATGGAAATGAAGATGAGGATAACAGTCCGAATAATGTAAATAATGCAAGTAATCATAATACCTCATCTCAGAGATATAGACGCCTAAACGTTGTGAATATGGCAATGAAGATGAGGATAACAGTCCAAATAATGTAAATAATGCAAGTAATGAGAATACCTCATCTCAGACATATAGAGGCTGAAACGTTGTAAATATGGCAATGAAGATGAGGATAACGGTCCAAATAATGTAAATAAAGAAAATAATCATAATACCTCATTTACTGTTGAAGTGGTTGGATGTAACCGTAAGTTCTATGCTAACATTTTCTTCTTTCACGCTTCTCACTTGTGTAATACTCTATTGGCTTCTTACTTTCTTGTATAGCGAAGAAAACGGCGACTTACCTCGTCAAACCATGCGAGAGAGTGTCACGTGTATCCTACGACGGAAAATGTGGCGAAAAAGAAAATTACTTACCAAAAAAAAAAAAAAAAAAAATAGTCACGTATTCCGCATGACATCCTGAAGACGGAGAAGTTTTGAAACAAGTCAGTCACAGGAGTCGCAACAAAAAAGTATTCTGATATGCAAAAACTGAGCGTCCTCTCCCAGTTGTCGACGAATGAAAAAAATGCTCGACCGATAAAAGCAAAAGAGAAAATAAAATTCGAGCAATTGGGCTTCCTCGTTTGTCGGGGAGTAAGTTATTTTTCTGCCTGGTTACGTGCATTCAGATTTGTGAGATAGTATCTGTGAATCGAGTTTTCGGAGTTTCTTTCTGTCCCTGATATTCAATTCTGAACTTAGTGATTTATTCTCTGCGTTTGTGGAAGTAGTCTGCGACAAATATTTCCTTTGTAATCCCAGATCGTTTATATCTTGTTAACTTGATCTTCAAAAATTTAAATATAGTTTCAATTGTTATCTTCTGTCTTCTTAATTTTTGCTCTCTTATTGTTCTCTCTCTTCCATGTTGTTTTCTTTTGTCATATTCCATCACACTTAGTAACACCTTGCGTCTTAGCGGCTTTATTGCCTTGACTGGGGTAAAATGATTAAAAACACAGCATATATTGCAAAAAATTAATTTCACACTTTCTGAAATTGTCACGCAGTATAATTTATTATTTGTGAAAGTGCTCAGTATATTTAAAATCTCAAAATAATTCTTTCGCTAATCTTGGTCAAAATTGTTTTGAGCTGGAAATTACATTTCATGTAAGACAGTGGAGATAATATCCCATTGTGTACTCCGCTGTCACGTATAAACTCAAGATGTTTCACAAAATACCTTTATAACTAAATAACTTTCCCGATATTAGATCATTTGGATAATACAATTAAAACCTATAGACCGTCCTTGGTGTGACAATAAACTACACCTGGCAGCAAGGGCTCTGATCAGGAGGTTTTGAGGAGCGTGGAACGATTTTCTCTTGTTCTTAGGTCTACTCTGACCCGGGGTGGTATCACCTGACAGGGTCTTATCTATGGACAAATACAGAACATCCAAACCTGAGTCAAAAAATATAAAAATATATTATAATTTTAAAATAACTAGCCATAGATTTTTTGAAAAGAAATTACCAAAACTCCCAATAAAATTAAATTTCGGCCTTCAATGACCCATAAGATGTTGATATGCCGCTAAACAAACAAACACAAAATCCTTATTCTTAGGCAATCTCATATTGTCATCAAGCGGTCAACCATCTAGGTACTGACCAGGCTAGACATTGCTTAACATTTTTGCAAATGTAATTACTAATGCTCCGAAGAAAATTAAATTTCGATATTAAATGACCCATAAGAAGTTGATATACCGTTAAACAAACCAAACCAGTCCGATAGATATATTTTCATATAATTCTTAGTAGAGCGTACCAGGCAATATAATCCATTATCTCTAAGAAATTCTAGATGATTGGCATTTTACACAGAAAAATGCTTTTCCGGATATAGCGTTTTTAAAATGTCAAACGAGCTTTCCTATTATCTTAATGAATAAAGAGAGAAATCGCAAATCGTGGAAGGAAAAATGCAATTTTAGGATTTTAGACAAAATAAATAAATAAATGAACAACTGTGTGTTTTGTTTTTTTTTTTCAAATTACAGGCTTTGGAAATAAAGACACTTATTTTAATGACTACACTTAGTCGTAATCGACAAAAATCCGCGCAACGGAATCGTCTTTATATTTAATTTCCTGAAACCAAAACGCAACCTCCGACAAGAATCGAACCTTCATTCATTTTCTACCACATGGAAAAACGCCTTTACATTTCTGAATGCCTTAACGCGAAAAACGTCTTCTTTAACAGGTTCTGGCGTTTGCCCTCACGATCCGCGCTGGTAGAGGCACGCTTCGGATTAAGAAATCGTTTCTCTGAGGTCATAAATGGCTGCAGGTTCGATTCTGCTCAGAGGGACAATCTTTCTTTAGTGGGCTTTCTAAATTTAAGTATAAGTTCATCGTTTAATAGAATAGAAAAGAAAAAATAAGGTTACCAACCCAACTATGTTTAACGACTAAAAGTAACGCTTATAGCAATGAGAAATAATTCCTAATAAAAAGAATTCCTGTTAATTAATCAGTGTTTAAATCTTGTGCCACACGCATATTGATATCGAGAAATTTAGATACCCGATACCGTTCAAAATCCTAATCGCTAATATAAAATATTCCAGCTTTTTATTTTCTAGATTTTTCTGAAAATCTGACTTGTGACCTGAGGGAATAGGGACTAGTCTATTTTTCTTTGGATATGGTAGATATTAGGTTGGTGCAAAAATAATGATGTAATAATGTCGTTTTTTGACGTATTTTTTAACGTCAAAAAACGACATTATTACGTCATTATTTTTGCACCAACCTAATATCTAGAGGCAGCATAGAATAGACATTTTCATATATTAGGTTGGTGCAAAAATAATGACGTAATAATGTCGTTTTTTGCACCAACCTGATACTTTAAATAAGAGAATGGTATAGAATATTGTATCTCTTCTAGGAAATGATAATGACTATTTTTACAATTAAATGCTTTGGGCAACCTCATGCCACAGAAAATACGAGGGTAAATCAACAAGTAAAGGCGAATTACATACAAAATATTTATTTCAAAATGGATTTTTTCTATTTCACCTCCGTATTCCTGTATCATTCGTTCAATAAGAGTACAGTTTAGTATCTTTAATCAATTCTCTGTGTCGCACCAGAAGGATTTTCTCCTTCAAATCTACAAATTAACCATTCGTCCATGCATTGAATACTGTTATCATATATGACCTTTTGTCCCCGTTGTTCATCTGGAGTCCTCGACAAAATCCAGGGATGTATATGCAATTTGATAGGTCCTGATCTGACATCTCGACTCCAGTCACTTTCTTACAGACGTTCTGTGGCTTCCCTCTGTCTTTTCTACAATTCATGGCAACTGCTCTGACGAGTTACTTTCATTAGTACCACAACTGCATGACTTTAAGCGTGCCACTAGATTGGAATCTCGTTCCCACGCTTTCAATCTCGGAATAGTTAAATGTAGCCGTTTCTTCTACTTCAACAGCTTCTTATCACGCACTTCCTGTCAGTAGGACTCCGTTTCTCTTACTTGCTTTCCTGATAGCTATAATGTTCAAATATTCAAGGGTAACGTCAATCGACATCTTCTGAAACCTTGATCTTGTTCTCCGTCCTCTCTTTATCCTCTCCCGAAACACGTCTCGTCACTGTTGTTCTCTACCCTCTGTAACCCCTTACGTGCTAGTGGCATTCCCGACTTGCTTGGGGTGATATGATTAAAAAAAAAAAACTGGCTTGAAACATCTTAATTCTATAAATTCTAAAGAAGACTATCCTTCCCAATAGACTGGCGCTACCCAATGGCAATCGAATAAACAAAACCACAATCACTTGAACACTTTCAACAGAAGCAAAATCAACAACTAGTGGTGGATTTAATTAGATGAGAAAATCATCAAAGCAGGTAGATTTCCACACAATCAACAACAAAAAGAAAGGAAGGAAACTTTCTAATATTAGAACGAGGTAGAAGAAGACGGATCGATAACATGGGGATGATATTAACACCAATATAGCTGCAAGATAGTATAAACAATATTGAACCTCTCAGTGCATTCCATAACGATAATGTTTATGTCCATATCCCGTTGAAACGCCTGTTCTCGTTTAATGAACGAAGTTTAGACAGTATTGATACCTAGTCAATACCAAAATAGGTGACCGATTTGGAAAACCAGATGCTGTAGAGTTTCATGTGCGTGTGGTGTCATAGGTAACAGCTCGGAATTATAAATTTCAGAGCCAAGTTCCAATCCAGTCGGGTACGTTATATTCTCTTACGCGCAAATACCCATGGGAAAATTATAAATAAACTACGTATCTTTCCTCCGATGTATGGGCTAATTATTAGGCATTCTATCAGTAAGTTCTTATCTCAAAAAGTATCACAATTTAATCATTTTTCCCCATTTTAAATAACCTGCAAAAGGTTGGTAAACCGTAAAAAACATATCAATCAATTAGTCATAAAGAAATAATATTGTACAAGGAAATGCAATATTTATTAAACAAACAAGACAATTAATAAATTTATAATTTAATATCTTTTTCATATTACATTACTGGAAAAATATTGAAAAAAATACTTTCATAGTCTATTTTGGGAGAATGCCAGAAGGTTGGTAAACCATAAAAAATTTTCACTCAATCAGTCATAAAAAAATAATATTGTACAATGAAATGCAATATTTATTAAAAAAAACAAAACCAATAATAAATTTATAATTTAATATCTTTTTCATATTACATTACTGGAAAAATATAAAAAAAAAACACTTTCATGCCAGAAGGTTGGTAAATCATAAAAAACATAAAAATCAGTCATAATGAAATAATATTGTCAATGAAATGCAATATTTATTAAAAAACAAGACCATTAATATGTTTATAATTTAATATCTTTTTCATATTACATTACTGGAAAAATATTGACCCCCCCCCAAAAAAAAAAACACTTTCATAGTCTATTTTGAGAGTATGCCAGAATATAATAGATTCTCTATTAGAAGAACATTATTGCTTTTTCTGATATGGAAAATTGATGGGGCCTAAAGTGACATTGATGGGGCCTACAACAGTTTTGACAGAATACGACGAAGAATAAACCATTCTTTTTGTAAACTCAAGATGATTAATATTTTACGGATAACTGACATTTCCGTTTCTGGATATTTTGAATAACATTGTCGGGAGCGTTATAACTATTCTCAGAGAACTCTATGCAGTCTGACATACTTTCTCTAAGAAACGAACAATGATTAATATATAATACATAAAGAACTTTTAATAAGAGATATTACGAATAGCCTCGGTGGGACCCCGAAAGAGTTTTTCATATAAATCTAGTATGACATCAGTAAGTGTAATTCTTCTAAAAAATATTCTTCTTTGTTTTGCGACAAGGGCGATAATGGCTCTTCACGTTTTCTGGTTCATGATGTCGAAATACATAAGATTTGGCACATTAAATTTCTCGTGTAGTCAATTTGTGGAAAATTCTAAATTATCAAATATTAAAACAAATTTTATAAAACATTAGTCATTGTTATAGAGATTCCTTTGATTTTAGTTTAACTTGAGTTGTTTCTATATGTAGTATTTATTTTACAAGCATTTCACCCCAAGCAAGGTTTGAAGCCACTGGCACACAAGTGGTTACATAGGATTTGGAGCGAGAGTAGTAATATTAACAGGACTTTTTATTATATAAAGTATTGTTAATTATTATCCATGCTTGATTACGTCAGATTAAAGGATTATCCGAAAAATGCTTAAATATTACTTTGTTTACTTTGCGGATACGGAAATTGTATCAGTTGAGATAGACTTTGGAAAGTCTTAATTGGAATTAACTTTGCTATGATAGATTCCCTTGGCTTAATGATAAATCACTCTTGACTTGAACGTGTTTTCCTCAGACTAAAAAAGTGAATACAGGTTAAATCCGTTAATTGCTTAAAAATAAAAATAAAATAAAAAACAATTATTCGCTTGATAAAGTTTGTTTACTTGTGTTATAGAGTAGGACTCAGCATACATCCTGCTCATCCCTACTACCTTGAAAATGACTGCTCTTATCTATAAGCATGTCATTGGAGTGGGATTTTAGGAGTAGTTGATTTACTCAAGTATTTTTTCTGTTCTATGTATGAGGAATTAATATATCTTTTCTTATTTGTTTCCCCTACCAAGTCTTCTGTTCCTTCGGGCATTCTTTCTTGCTACGACCTTTCTAATTTTCGATTATTTTGAACAAAGACAACATTACAGAAGATGGTTGTGGCACAATGTTAAAACAAACCTGGCTTGAATGTGGTTACCTAGATTATAAAAAGGAATACAGTTTCGATTCCTATCGAGATATACATGATCCTTAATAAAACTGTCGATCAATAGACCGGTGTGCATTAATTTAACCGTTAAAATATACTGGAATGTTTACACTAACAGGATCAGAAAATATGACGTTTATAGAATTAAGAAATAATCTCAGATTAAAGGATTATCCCAAAAATGCTTAAATATTTTACTTTGTTTACTTTGCGGATAAAGAAATTCTATCAGTTGAGATAGATTTTGTAAAGTCTTAATTGAACTTAACTTTGCTATGATAGCTTACCTTGGCTTAATGGTAAATCACTCTTGACTTGGGCGTGTTTTCTTGAGACTAAAAAAATGAGTACAGGTTAAATCCGTTAATTGTTTAAAAAAACACTGATTCGCTTGATTGTTTGTTTACTTGTGTTATAGAATAGGACTCAGCATACATCCTGCTCATCCCTATTACTGTGAAAATGGACTGCTCCTATCTATAAACATGGCATTGGAGTGGGATTTTAGGAGTAGTTGATTTACTCAAGTATTTTTTCCTGTTTTATGCAGTGGTTTTCCAAGCACATTTTAGATGCGGCTCAAGGCCGAAATTAGAAGCTCACCCAGTGAGAATCGAACTCACTACACAGTCATAATGGTTCTAGCGAGACAAGCTTGCTAACCATTACACCACCACGAGGTACCCCGCTTCCTGTTCTATGTATGAGGATTTAATATACCTTTTCTTATTTATTTTCCATACCTAGTTTTCTTTTCCTTCCATCATCACTCTAGCTACAACCTTTCTAATTCTCGGCTATTTTGAACAACGGCATCATTTCATCAACCCGTAACACCCTTCACTTCAAAGTCATCCATTTTCATCTTTGTTTCAGTAGAAAGTTTTATCATAATTCTAGTGTCAAGAAATAATGGCTTGCCAAGTTAGCTTGAACTCAGGTTAATATGATGAAACAAATTTTCACTATTTATATTAGTCGGACTATTGTCCTCATCTTTTTCGCCATATTTATTACAACGTTTCGGCCGTTGTACGTTCCGGCTTTCTTCAGGTGGTTAGAATGTCGAACTTAACCCTTTATTTTGATCACTAGGGTAGACTGTTCTAGTTCCACGTGTTATGTAAAAGTTGTAAACTTAAGGAATCAGCATATATGCTAGGACACAAAAATCTCCTGAGCCGACCAAGCATAGAAATGAATACAATATGCGAATCACTAACAAGGAGTGCCAGAGAAAAGCGATAACAACAACAAAATTTTCAATATGAGCTCTGGTAAAATCATACAATGATAACAACAAAAAAATGGCAATAAGAGCACTGCTTAAAAGTGGTTGCTGAAGACATTAGGTTTATAATACCCAGATGTCCTCAAGGACAAATTGAACAGTGCATAAAGGCGTTATTTAGATTCTGTGAGAAGACCCAAAGAGTGTGAGTTCAATACCCAGTTAAGGCAGTGGAGACCTTCCAACCACCTGAAGAAGTCCTGAGCGTACAACGACCGAAACGTTGTAATAAATATGGTGACAAAGATGAGGACAATAGTTCGAATAATGTAAATAGTGTACATAATACCTCATCTCAGAAATATAGACAGATACTGAAGGGCCGAAACGTTGTAATAAATATGGCGACAAAGATGAGGACAATAGTTCGAATAATGTAAATAGTGTACATAATACCTCATCTCAGAAATATAGACAGATACTGAAAGGCCGAAACGTTGTAATAAATATGGAGACAAAGATGAGGACAATAGTCCGCATAATGTAAATAGTTTACATAATACCTCATCTGAGAAATATAGACAGATACTGAAAGGCTGAAACTTCGTAATAAATATGGTGACAAAGATGAGGACAATAGTTCGAATAATGTAAATAGTGTACATAATACCTCATCTCAGAAATAGAAACAGATACTGAAAGCCCGAGACGTTGTAATAAATATGGTTAAAATAGATGAGGACAATAGTCCGAATAATGTAAATAATGTACATAATACCTCATCTGAGAAATATAGACAAATACTGAAAGGCCGAAACGTTGTAATAAATATGGCGAAAAAAGATGAAGACAATAGTCCGAATAATGTAAATAATGTACATAATACCTCATCTGAGAAATATAGACAAATACTGAAAGGCCGAAACGTTGTAATAAATATGGCGAAAAAAGATGAAGACAATAGTCTGAATAATGTAAATAATGTACATAATACCTCATCTCAAAAAAAGTCGTGTTTGGTTAATTTTCCTTTCTCTTTCCCAATAAAGGAAAACATCTTTATTGGTCAACAGATTCGTAAACTAAAATTTTGGCAGAGTACAACGGGGCAATGGAAAAACAGTATGAAAAGTTTTCAAGTCAGTGACAACCAATTGTTAGGGTTAATGAAAGGGCTGAAATTTACAGAAAACTTGTTGAAGAAGTTCCGAAGGCATGCAAATATCTTGGATATAACATGTCGTTGAAGATCCACTTCTTAAACTCGCCTCTTGATTTTTCTCCCAAAACTTGTCCTTTTCCTATATTTTCTAGTCTCTGTTATGCGAACCCATTGCATAAGCCCGCTGCTTTCATCTGTCTCTGTTTTCTTTCAAAATGTCCTGTGAGTGTAAAATTTTCCAAACCCTCTTTCCTCATCTTGTGTTCCAGAAATTTCAATTGCCTTTTCTTGATTCTAAGTAAAAATGTCCATTTCGCCGCCATTAACCGTAAAACTTTATCCTTGCTCATATGTTAAGGGCGTGATTTTCTCAGCATCTTTCTGTAGAAACTGTTGACATTACTAATCATTTACTGCCATATAAGATGGATGATATTAAATAACATTTCAGTATTCGTTTCGTTGTTCCAATAAAAAAAAAATCCTATTTCTTAATACTTGGCTTAGCGTTTAAAAGGCATTTTTCGCTCATCCAATGAGCGTTGGGATTTCGGTGTCGCATTTTTCGTCCTCACTCAAACTAGATATTTAAATATTTGATTTGATTTTGTTGTCTCCAATGTGTAGTTCGCATCTTGGACTGCCCCTTTTGCTAACAACTGTATTTTATGTCTTCTTACAATGTTTGTTTAATAGTTTCTTTTTGCTTTCCTTCAATACGGACTGTATGTGTTTTACTAGATTTCTTTTTGTGTTTGCTATTAACGCTGAGTTATTTGTATATTTCAAGATTGATGGCGAGGATAAGGAATCCTTGCAGGACTTCTAATTCTCTCAGGATTACTTCACCGTAAAGTTTAAATAAGTCTAGTGATAAACAACAAACTTGTCTTACGCCCCTTTCTAATTGTGCGTATTTATTGAATTCATTTTTTCATTTATGCTGGGGGGTTATACCCAGTATCACTTCTCGATTATTCTAATATCCTTCGCAAAAAGGTCAAGCTTGTTAAGAATACAATACTAAAATTTATTATTCACTTCCATATTATTGGATTTAATAAATTGTCGGTACAGTTTTACCCACACATTTGGAATAAACAAAAACAGCTGAAGAGATATCAAAGCAATGTCAAATATGTTTTCATTTCCTAGAAAGAGAATATGCTAAATATGTCGAAATATGTTACATACCTTCTCTCCGACATTGAAAAGGAAAGTTAGTGGATTTTATAAGAATTTGTCTTTATTAACAAGCCCAAGTCTTCAAGAACGTCTCGTAAAGTCTACCTAGAGTCTGTACCATGAACAGAAACCTTAGAAAATAATTAATGTTTGATAATACTTACATTGGTTTAGAATTTTCCACAGTTGACTACATTAGAAATAAAATGTGCCAATTCTTTTGTATTTCGGCATGATTATGTCAAAACTTTCCATCAAATTAGATGATTGGCTCGAAATTTAAAGATATTTAGTCAGTTATGTCATACACACGAGTACAAATGACGTATCAAATAAGAAACAATATTGCTTTACAAGTCCTGATTTGATATTGTGTGTTATAGCATGCAAAGGCCAGGGCCAGAGTGATCAGCGGTTGGTCGGTTCTCGTGAGCGTAGCATTCTGCTAGTGAGGGGTTGACTTTGTCTGTGTTTGAATATAAGTCTAAAACGGCGCGAATTCAACAGAGCTCCTCAAGAATTCTGAAGCGTCGATATACCTCCCACACCCAGATTTGCGATCGGCTAATACTACTCATGGAGGGAAGCTGAAGCAACGTGCGACATGTGTTCCTGTGACATCATTCCTCCTACTTTGTCTTAGAATCCAAGCTTCCACTTGTAATAAAACGAATACCAAAAAGATGGCCCTTTTAGATGAAAATGTTTTATGAGTAATGTTGACATCTCGATAAGACACAGAACACAAAATATGTTCCGTTCTATGTAGAATAGTAGAGCAATACCCGAACACTTCAAGATTGAAATATATTGGTTTAATGAATAAATTACAACCTGAAAACTCTGTTCAGATGTATTATATATGCGCAGTTATTCAGTAACTCCAGGTTGCTTCTAAGTTTGTCTTTTTTAGATTGCAGAAGGATCATTTCTGGCCACAGTTCAACAATAATCAGCCAGCATTGATGGACTGTATCTTTTATGCATTGATACACTGTCTTGATGAAATTGGTTACCGTCACTAACAGTACCTCATTTTGGGGATACAAATCAAGGTGGAAGCTTCAACGATATGCGACAGCCAAGATATTTTTATGCCTTCAGAAAACCTAGAATCTGTTTTCTGCAATTTTCTGCTCTTTTATTACCGCTAAAAATTGGTTGTCACTGACTTAAAGGCTTTCCATGCAAATTTCTCATTGACACGTTGAACTCTGCCAAAATTTTAATCCAAAAGATGTTTATGAATCTGTCGACCAAGACTGATGCTCACTTTTAGATTTGTTTCACTTATCCTGGGAAATGGATTCTACACATAATTGAATGATGCCTTTGTTCCCAGCATTCACACAATCTTTCATGAGACCAAGCTTGATTTGAAGAAGTAACAGCGAAATTTTCTTTGACTCAGCTAGTGGTTGGATGCTGCACAGTTTTCCTTCATAGTTGATGTGATTGACGTAGATGCCGGGATCGCTTGATGCAATGAGAACTTCTGATCCACATTTTCGTCCTGGAAAGCAGAGAGCAGCAACATTGAGATCTCTACAAAGTGGCCAGTTATGTTGACCATATTAGATACATTTCAATAGTTGTCTATATTTGTGAGATGAGGTATTATCTACATTATTTACATTATTCGGACTATTATCCTCATCTTACTTGCCGTATTTATTACAACGTTTTGGCGTCGAACGCTCCGGCCTTCTTCAGGTGGCTGGAATGTCGAACTGAACCCTTTATTTATCTCATTGGGGTAGACTATTCTAGTTCCACATGCCATGTGTAATGGATGTCAGTCATCTCCTGTTAATTCCCTCTCCAAGTTCTCCACTGCCTTAACCAGGTATTGAACTCACACTCTTCGGGTCCTGTCATTGGATTTAAGTTCTTAACTTTTATGCATAGACTCATGATTTGGGAATTCTGGTTCAAAAGGTTCTTTGGATCCAGAAATGTCGTTATTGCGTTTTTTTCCTGTTTTTTTCCAGGCGTTGCCAATATTATTGAGGTTGTTATAAAATTTCGACTTGAAAAAAAGAATGTCCTGCTTACAATAGGATTCCTGGTGTTTATTTCTTCTAAATTCTACACATAAATGGCTAGTTTCGTAGGATACCTAAGACATACTAGTTTGAATGACGACCTATGTTTGTACCGTCTACGTTTGATAGTACCTTCAGTACATCCTATGTACGTTTTATACTGGCTATTACTGCCTGTTACCTCTGCTTTATATATTATTGCTTAGGTATTAAAAACTCCATCTAATGGGCATCTATTCTTATTTCTACAGTTGCATAAATTAATAGTGTTAATTATATTTTACTGTGCGTTAGTATTGCAATTTCAGGTGTTTATCTCTTTATTATTGCTTCTAAATTACTAGTATATCTGTAGCTTAATTTAATTGTTTTTTTTTATTAAATATCTACTGTTATTTTGAGTTTTCTATCACACCTAACGTGACGGGTTTGTTTATTTATTTTTAAAAATAATATAATGTCAATTAGTTTTTTTTTAAATATAAAGTGTTGATAAATATCGCCTGAGGATACCGTAAGTTGAAAATAAATGTATAAGTATATATATATATATATATATATATATATATATATATATATATATATATTATTTATTTAAAATATGATTCCAACGCTACATAAGAGTTCTCATGTTTCAAAACAAGTGCGGAAACCTTCAATATAATTATTTGAATTAAATTGAATTAAAATACTAAGCACTGTTCCATCTGCAAGCGAAATTTTTTTTTTGATTCCCAAAAAATTTCGCTTGAAGATGGAACAGAGCTTTGTACTTTAATTCAATTTAATTCAAATAATTATATTGAAGTTTTCGCTTCTTGTTTTGAAACATGAGAACTCTTATGTAGCGTTGGAATCATATTTTTAAATAAATAATTATATTTATGCTCTACTTTTGTATCGAGCACTATTTTTAAAAAATAATAACAAAAATACTAAAGAACTTTGGATTATTTACCTAAAAAGTTCTTTCCTATTTTCTATATATTTTTACACACACAGACACACACACACACACACACACACACACACACACATATATATATATATATATATATATATATATATATATATATATATATATATATATATATGCAACAAGTATTCATCCAAACAAGTTTGATTAAAAAGAACTGTCTTATTTTTGAATATATTTTCTAATATTCAAATAATTTGTTAATTTGATGACGGTTCTCCATCTCACCTCTACCTACACTGTCTCAGTTATCTACAGCAGATGGTTATAACATAATTTTCAGACTGCCAAAATTTTGTCTCATGGTTTTATATCGTTTCAAAAAGTTATTTTCCGACACTCGACTCGAAGCTGCCCCCTGAGAACGAACCTAGTGTCTGGTCTGAGCTGCAACGCTACACTATCTACATTGCAGAAGAAACATTGTCCACTACATCAAACATGTAAGACGCACATGTTATAAGACAGTTTATCACATTCTTAAGCTATGTGCGCAAAGGACCGCTGTCCTTTTTGGTCATGGACAGCATATTGACATAATTATTTGATTTTTTTTTTACGCTAACAACGATCGCGCACTTGAAACTGACGGTATAAATGTCGAATCTTATTGACAAATTAAAAGAATGTTTTTTTCAGTACGTTATGGCTGAAGCAAAAGAAAAGATTCCACAACATCTACAAACAGGGTACTGCTTTTTTGTCTTGTGTAGATTGATGGCGAAAAGGAGACACCTGCAACTTTGTAGTTTTAGACTTCACTTAAACCTCGGCTGACAACTTTTAGCTTCTGAGTTTGGAAAGACATAGGCTGACCTTTGAATTCTTGTTCTGCTTCTTGTTAAAAATACTTTGACCTTTGGATCAGAAAGATTCATACAGGTTTCTGCTTCAGTAACGTTCCATATTTAGAATAAACGCGAATTATTATTGAATATTACGGTTTCCGTTACAGCCACACCTTATTTAGTAACACGATATGTCTACACTTGAGGATTTAGCTGATAGGCAGAAAATCGGATTGAAGGTCAACGTCTTGTATGAACTGTGATTGATTAGTGCCACTCCTTACCAATATTCAGAAGAATTTTGAATTTGAAGTAAATGAGAAACCTTTACCATTTCTTCGACGGGAATGAATAATTAAAAAAAAGGGAATTTAAATAAAGAATACTTATAAGAGATTTCTTATAATTTCACGAATAGGTCGGTGCTAATTGTTTGTTTACAAAATAACAAAGGAATTGATATATGACACAGAAATATAAACCGTTTTTTTTAAGTAAATATTCGGTATTCATTAACTGAACAGCCAGGATCAAAGTGTAGTATATGCTCTCATCATCTATAAACGCAATAGTGATATTAAATATTTTGTACAAGTAAACAGTCAGCATTCACTGACTGAACACTCTAGTTAGTTTTTTTATTCTTTTCGAGCTAGGATCAAAGTGTAGTATGTGTTCTCCTCATTCTTAAACGTAATGATGATATTAGGTATTTTCGAACAGGGACACATTCGGCATTAATTGATCGAGCAGCCAGTGCTACAGTCCGTTGAAATTTATAAAATACTTCAATTAAAACAAAATTTTATGTAAATTGTATACTTATGTTCGCTCGCTCTTGCAGTATTGATAGGAGTTTACTTTCTAACCTTTAGTTTAAACTAGTGAGAAAGCGATCATTTTAATTATATCATTACTTTTTGTATTCAAGTTATATGTGATATCCGTTTTGGGGCACCTCGGCGTGGCGTAATGGTTAACAAGCTTGCCTCGTAAGAACAATTGCGACTGAGTAGTGAGTTCGAACCTCATTGGGTGTCCCATACCTTTGGCCTTGTGCAACATCTAAGCTACCCCTAGAAAATCAATATGCGGGTACCTCGAGGCGATGTAATGTTTAGCAAGCTTGTCTCACTAGAACAATTACGACTGATTAGTGAGTTCGATCCTCACTGGGTGCCCCCGTACTTTCGGTTTGTGCTACATCAAAACCTCGCTTGGAAAATCGTTACATGTGATATCCTTTTTAGTTTGTACTGAAACCCGATAAAATAATATATAAAAATAAAATACATAAGCAAAAATAAAATGAATTCAAATTAAAACAAGACATCTGCGCTTTTTTTTTTAAACAACTTATCACTTCTTTCTCTCTTTCTTTCTCAGCTTTCGATACTTCTCTTAACTAACGAGAAAGAAACAAATAAACCGAGGAAGAAAAAAAAAAAAAGAAGACTGAACCAGGCCGAAAAATGGCGGAAGTTTGCAAGAGTATGGTATACTAATTTCTGACTGAAAACTACCAAAATTAATCACACGTTAAATGTCGGAAAATAATATAATATTTCGGACAATCAATAAAAATTACAGAGATACTTTTGATTCTAGATGAAATCAGCGATCCCGCCAGAATCTTGGAGACTGGTCAAAATGATTTAAGCTAACACCGCTGAACTATATGAAAGGGCTAGTAGAGACGTGACGTTGGAGAAATGAGCCATACATGACGAGAGAAATTGTAGTTAAGAGTTCATCTGCTAATAATATTTCTGTCTTGCTTCGGACCTAGAAAAACACAATATACTGACAATGACCTATGTTTAATATTACTATTATCCCTATCATGGCCTGACTTCAAAACTACCATCTCCGAATATTTATCCAGACTGCTACCAATATTCCCTTTATAAACAAACATTTTTGACACCGAACCAATCACTTTAAAATAAAAATATACGTGAATATATCTTATACACATCATGCCGTTCATTTTATTATCGAAGCTCCAGCAATGAAAATTCTGCCAGCATTATATCTACACTGGTGACCCTCCCGACGTAAACACTTGAACATACTCAAGTAATTCTGTCTCTCTTATTTGGTAAAATTTCTTGTGATTCTGTAGCACCGGAGAATTGTGCTACGACATACAGGGTCCATTTTTCCACATTAATTCTTGAGCACAATGCATGATATCCAAATGGAAGTCTCGATCTGATGAAGCTATTTAAGAACATAATTTGAGTTTTTATATTATTGTTTTGGCTTTGTAGCAATTTGCGGTATTGTGTGAAACTAACCTGTCTGTTCTGTGTCCAATTTTCTTATAGCCTATACTAAATTTCTTAAAACCTATCGATACGCCGATGCACTTGAAGTGTTTAGTATTTACTAATTTACCAGCCTGAACTTTTATGATAGATTCAGTTTAGGTGTTATCACTAGTTTCAATAAAACTACTGATAATTGTTTATTTCTTGGACAGAAAGGTTACGTAATTCCTTGGAACACTTAGTAGACGATGTTCTTTGTTTTGTACACGATCCTCTTTTGATGACAATGAATACCTATATAATCAGCGTAGCATCATCTCCCGCCCACGCACATTGAGAGGGAAAGAAGAGTCCTGGGTAAGATGATAAACTACATCCGACAGCAAGGCCTTTGATAAGGTTTTGAGGAGCATGGAACCACCTCTTACTTGCTGGTGTTCCAAGGTTCACCCTCACCGGTCTGGTAGTACCTATCACATTCCCATCTATGGACAAATAGTTAACCCTCCAAAAGGGGTCAAAACATTACAAAAGTATGAAAATAGGTTTTAATACCAGCAATTGTTTTTTTGGATTTTTTTTTTAAAAACAATACATTTAAAATAAATACCAGCAATCCTTGGAGGAGATTAACGAGATCTGGGGGGCAATCTTTTCTTCCTTATCGTAATAATTAATACCAGCAATACTTTTTTTGGAAAAAAAAATATTACTAGCAATACATTTTTGAAGAAAAATATTACCAGCAATAAAACTCTTGTCGTTATTAAATGACCCATTAAGGTGTTGATATATCGTAAGACAAACCAAACCGAAACCGCGATGGAAAGCAATATTTGTAGATTCGTTTGGGACGTAGTATGGATAATGGAATGATCAGTACCAATCTCTTCCAATCTGTGCTTGTATATGTACAGGACATAGTCTTGGAAGAGATTAAATAGCTTGGGGCTATCTTTTCTTTTTTTGTCGTACACCTGATGAGATTTGAAATATTTCGTTATTGGTGTCTTCACTAGACATGTACGACTTTGGGGACCGATATAAATCCTTTATCAGATCTAGACAGTGAAAAATAGATTCTAATGGATACAAAGGGAAAATTCTTTATTGATGCCGTTGTATTGTGATGTAAAAATTGCATTTATACAATTTTATATTGTCAGTGTATGTAATATGAGAGATGACATTATATGCTATTATTACACCTCTTGATGATATATAATGTCATCAAACGAATTGCATTACATTATATGTCATTATTACACCGGTTCAGCCGCATGAAAGACATCGTTTGCCAGGACAATCGACATCTGGTGCTGGAGGATGTTCCGATACACTGCCAAATCCATGAGAGCTAGAGAGACTAGATGGCTCTCGTAGGATCAACACCATCACGGCACGCGATTTATCAACCAGAGCAGCATTAGAGCCCTTACCAGAATGAAAACTAAATTGGATTGTGAGGAGTTGAATTTCATAGAACAATTAGAGACTAGTTAACGTAATGTCCATTCGTATTTTCACTATAATAGATCGAGTTGAGAAACCTCTGTACATGTGAGGGTTCTTGAGTACAAGCTTTTTCTTTTCAGAGAAAACTGTTATTTTCATGTCTTTTGCTCTTCAAACGGCATCTTTAGAAGACATGGAATTTATTTCAACCAAATCTACATTGGCGAGAAAGAAGGGGATATATGTTCATCATCTGAACGATGAGATTTTAAATATTTTGTTTATTTTAATTATATCGTTTTTGCAAAACAAATTTTGCTTAAAATTAAACTATCATCATTAATTTTTGACATGAAAAACGCTGTTATATTAAAAATGAATGTAACTGAGTGAGATGAATTGAATGTGTAATGCTTGATCATAGTATAAGCCATGTCAGATGTTGTTTTCACAACGATCCGAATTGCTACAAATCGAAATCATCAAAATGAAAACTCGAGTCATGCGCTTAAATGGTCTCATCAGATATAGACATCCATACCGATATAATGCAGGCCTGTTCAGAAATATCTAAACTGTCAGTTCTATACATCTACTTCTTAATATCACTGGTGAAAAATGTTTTTGAGCGAATAAAGCCTAAGTGTCTTCACATTCCCCTTTGAAAATTGTGGAGACTAAATCACTTGAGGGCTACCAACAGCAGCAACGACTAAAATGAATAGCACATGTAACTCAAAGAGAAAATAATGGCATAATCAGGATTTCCACATTCCACACCACTTCAGATAAAAGGTTAGGAAGGAAATACCCATTAATCTTGGAAAGAGCAATAACATTTTTTTTTTAAACCAAATCACCCCAAGCAAGGAGGGAATGCCACTAATACGCAAGCGGTTACAGACAATGAGATTAAGATTAAAGATGGCTGTTTGGGAAAAGGATAAAGGGAAGGACGGGTGATCAAGTTCAAGGCATCAGAAGATGTCGATTGACATTTTATTTGAATATTTGAAGATTATTGTTATCGGGGAAGCAAGTAAGAGGAAGGGAGTTCCGCTGTCGGGAAGTGAGAGATAAGAAGCTGTATTTTAGTAGATGCTTTATTTATTTTAACAGTATTTATTTCGACTACCAGCCTGCAGCCTACAGAATTCTCATTAAAGTTAATCATCTCTCCAGCAGTATTAACATATCTGTGCCCGCTATGTAGGAGAAACCACCGTCTGATCCGTCTAGCTTTGACCGGTCGGCGAGGAAGAGATTCACAATCAAACAATTAGTGAAAGGCAAGTAAACCTTGCTTGATTGTGAAGGTTCACGTAGCCGAGCGGTCAAATTATGCCGGATTAGACAGTGGTTTATGCTTCAAAATGGCACGCAGTTTCGAGCCTTCATGTAAGCATGTGATGCTAAAAAATATTTTCTCAATCACCTGAATCTGGATTCATTAGAATTTTTTTTAACCCAAGCAACACGATAAAGCCACTGAAGGGTGTTACTGAAAACGAAAGGGTGTGTGAGAAAAAGGAGACAGACATTGCATTGTTTATACATAACAGCAGTGGGAAAGTAGAAGCCGAGATGCCAGGTCAGGATCGATGATATTGCAGATTCTTTCAAGATTAGATTGGTTTGTTTTGTTTTACAGCATATCAATGTCCATGGGTTATTTAATATCAACAAAATTTTTATAGCTGGTTAATACTTTTTAAAAAAAATTAACCGCTAATAATATTTTTTCAAAAATCTATTGCTGGAAATAATGTATCCCTGTAATTATTTTTCTTTCAAAAATGCATTGCTGGCAATAATTTTTTACAACAAAACTATTTCTGGTATAAAAACCTATATTTAACCTTTCACAGTGCTTTGGGGGTTAACTATTTGCCCATAGCTAGGCCCATAACAGATGCTACCACCCCGGGTCAGGGTGGACCTGGGAGCACCAGCAATTAAGAGGTAGTTCCACGCTCCTCAAAACCTCCTGATCAGAGGCCTTGCTGCCGGCTGTAGTTTATCGTCTTACCCAGGAAACCTTTTTAGTTTATGTTACGCATGTCTAGATATACATACGACCAAACCTGATGTGGCGCCAACATTTATTGCACGGAGAATTTGTTGACTTCTAAATTCGAATGAGACAACCAACTTTTCTGGCAGAGGTACTATGTAAAAATTGACTGATTAGGGTAGCGTTTAATAACATCTGCTCTAATTCACCATTCTTTTACTTAGGATTCTTTATATTTGTTTTGATCATTTCACCTCTTGCAAGGCAATAAAGCCACTAAAATGCACGGGGTTATTGAGTGTAAATATCATGGAGAAAGAACAATAAGATGATAGGAAGTCTGAAAACATAGCACTGAGTTTAAAAATAAATCAAAGTTGAAGAAACTATTAGCATAGAACCTACGGTTACCTCTCGAGATTTCATGTGAAAAAACGTTGATATTAAGCAGCCAATGAAATACTGCGTTTGAATTAGTAACGTCTACAGAAAAGTTTATTAAAACAATTAACATGAATATATTTATAGAAAAGGCACAGAAATGTGACTGGAGTATTTTTCAGTAATCAAAAACGGTAATAATAGGTTGGCACAAGGTTAGATGAATATGAGTCTGATATAGAACAGATAAACAATTACAAGTGTTTATTTTCGATGTTGTTCTTGTGTACGGATTTTTATACTGCCATCCACTGTGTATGCTGCCATTAAGGTATGTTTTTGGTTTTCATATCTACTATTGATTGAAGCATATGATCATTAAATAGAAAAAATATTTGCTGTTAAAGTCGTTTCCCCCAAAAATGATTACTCAACTTCATACCTCATTAAAAAATAAATAAAAAATCATAGCCTGCTTACGTGTAAACCGTGAACATGCTACGAGCACACAGACATATGCAGTGTGTGTCAATATAAAATGATACCAATGCTAAACAAGTAGTACTCTTATGCACAGAGCCGGTGCGTACTATCCCAGGACCCGACCGAGGTCGGGGTGAAGCCTAACTGGAAACTCCGGGCAGTATTATGTGACTCTTGCTCTGTTATCAATATTTATTTATTTTTTTCTATTTACTTCTAATCCGCTCCAGAAGTAATGTAACGGCAAGGCCAATTTCTTTGTTTTTGCTGTTCACTGAAGACATTTGAATTTAAGATCAAAAGATTGTTGGTGATGTCACTGACTGCTGTTTTGGGGTGTTTCCCCACAGCTCTCACAATGTTTCTGTAATCAACAGCTTTTCTTTTCCTTCATCTATGTCTTTTTCATTATATCCGTAGTTTCTTTCTTCTTCAGGACTTTCCAAAAGAACAATGTTTATTCAATAGTTCTAATCGATTTTCTTTCTTTTCTCAGCTTCAAAATTGCTGGCTTTTCTCACATAGCTCACTCGCCTTCATGTTAGTTAATCTTTTTAACAAGAAATAAAGTCCTTACAGGTGAAACCCAAGGCTAAAACCAAGAGGAGACATTCAGAGATATTTAATGTTTAAATGGGCAATGTAAAAGGCAACACCTGGCAACAAGAAACACCTGTCAGTCACTTGTTACAATAGTTTTGATCCCTTGAAAAATTGTTAGGTTCAAGGAAAAGATGGTCTGACTTAAGTTGTTTAACGTGTGCAAATGTAAATACGAGTGGTAAAAAGCTGAAATTATGAACTCTTATCTTATATTCATCTCTCAATCTTAAACTCAAATGTCTTCAATTAAGTTGGTGTTAAAATTTGTCGCAAAACATTGTTGATTTATTTAAGATTATATATTATGATACATCTCTAATTTGTATTAAGATACATTCTATTTATTTTCAAGTTCAATTGTGCTGCTATATTGCATATGATCGATTATTGTACATAATTAGGTTACAATAAAATTTGTATTTTATAGGTATACAGTCTCATGAAAAATGAGATGCAGTAGAGTGGGGGCGTACCATAGATTCGGGGGCTGTATGCACATTGTAATTCTGTTCTGATCTCTGCTTGTAAGCCATTCATTGTACAACCCAACCCAATATCATGTATAATTAAGTCGGGTTCTGTCACACCCGAGGGAGTTTGAATACAAAGATGAGAATCTCTAAATAAACATTGCTAGGTATAATTAACATTTCTTCAGTTCTAACACTAGTTCATCGATTGGCGTTTTCATTGTGCGTTACTTTTCGTCGGGTTTGATAAGATATATTTACATTTGTGTCCATATTTTTCATTCTTATTGTACTAGTCTATAGACTACAATCTGGGAACAAATACAATGCTGACAAGTGGTGTTTGTATTCAGATTATCTATTAAAATATTCTATTATCTACAACGGAATGTATATAGCCTGTTGGATTACGGAAGAAACGGTGTATACCCCTGAAATTTTTGCTATACACAATCTTCTTTACATGCCTTGCCCCTTCAGAATGTAGGCGATCATGGCTCTCTACATCTTCCTGCCCCCTAGTAGATCTTAATAAGGTTTGTCTTTTTGGTATTTCTCCCAAATCCTTCTCTGACATCAATTTACTCACGTTAAAGTATGTTACGTGCTGCTTCTCTCTGTCCATCTTTCTGTCAATCTGTCCTGAGAGTATCTGATTTTCCAAGCCCTCCTTTCTCATGACATACCCCAGAAATTTCAACTGCCTCTTTAAATATGAGTTTCCTTTTTGTTTCTATTTTATGTAAAAATGGTCTTTGCCCACATGTTCGGTCCATGCTATCCTCAGCATCTTTCTGTAAAACCATATTTCTGTTGCTATACACATTAGCGAAAAAAAAAAAAAAAAAAAAGACTCATATAACTTGAAGCGAATGTTGCTTGTGTTTTTACTTGGTTGTTGTAAATATTCGACAACGTAGATTCAGGAATAGCGTCTCTGCTCGTTCAGCTATGTAATGATTTTCTGGCTTTAAATAACCTTTTATGGGTTATTTGAAGCCAGAAAATAATTTTAATAAGTTTTTGGAGATAATTATTTTACGGATACAATCTTAACCCATAGCTGAGGGAAGAAGGTATGGATTCACAACTTAGCCAAGTGTATTTGCACGTAAGTGAATAACTTTCATTTCTTATGGAGTTGATTGGGTTCAATCCTTGGGCTGAGTAGATAAAGTTTTGATATTTTCTAAAACTATATTTAAAATTTAGATATTAGTTTAAATTTAGTTGTTCGTAATGAAAAAGACTGGAATAAAAATGGGTTAAAATCATAAATTTTGATTTCTTGTTTGATTCGATTTTTTACGGATTAACAACCCTATGCGGTTTATATAAATCCAGATAATATTTTTAGATTGTAAGAATTTTTTGGCAGATGATAATTATTTTTACCGATACAATCTTATGAATTAACCCATAGCTAGGGGAAGAAGGTGTGGATTGAGACCTTTCCTAAGATTATTTGGATGGAAGTGAATATAACGAACCCAACTGGAATTCGAACTCGATTCCAATTTCGAATCGTTATTCATTAAATCACCTGCACATCTAAGTTCACTGCACATCTAAGTTTACTGAACCAAGCGGTTACTCATTTAAGCATTGACAAGGCTCGGCGTTGCTTAACTTCATTGATTGTACGAGAACAGGTGTTTCAACGTTTTATGGCCGGAAACCATTAGGTGCGTAGTGCGTTGCGTCTCATTGCTTTCGTAGGAGCATCAGTACAGACTTAAACGCATCGTGATATTAAAAATGAAGCATGCAGAATTCATCAGTCAGTTAACAAATGACAATTATAACATCCTCCCAGATTAAAATATACATACAAATTTCTGTTAAATGAGCCAAAACGGGCTGCATAAAGTCTGGATGTATCTAAGCTACAAATAGTTGTCACATGACCGAACATGGAGAGGGAATGAACTTACTACCTTATACCAAGCCAATCAGATTCACGATCCATTCACACATTACAATTTGCACGTCCACCAAAAGAACTTATCCATCATCATTCGATCCTCCATATACCACAATACTGCATACTCTCAGTGGACTTACAAAAAACACCCGATGCATTAAGTCTGGAAACTTCATTTTTTAGTAGAGTTGATTTAAGTTTCAAAATGGAAGAGCGAGTTTGGCAAAGAAGATGAGAATTAGCAAAATGTCTCAAAGAGTTCGTTTTTTTAATAAATTCACCCCAAGCAATGCAACAAAGACATTAACACTTAGAGAAATACTGGGTGTGAAAGAATACAAGAAAATCATTATTAAGGGGTCAGGACACTAAATCAACAGTAATTAAGTAATTAGAAGATAACCATTGACATTGCATTTACATTTTTGAAGATCAAACTTGACTGGAAATCAAGAAGCCGGAAGAGAGTTCCACAAGACAGAAGTGCGACAGAAGAAACTGTTAGCATAGAACTTACGGTTACATCTAGCCATTTGGAATGTAAAATGCTAAGATCTTAGAGTAAATCTAGTACTATGCTTAAATTCATAGAGTCTAAGTACTACAGAGAAGAGTTCATTCGAACATTGAATTGACTCGTAAATATTTATAGAAAAGGTACAAGGAAACTACATTACCGCTGATGGAAAGTGGCTGAAACTGATATGTCGGGTGAGGACCAATAACATTGCAGATTGTTCTTTGGATTTTATGAAAGTTCTTCTAACAGAAGCACAATACCATCTCTGGTAGCAATATCCTAAGCATATACTTATGAATACGTAATTTTCCTCACACCAGACCTAGCAATTAATTCTATATAATCTTTCCATTTATGTCACCGGAAAATGTTGGCCCAAGAAACTCTCCTGGATGTTAGCATCAGCTATACTGAAGGAAAGGAGAAAAGTTTCATTCAGAAAATTAATAAAGGGCTGTTTCGTTTTGGAAGTGTTCGTGAAATAGCTAAGGGTCTTGGGATAAATTTTACGGCATAGCCGTCCAATTTACTCAGAACAAGCATCCTGATGTTGGGTATATTTTTTGCATGAAAATAAATTGGTTGCAGTGTTCACACGTTATATACAGTTCGCGAGCTGAAGACAGTTATTAACCTAGAAAAAAAAAACAAAAAAAAAACTGATTTATTTAATTTTTAATATAATTTTCGGAAAATAATGTCCAATTTGAGAATCTAATTTTACTCTTGAAGTAATTTATTTAAGCAGTGTTGAAATTATGCAAAATAAGAACCCTGAATGTGTATGTATTTCTCCAACTGTGCTACAAATTTGTTTTATGAATTTGCGAACTATCATTCGTCCTTCCATTGAATACTGCTGCCATATATGGTCTGCTGGCCCCGCTATTCATCTCGAGGTCCTCGACAAAATCGGATATGCAAAATGATAGGTCCTCATCTGGCATCTCGTCTACAATCATTTCTTACAGATTTGCTGTGGCTTCACTCTGTCTTTTCTACAAATATTTGCATGGCATCTGCTCTGACGAGCTATCTTCATTTGGATTCCAACTGCATGAATTTAAGCGTGTTATTAGATTGGCATCTCGGTCCCACTCTTTCACTGTCGAAACTGTTAAATGTACCGCCTCTTCTACTTCAGCAACTTCTTCTTTCGCACTTCCCGACAGTGAAACTACCTTCCTGAATGTCTATTTATTTCTCTGAGTTACAAGTTTGTTTTATGAATTTGAGCACTACCATTCGTCCTTTCATTGAATACTAATGCCACATATGTTCTGGTGCGCCTGCTCTTCTTGAGGTCCCCGAAAAAATCCAGAGACAGACATGCGATGTAATAGGTCCTGATCTGGCATCTCATCTACGGTCACTTTTTTTACAGACGGCTTCCCTCTGTCTTTTCGAAATATTTTCATGGCAACTTCTCTAGCGAGCTACTATCACTGGTACCCCAATTTCATGAATTTAAACGAGCTATTAGGTTGGCATCACGGTCCCACCCTTTTCACTGTCAAAACAGTTAAATTTAATCGCCATTTTTACTCCTACATTTTCTTCTCTTGCACTTCCCGACAGTGGAACTCCCTCCTCTTAGTTGCTTCTCTAATAAGTATAAACTTCAAATATAAAATGTAATGTCAATCGACATCTTATGATGCCTTGATTCTGATCCCCTTCCTTGTATATATCCTTTCCTCAAACAGCCATCTTTAATCTTGTTCTCACTTTCTGTAACCCCTTGAGTGCTAGTGGCACTCTGGCTTTACCTGGGGAGAAATGCTTAAAAAAATCTTTGCAACGAAATTTCTTTTGCTTTTTGGTGTTTAACAAAGATTGTCAACATTGGTAGGTAGAGGGAGAGGGATCTGGTGATGCCAAATATCCCAAGTCGGCAAGCTTCTACAGTGTCATCCTGGCAAAATGTGTCCGAGCGCTGTCATGAAGCAGAATAGGACCTTATCGATTAACCAATGCCGGTCTTGTTTTGTTTTTACATCGAGTTGCTGGGAGCAAACTTCAGCGGTGATGCTCTGGTCAGACGCCAGAAGGCTGGAATGAATAACTCCAGTGGCGGACCATCAAACAGACACCATACTATTTTGTCGGGGGGAAATTCGGTTTTCGAAAGTGTTTGAGTGAAATCATTGAGTCAAATGTTTGAGATTTATCACAAGTCACTTTTATTTTGTGATGTTGTTTCACACTTTTGCTATGTCAAGCGAAAGCTCGTTATCACTTCCAAAAATGCTCGTCATATTCGAGACTTCATAGACGCCGATACTAGCAGAAACGGCTTCCTAAAAGATCCTTCACTAATAATACGTTTTCAAATAGTAATCGCCAAATGCTATAATGATCAGAAGAGAATCGTAATCCGTATAAGGATTTTCCAAGCGTAGTTTAGATGAGCCACAAAGTCGAAGGTATGGAGCACCCAGTGAGGATTGATCTTACTATTCCGTCGTAATTGTTCTAGCGAAACAAGCTTGCTACACCGCCTCGAGGTGCCCAATCGTAATCCGTATAGTAGTAAAGAGAGTGAAGGAGATCGTATAGTCATCACGCTACTCCCTATTTATTCGCTTCTTTTATGATCACGTGATCTACTTAATAATGGAATCGTCCGTGTTATTCACTGGGGATCGAGTTTCAAACTACATTTTCGCCAATGACACTTACTCTTTCACAACACTTTTCGATCAAGAAATCGATCATTTGACTTTAAGCGGCATCGAACACATCAAAAACGGCTAAAAGTTCGTGTGGAAACCAGTTATCGTGATTTACCGAACCTGTTTTCTGGAGATGGCACAATATTGTTGAAATGGTAACACGCGTTATCAGACATTTTCTGACACTTTAATGCGTTTTTTTGCGACTAATTTTTTTCAGATCTTGTTTGTCATATATCTTCATTTTTCTAGAATCGTATCTCCACTGCGGAAATCCAGTGATTAGCGCCTTTTTGAAAAGTAGATCAATCAAATTAATCGACTCAAAATGTCTGTTGTCTTTAATATCATTTGCCTAAAAGAAAAAATTCTGCTTAATTACACACACACACACACACACACTATTTTTCATGAAAATAATGACCATGAACTAAAAATCCTTGAAGCCATTAAAAACTTGAAAAAATAAAACATTAAAACTAACCATTAATAAAATTAATTATGAATACTGCAAAAATCTTTTAAAATGCTTACAGTCAATATTTTAAAATATCGAGGTTTGGACTAATAGTTTTTCATTTTTACTTTTAAAAACTCATATGGACTTTACTAATTGCCTCCCCCGATGTACAGTTCACAGTTAGAAAAGTTTAACTTTCAGATGAACACAACAAAAACAAAAACGCCCTGATGATAACACTGTGCTAATGTCGAAAGTACTCCGAATAAATATGTATCAACATTGGTAATTTTCTCTCTTCCTTTAATATGGATACTATGAAACTTGTCCGCGAATATGAGAGGACCCTATTGAAAATAAGTAGACAAAGCTTGTCTAAATCATTCAGCGACACACACAGACATGCACACACATACATACATATATATATATATATATATATATATATATATATATATATATATAAATATATATATATATATATATATATATATATATTAAAGATTTCGATATCATTTTAATGTCAAAAAATTGAGTTGAGGTGCAGTTTATAATCTGACATGATGTCGTCGTTGTCACCTTTATCCTGTATCCAAAGATTTCGTCAAAACCTCCTCCCGTCATTACCTGTCGGCGTTTTGCTTTCCAAGAGTTGGTTGGTGGTAAAGAAAATCAGTGTAGAAGAAAGTGCAAATGGCGTGAATTTGTTTATGGTGGACCTCAATTTGCCAGAAAGTGTCACACATACTTTATTTCATAATGTTCCCCTGCAGCAAATATGGAATGAGATATTGTAGAATCCAAATATGGAAATGCAACGGCCTGCCACTGATTGTTTTATAATTTCGCGCGGCGCCTTCTGTAACATGTCCGTCATGCGTAGCTCTCTTCCTTTGGTAGTTCTACCGCCCATATCTGTTTTAATTGTCATCTGTTTCTTCCACCGGTGATGTCTTTGGGGCTGGTTGCGTTTAATCTGTGTCCTTGTCTTTAACTTTTCTGCCAATGGTGGTCCTACAAGGAGCTTAGAACACCCGACGACACAACTCTCAGAGTCAAGAGATTGCAACACATATTTTAATGCAAAATCGTTTCTCGTGAGGAAAATATTGTACTTAAAGATTAGACAACGTGTTAAAAAAAAAGCAAACATTTAAATTCTTCTTGCTGAATCTCGTTTTTATAAATCTCGCTCTGTATCTTTAACAATCAACTCCACCATAATAAACAAATTACGAAAACAAAACAGAACAAAATCAAATAGTTTATATCCACTAAATAAAAAGGAAATTTGAATACTTCATTTCAGTAACTATACAGGACAGAAAGATGAAATAAATAAGAAGAAAGAAAGAAGAGTGATATATAGAAGAGCCAAAGATAAAGGGTGAGGCAGAAAAAGTATGAGAAGAACTCCAGAGAAAAAAAGAAAGTGGGTGGGTGGAGAAAAACAGAAGAAAATTTGCACGATGTGAGACATAAATAAAAAAAAAAAAAAAGAAACTATTAGAAAATGAGAAGGAAAGAAAAAAGAGACAGAAAGATATGGAGAAAGACACACATATATGTGTGTGTGTATATTTATATATATATATATGTGTGTATATATATATATTAGGTTGGTGCAAAAATAATGACGTAATAATGTCGTTTTTAGACGCTAAATAAACGTCACAAAACGATATTATTACGTCATTATTTTTGCACCAACCTAATATATATATATATATATATATATATATATATATATATATATATATATATATATATTATTATCCAGTATATATATAGGTGTATATATATATGATTGTGTATATATATATATATATATAGATATATATATATATATAAAGTGGACATTGGAGTCAACACCTACAGGGGACAGTCTATTTAAACACAATTGTGAAGCACATGACCTGATGATTGCATTGCATTTCAACATGAACCAGACTGTCGCCTCTGGGTGTTGACTTCAGTGTCCAGTTTTATATTTTCGTACGCCCTATCCTTGATATTGAACACTTTAACTCCAAAATATAGCATAACTGTGAACTATATTTTATATATATATATATATATATATATATATATATATATATTTCTCTCACTTAAGCCTTCTATGACTCCCCTTCTTTAAAACTTCTCTCTGTTAAATTTTAATCCCCAACCTTCTCTCGTCTGTTACCCCTCTCTTTACCTCTAACATTCGTCCCACACTCTCATACTTACACTCTCTCTAAATTCTATTTTTTATTTCCAGATATTTACGATTCCGATGGAATAAATTAAGACCATGGAATATTAGTGTTTAAGCCTTTTTATTATATATATATATATATATTCTTATTATATATATAAATATATATATATATATATATATATATATATATATATATATATATGTATGTATAATAAGATGGCTTAAACACTAATATTCCATGGTCACAATTTATACCACACACACACACACACACACACACACACACACACACACACACATATATATATATATATATATATATATATAGAGAGAGAGAGAGAGAGAGAGAGAAAGCGAGATAGAGAGATAGAGAGAGAATAATCCCAGAGTGAGAAAGAGGAATTAAATAAAAAGTAGAAACTAATATAGACAGACTAATCGAGAAGCAAAGAAGAAAATGACAGGGACATACGGAGTGTTTTATAGAAACGGATACAGAATTAGAGAGACAAACAGAGAGACAAAAAGAGACAATGAGAGAGAAAGAGAGAGAGAGTGAAGGGGTAGTGTGCGTGTGTGTGTGTGTGTGTGTGTGTGAAAACGAAGATGGAGGAAACGATATTGAAATAGAACAGAAGAAACAAATGTAGACACAGGGAGAGTAAACGAGAAGCAATGAAAGTAGAAACAGGAACGTACGGAGGGGTCTATTGAAACATATATGGAATGAGATAGATAGATAGAGATAGTTATATATATATATATATATATATATATATATATATATATATAGAGAGAGAGAGAGAGTGTGTGTGCGTGTGTGAAAACGAAGACACAGGAGTCGATATTTTGCTGGGGAAAGGAAATAGAAAAGCGAAAAAATAGAGGAGCCCGAGAAATGAAAAATAGCTAGAAGAGGGACTAGAAAGAGAAAGTTGAAGATTGGATGAGAAATGAAAGCGAAGATAGACACAAGGAAGGAGAAAGAGAGAACAAAACGAGATCAAAAGAAAAGACCAAAAAGCACAAGCAATAGAAAATAAGAAAAGAATGAGAAACGAGGAGAGAGCAAGAGAAAGAATAATGGGTAACGCCATCATTTTTTTTCTCATTCATTTCATTTGTAAATTCTTCTTAGTATCCCGCCCAAAAATAAGAAAGAGAAAAAAATTTGAGAGAAAAAGAAGATAAATGGTAGATAAAGAGAAAAAGAGGATAAAAGGGAAAAGAAGGAAGAGAGAAAAAGAAAGAGAGAGAGAGAGAGAGAAAGGGAAGAGAACAATGGTATCTAATTTCCGTGCTAGATTAATGGCCTTGCCCTTAGCTTTAACCACCCCTACCTTGCAATCTTTCAAGACATCATTCGTAAATAACGTAGTTTCATAATGAGGACCATTGTCCAACCACATGCAAGAGTGTACAAGATTCTTAACAGTATTACGAACACAATGCTCAATCTCATATTCTCACGGAGACACATGCTCAGTAAGTCTAAGAAAAATAATTGACTAAACGCACAGGCATCTGCTTGCAGAATCGGCGAAATCGACATCGCAATCCCGGGCAGAAAACGCATATATATATATATATATATATATATATATAATAATAATAATAATAAATGAAAGAAAAAACTAATGTATGCATGTGAAGAGAAAATGAGAAGCAAAGAAGGATGAGACAAGAACATACAGATAAATTTATAGAAAAGGACACTATATATATATATA
Organism: Acanthosepion lycidas; assembly: GCA_963932145.1. Lineage (NCBI taxonomy): Eukaryota > Metazoa > Mollusca > Cephalopoda > Sepiida > Sepiidae > Acanthosepion > Acanthosepion lycidas. Next base: position 11,431,558 of record OZ010600.1, read on the forward strand.
TATATATATATATATATATATATATATATATATGAAGAAATATAGTTTTATGGTGAGCTATATTTATGGGATAATATGTTCAATATCAGATACAGAGCGTGTGTAAATATAAATATAAAAGTGAACATTGAAGACAAAACTCAGAGGCTACATGTTGTTTCATGCTAGACGCAATCATCGGGCCTGAAACAGTCTACAATATATATAAATATATATATATATATATATATATATATATATATATATATATATATATATAAACTTTTTAACATCAGTATATATATATATATATATATATATATATATATATAAAGTGAACATTGAAGTCAACACTCTGTGGCGACAGACTGTTTCATGCTAGGCACAATCTTCAGACTTGACGATTGGCATGATTGCGTCCATAATGAACCACTTTGCTGCCTCTGAGTGTTGATTTCAATATTCACTTATATACACACACACACACACACACACATATATATATATATATATATATATATATATATATATATATATATATATATATAGTGCGATGGATAAATTGTTGCAATATTATATTTTTTTTAATTTTGCGCATGCGCATTGTTTGTTATTCATTCTGTAAATTTTGGAGTACAGGAAAAACCACCATGACGCAGTTCAATCTGCCAGAAATTTGGAAACGGCATGCTTGCCATTCGCGCCGGAAGCTACAATACGAACATTTCAGGTTGTCTGGGTGTCAATCTGAGAAAAGTGCAGAGGATTCGGAAAAAGTTGGATGATACATACTACGAACATTTTGGTATTTGAAGTGATCAGTAGTGATGGTGCCCCTCTTCATCTACCCACTGGATGCCAAGTGCTTTGAGGAGGTAGTGCTGACCTGTGTCAGGAGGGTGGCTGCTGGAATGCCCTATGTCTGGCAACAAGATTCTGCACCATCCCACACAAGCAGAAGAACCCAACTATGACTGTCAGTCAATTTCTGCGACCCCCCCTTATATTTGGCCATATAAACCCTAGACTACAATCGACCTTGATAAAGAAGTGTATGGTGCAAGTGAGCGAGAGAGCAACAAAACTCCTTGTAACACCAAAGATGAACTGAAAGCAAGAATTTGGGCAACATTCAACATAGGTTAAACAAGGAGACCATCAAGAAGAATTGTAGGAGATTCGGAATTTGTCTGGAGGCCACTACTATTGAATAAGTCTATTCCATAGTATTTCAAGTTTTTTTTTTTGTGTACTCTGGTAAATATATCTATTAATATCAGAATTTAGTGTTATTTTCATTTTAACGTAATTTAGACGACAATTTATCCAGCGTACTATATATATATATATATATATATATATATATATATATATATATATATATATTATGCTGGTGCAAAAATAAATCGTTTTTCGACGTTCAACTTTATGAGAGAAAACGACATTATTTTTGCACCAACCTAATATATATATATATAGTCATTTATTCGAAAATTATAACATAAAAATGTTATAAAATTACTACAAAAATAGCCATTTTGTTTCAACACTTTTATTGTCTTATCTACATTCAATATAAATTCAACACCATTATTTGATAAAACACGAGAAGTGTTGAAACATAATGCCTATATTTGCTCTACACTGTATTGAGCACTCTTTTAAGAATAGTATTTGTTGATTATTGGAATTTATTCCGTATACACCATTCCTATACTTGGGCATATATATATATATATATATATATATATATATATATATATATATATATATATATATATATATATATTATGATAGGAACTAAGTCCTTCAATTATTTTAGTATATTTTCTGTTTATACGTTATTTTTTATAGATAAAAAATATTTAAGTAAATGCGCTGGATTCCCGGGAAAACTCATAGAAAATATATGTTCTCCGACAGGAAACTAACTTGTATCATAGAGGGAACCGTCAAATAGCCTGATGTGCTATATTTACCTACATATATTTATATAGATTATATATATATTTATATATATATATAATATATATATATATATATATATATATATATATATATATATATATATATATATATAATATATATATATATATATATATATATATAAATATATATATATATATATATATATATATATATATTTACCTACAAAGGAAACGTCTATTCAGTCCATTTCTTAATATATGATGTCATTTGTTTACGTTAAGATACGATTCGAGCAGATATAAGCGTTCGAGAGAATGGGAAATTTGTAGTTTAAAAACAGTTATTTAACCTTGCTAACTAGAGGTTTCCTCTGTAACTAGATTGTATAGCACGTCAGGCCATATGACGGTTCCTTGTATGATACATGTTTGATTCCTCTCGGCGGACATATTTTCTATGAAATTTCTATGAAATTTGTCAGATATTCAACCAGTAAATACTAATATTGTTTATTATTATAACGTATAAACAATATATATATATATATATATATATATATATATATATATATATATATAACGTCATCCACAGACAGACTGTTTCGCTGTTTCACAGCTCATCATTGTGACTAGACATCCGGTTGCCTCTAGCTCGGATCGAAACCGACTGAATTGGTATCAGCCGGAGATTCTACCACTAAGCCGTCAGCGCACGGCAGGGAAGCAGGTGGATTTTTAGCGTATTTATTTTTAGAAACACGCCCAGTGACTTACAGTTATTATTACAGTTATTATTACAGATATACAGTGACTTACATACATATATATATATATATATATATATATATATATATATATATATATGTGTGTGTGTGTGGGGGGGTTGCTTGTTTACCGGTATATCAGTAGAAACTCTTTATGAGGCATTTAATGCCAAATTTTAATTTTCTTAGGAACATTATTGATGTCATTTATAAAAAGATAATGCTGCTATTTTTTTTTTAATATGAACATTTATTGCTGATAATTTTTACTATAAAGATGTATTTTTATACTTTCATGGTCTTTTATTTGGGAGTTCAATATTTACCCATACCTGGGAACCTAACCGGTGCTATCATCAGGGTCATGTTGAACCTATGAACAACAGCAATGAAGAGGTGGGGGGTCTATGCTCCTCAAAAACTCCCTTGCTGCCGGATGTTGGACACCTACCGTCCTACTCAGCCCACTGATTGTGTGCGCGTAGTGAGACCTTGTACAATTCAACTGAATACAGAAAAAGGCGAATTACTTTTACAACCTATATTGATTTCAATGCTAAACTTTCGAAATTTCCTTGATCACTTTTTACTTATATAAAGGGTGTTTCATTAAGACGGATTATATAGAGGGGTGTATCAATAAGACAGATTATATATAAAGGTGTTACATTAAGAAGGATTATATATAAGGGTGTTTTTAAGACAGATTATATATGTAGATATTTCATTAAGATGGATCGTATATAACGGTGTTTCATTAAGACGGATTTATATATAAGGGTGCTTTATTAAGACGGATTATATATAATAGTGTTTCATTAAGACGGATTATATATAAGGGTGTTTCATTAAGACGGATTATATGTAAGGATGTTCCATTAAGACGGATTATATATAACGGTGTTTCATTTAGACGGATTATATATAAGAGTGTTTCATTAAGACGGATTATATATAAGGGTGTTTCATTAAGACGGATTATATATAAGTGTGCTTTATTAAGACGGATTATATATAAAGGTGTTTTATTGTGACGGATTATATATAAGGGTGCTCTATTAAGAGGGATTATATATATAGGTGCTTCATCAAGATGGTTTATATATAACAGTGTTACATTAAGATGGATTATATATAAAGGTGTTTCATTAAGACGGATTATATATAAGGATGTTTCATTAAGACGGATTATATATAAGGGTGTTTCATTTAGACGGATTATATATAAGGTTGTATCATTAAGACGGATTATATATAAGGGTGTTTCATTGAGACGGATCAAAGTCAACAGTAAATTAATCAGTGTTATTGGTGAAAATTTATTTATTTCTCTATTGGATAATGTTATTTAAATCATGACAATTATGTATGAAAAATTATGTCACCCAAATGTCCGCCAAATCTTAAAGAAAAAGATAAAAAATCATTAGACTCTTAAACTTAATTCACATTAAAATCTGTCCAAGTTATTGGCACACCCTTTGTTAGTATAAAAACAAAGTACATTTTTACTACATTTGGTGGTATGTATTGCTAAAACGGTTTTGCGGGCAACCCGATTTCTATCGGCGTGGAAAGTGAAATCGACGAGCCGTTTTCAAATCCTGTTGCAGATAATTTTCGCACGAATACCCACCAGGAATGGCATCAATAGAATAGATCTCTTCTCCCGTCGCTATAACTTAAATACTAGAGTAGACGTAAGTCTGATCAGTTCGATAAGGTCCATTTGGCAGCTGTCAACTGGTGCGAGGAATGTCTTGTTAGTTTTAACACCTCTAAAAGGAAACCTCTCTCTATCAATCACATGAGAGACCCCTTCTAACCACCCATCAGCATGGTCGATACTAACCTCCATAAGAGTGACTTCTTTAGTTTTAACGGGTTTGCATTCTCAGCTGACATGGAATAGTAATATTATATGAAATTCATTGCTTGATTTGATGGAAAAGTTTTTGTTTTGCTCTCTGTTTTGTGCCAGGCAATATTGTTTGTCTTGAATCTATCTTATATATATCGACCACTCGTCCTTGCTTTGAATATCCGCTTATCTCCTTTTATATATACAGATTCTTGATAACAGGCAAAGAAGAATCATCAATATTACTGGTCCTGATCTGGCATCTCGGCTTCAGTCACTTTCCCATCGCCGCTATGTAGCTTCTCTGTGTGTTTTCTATAAACAATTTAATTGTAATTTTTAAGATAAACTATTCGCTATCTTAGCTAGACTTTCTGAATTTAAGTGCATTAAGTAGATTTCCGACAAATTCTCATCAGTTCACATTTGAATTGGCTAGATTTATCCGTACGTTCTATGATATCAGTTTCTTTTCTCACACATTTCCCTTGTGGATCTCTATTCCGCACCCATGTTCTACGTCCAACTTTGATTTTCAAATCGTTAAATGTCAATCGTTATCTTGATTACATTTCCATTGACCCCGCTCCTTAATACTGTTTTTCTTTCTTCCTATTATTTCACACTCAATGACTCCTTACATCTGAAGAAGGCCGGAGCGTACAACGGCCGAAACGTTGAGATAAATATGGTGACAAAGATGAGGACAATAGTCCGAATAATGTAAATACTGTCAATAACTTCTTGTATCCTAGTGACTTCATTGCCCTGCATGGAGTGATATGATTTTTAAAAAAAAGAGACTAGATCTCTAGTTTTCTGTGGAACCCACCCTAGTAGACGGAAAACTCTTAATCTAAACTCAAAGGAGAACAGAAACATCACTGCATTAACTTTTCCAAGACATAGAAATGAACAAATATTAAAGGAAAGGACGTTGTGGAAACGCACAACGTGATGTTAGTCAAATTAATATCATGACAAATATTTGTAGAATAATATGTACCTACATAAATTAAAATAGATACAATTTGAAAGTATAAGCAACAATGTTAATGACAGTATTAATTATATGTTTGAAAATCATGTTGAAAATACATGTCTGCCGATAAATGTTGCAGCCCCAGCCGACAGAACGGATCCTTGTGAACCTTCGAGAAACTATTCAAATAAGAAGAACGTTGAGATAGAATGTGGCATTAGAAGAGAACAACATTGCCTGGTTTTATTAGGGGGTTTGTGATTTATATAAAAAAGAGCAAGCAAATATATACATCAAATTCCTAGAATATGTGAATTGCAAAAAATCATACTCATGGGTACTTCTCACATCTTTCGTATATTTCCCTTCATGAAGTGCTCAGTATTAGATATTATTTTATCTCTCTGATTGTTTAGGACTTCATCTGTCTTCATCTTCTCATACAAATAACTTATTGTCGCGAAGTCTCTGGCTGAGACTTGAGGGAAACTTGTGCTGCATAAAGTATAGTCAATAATAATAATAATAATAATAATAATAATAATAATAATAATATTTTATTGAATTTTTCTGTGAATAGAGATCAGTCATTCAAAACAAACCAACCTTATTACAATTGCTGAAGATAACCAAAAATAAAGTTTGTCTGATGGCCGACATCAGTGCAACATGCAATCGTGATATTCATGTTTCAAAAAGTTAAGTAAATACAAAAACCTGCGAATAGAAATTGAAAGCATTTGTGGAATCTTAGAGAAACGGTCATCCCAGTAACAGTAGGAGGAACTTAGAATGAATAAGAAATGGAGTAAAACATTTCTGAACATGATATCTAGAGAACAATTTCTAAAATATGCCGTTTTCTTTCCACAGAGTCAAACCCTGTATAACTGACTCTGGGATTGTACTCGTATTGATTTTACCACCAAATGCAGGAACCAGCACTAAAATCCTGGATCGATAGGTGTGAGCCTTAAGCATAATGTTCATATTCCTTGTTGCCCTGCTCTCATGCTTGACCGTCTTCGCGAAATGACAGCTGAAGAAGGCCAGAAAACAAAAGGGCTGAAACGTTGTGATACACATAGCAAATATGAAGAGAACAGTCTGATGGAATATTGCTGCCATATATGGTCTGGAGTCCTTTCTAATTGTTTCAAGGTTCTTGATAAAATCCAAAGACGGATATGCAATGTAACTGGCCCTCATCTGGCATCTCGTTTGCAGCTGCTCTCTCACAGACGTGCCATTGCCTCCCTCTGTCTTTTTTACAAATACTTTCACGGTAACTGCTCCGATTCGCTGCTTTCGCTGGTTCCCAGACTTCATGAATTTAAGCGTTCAACTAGGCTGGCATCTCGCTCTCACCACTTCACTGTCGAAACTGTTAAGTATAGCCGTCTCTTTTACTCGAATAGATTTATGTCTCGCACTTCTCGCCTGTGGAACTCCCTCCCCATTTCTTTTTTTCCTGATAATCTCCAACTATTCAAATATCATGTCAATCGTTGTCTCCAGATGCCCTGATGTATCCCTTAACCCTCCCTTCATCCTTTCCTCTATCAATCCTCTTTGTTCTCGCTCCAACTCTGTAACCCCTTGCGTGCTAGTGGCTTCCCGCCTTGCTTGGGGTTGAATGCTTAAAAAAATAAATAAATAACCGAAATAACTCCTCATCCCAGAAATCCAGATAAAATTTTAACAAAATTATTCAATATTTTAAGAAATTGCATTCTTTCCTTTCTAAATTTTTTAAACAACCTTACCACAACTTGAAATTTTAATTGCTGAGGCTGATGCTGAGGCTGATGCTGATGCTGAGGCTGATGCTGATGCTGAGGCTGAGGCTGAGGCTGATGCTGATGCTGAGGCTGAGGCTGAGGCTGATGCTGATGCTGAGGCTGATGCTGATGCTGAGGCTGATGCTGAGGCTGAGGCTGATGCTGATGCTGAGGCTGAGGCTGAGGCTGAGGCTGATGCTGAGGCTGAGGCTGATGCTGAGGCTGAGGCTGAGGCTGAGGCTGATGCTGACGCTGAGGCTGATGCTGATGCTGAGGCTGATGCTGATGCTGAGGCTGAGGCTGATGCTGAGGCTGATACTGAGGCTGAGGCTGAGGCTGATCGTGAACTCTATGACGGGAAAACGAAAGCAAACTACTTTGGAAGGTTCTGGGTATATTGCTTACCAGCAAGCAAATGTCAAAATGCAAAATATACCTTGAAAACACTGCACGGGATTTTCATTTACATTTTATCACAGCAAGTATCCGCAGGCGGGATTGTGCTCCGTGTAAAACATACAATTGACAAACACACAAAAGAAATCGATATGGTATAGACAAACAATGAGTTGCAAGTGTATAGATGTAGGAATTCCTCTGTTTCGTGGGGAACTGAAGTAAAAGGATAAATGTTCCAATATACGTCTGAAGAATCCGGTTAAGTCGAGAAAGAACATCGAAGAGTTGCCGCCAGATTTCAAGGACAATCAAAGCAGATACCAGCTCAGTTGTTTCTAAATAACTCAGCAAGATCAGTCTATCTATCTATCTATCTATCTATCTATCTATCTATCTATCTTAGTGTCCTTATCTATTTTTTATCTATTTTAGTCTTTTTATATCTATCTATTTTAGTCTCCTTATATCTATCTATCTATCTATCTATCTATCTATCTATCTATTAGGTTGGTGCAAAAATAATGTCGGTTTTGAACTATTTTTAACGTCAACAAACGACATTATTTTTGCACCAACTTAATATCTATCTATTAGTCTCTATCTCGCTCTTTTGATATATATATATATATATATATATATTTTATTCTCCTTAAATCTATTTTAGTTTTCTCATATTTATCCATCTATCTCTTTCATTCCCCTTTATTCATCTATTTATCTATTTTAGTTTCCTTATAACTATCTATCCATCCATCTATCTCAGTCAACTTACATCTATCTATCTATCTATCTATCTATCTATCTGTCTATCTATCTATCTGTCTATCTATCTATATATCTATCTATCTATCTATCTTATTCTTCTTCAATCTATCTATCTATCTATCTATCTATCTTATTCTTCTTTTATCTATCTATCTATCTATCTATATATCTGTCTATCTATCTATCTGTCTATCTATCTATATATCTATCTATCTATCTATCTTCTCCTTCTTCTATCTATCTATCTATCTATCTATCTTCTTCTTCTTCTATCTATCTATCTTGTTCTTCTATCTATCTATCTTCTTCTTCTTCTATCTATCTATCTATCTATCTATCTATCTATCTATCTTATTCTTCTTCAATCTATCTATCTATCTATCTATCTATCTATCTTATTCTTCTTCTATCTATCTATCTATCTATCTGTCTATCTATCTATCTTATTCTTCTTCTATCTATCTATCTATCTATCTATCTATCTATCTATCTATCTGTCTATCTATCTATCTTATTCTTCTTCTATCTATCTATCTATCTATCTTATTCTTCTTCTATCTATCTATCTATCTATCTATCTATCTATCTATCTTCTTCTTCTATCTATCTATCTATCTATCTATCTATCTATCTCTGTTTTAGTATCCAGATATCTATCTATCTTTCTCAGTCTCTTCATATGTATTTTTCTAAAAGCTTCTGATAGCGATTATTATTCATGAATATATAAAAAAAATCATCAGTAGACTTGACGTAGAGTATTCTAAAGAAAAAAAGAAAAAAAGAAAAGAAAACACCTCTAAAAACTAAAAGAAAACCTGAATAGAAATGACAAAAATATGTGAACGATATTCCCAACCCGACACGCAAGAATCGCTGAGACCTTCACGAAGTTCTGTATCAAACAATCACAATTCCGTTCATAGCCTCGGGCGGCTCTTTTGGTTAGCACTAGAAATAGAATCATCTTTTTATTCCATTACTAAGCATTATTTCTAAACCTATGTATATGACATGATGGTTTATTAGTGGATAAGACAAGAAAATTTTATGCCCTACCTGGAGCGGCCATAATTGCAACAACCAGGAAATATCAACCAATGCACGCCAAGTCTCATATTAAGATTTTTTTTCTTTTTTAGATTGTCATTAGCTTTCTTAACCTTGAGACAAAAAAGATAAGTCAGCAACAAGTACCTGTCTTCACATTGAATACTATTCCTTATATCGAACGGTTGTTGTAACTATTTTAAGTAATGACAAACGAAGACTGTTTTTAACCTTATGCAGTGCAGGATAGATAGATAGATAGATAGATAGATATTTAAGCAGACTCAGATAGATAGTCTACAACTAACCATGCAACACTGGAAGCATCTACAGCAACTACTACTACTACTACTAATAATAATAATAATATAATATACATAGGAGACTAAGATAGATAGATAGATAGATAGATAGGAGACGAATATAGATATATAGATATATATTGATGGATAGAAGGAGACTAAGATAGATAGATAGATAGATAGATAGATAGATAAGGAGACTAAGATAGATAGTCTACCATGAACCATACAACACTAGAAGCAACTAAAGCAACTACTACTATTATTATCATTATTATCATTAATAATAATAATAATATGTCCAAATCCGTAGGAGGCAGAGCATTTGTTCAACTAGAACTGTCTTAGAAAACCACAACAATCGGTGTTCAAAGATAACTGGAAAGTACAGAAGACTGGCTGATGATCTGTGCCCAAAGACATGAAAGAAATAAGGGATTTTATTCACTGATAAAGGAAACCAAAAAATTGAAAAGGTAATTTCAAGTCGGTGAAGAAGTGCAAGTAAACCTTAATGCAATTACTGCAGCGACAAAGAACCTGGAAAAGTAAGCAAAAGCAGAATGTGTCAAATGCAAAATGATTGTAACATAAAGCCTTTACATAGTCAATGCTCTGCCCGTACTAAACAAGCTGGTGTTGACACACCTCATACCCATCAGTAGTTATGTATTGTAGGTTTTATTCTTGCTGCTCAGGACGAAGTAGACATTAATAAGCGCAGGTACGGAAAAAAATTGTGTCGACCCCAAATGCATAAATATCCAGAAGAGATAGAGAGGGCCAATGTCTGCACTGAAAAATATGCAACTTTTAATGGAAGCAAACAACAAGAAACTGGTTGAATATCACTATCACCCGATGGGACCTATAACAATTTGATGTGATCTGTCTATATTTCTGAGATGAGGTATTATGTACACTATTTACATTATTCAGAATAATGACCTCATCTTTGTCGCCATATTTATTACAACGTTTCGGCCATTCAGTATCTGTCTATATTTCTGAGATGAGGTATTATGTACACTATTTACATTATTCAGACTAATGACCTCATCTTTGTCGCCATATTTATTACAACGTTTCGGCCATTCAGTATCTGTCTATATTTCTGAGATGAGGTATTACGTACACTATTTACATTATTCAGACTAATGTCCTCATCTTTGTCGCCATATTTATTACAACGTTTCGGCCATTCAGTATCTGTCTATATTTCTGAGATGAGGTATTACGTACACTATTTACATTATTCAGACTAATGTCCTCATCTTTGTCGCCATATTTATTACAACGTTTCGGCCATTCAGTATCTGTCTATATTTCTGAGATGAGGTATTACGTACACTATTTACATTATTCAGACTAATGTCCTCATCTTTGTCGCCATATTTATTACAACGTTTCGGCCATTCAGTATCTGTCTATATTTCTGAGATGAGGTATTACGTACACTATTTACATTATTCAGACTAATGTCCTCATCTTTGTCGCCATATTTATTACAACGTTTCGGCCATTCAGTATCTGTCTATATTTCTGAGATGAGGTATTATGTACACTATTTACATTATTCAGACTAATGTCCTCATCTTTGTCGCCATATTTATTACAACGTTTCGGCCATTCAGTATCTGTCTATATTTCTGAGATGAGGTATTACGTACACTATTTACATTATTCAGACTAATGTCCTCATCTTTGTCGCCATATTTATTACAACGTTTCGGCCATTCAGTATCTGTCTATATTTCTGAGATGAGGTATTACGTACACTATTTACATTATTCAGACTAATGTCCTCATCTTTGTCGCCATATTTATTACAACGTTTCGGCCATTCAGTATCTGTGTATATTTCTGAGATGAGGTATTACGTACACTATTTACATTATTCAGACCAATGTGCTCATCTTTGTCGCTATATTTATTTCAACATTTCGGCCATTCAGTATCTGTCTATATTTCTGAGATGAGGTATTATGTACACTATTTACATTATTCGGACTATTGTCCTCATCTTTGTTGCCATATTTATTACAACGTTTCGGCTGTTATACGCTCCGGGCTTCTTCAGTTGATTGGAATATCGAACTGATCTCTGTATTTCGCTCACTGGGATAGACTGTTCTAAATCAACGTGCCATGTTTTTAATGGATGTCAGTTATCAGTTATATCCTGTTAATTTCTCTCTGAAAGTTCCCCACTACCTTAACCGGGTATTGAACTCACACTCTTTGGGTCCTCTCACTGGATCTAACCAACGTCTTTATCCACTGTGACATGTGACCTTGAGGACATCGTGATCAAAGACCACAAAAACAGAATGTTCTTTTATATTGACATGACAGGCCTCACAGATTTTAATGTATCTTTGAAGATCTTAAAAACTATCAAAAGACATGGATCTTGAAATGGAAATCTCAAAAATGAGACACATGCGGACATCAATATGTCCAGTTTCTATTTGGACCCTTGATTGAAGGGGGAACATTCCGATGGACTGATTGAAATGATTCCTTATAGCCGATGCCTTAAATAAATACAGGAAAATTGTAATTACAATACAATTCACACCTTACAAAGGCTTTATCTACGATGTTTAGTATTGCTATTTTTATTTTATTTATGAAAATGTTCAAGGAAAATGTCATATCACCTTCGGTCTATGCTTGGGAACCAGAATGAAATGAGTATACAAGAGAAATAGTTATGGGGTCCTCCCCTTTTTCATATAAGTGGACTCGACCAGAGTGTTACTGGGACTGCTGCCGTTAAATACCCAGAGTCAGAGAGTGAGCAGGGGTTGTGATTGAGTTGCAGGTAGAGTAATAGTGTGAGGTAACAGTTTTTAGAAGTCAGTTACCAGCACGTAGACTCTAAGTAAGTCCTACTTCGAGACTATATATATATATATATATATATATATATATATATATATATATATATATATATATATATATATATATATATTAATTATTGCTACTAACCACGATCCTGGATTTACTAACAGTATTACCCATTGTATTATTGTGCAAATACATTTAAATTTAATTTCTTATATTTAATTCTTGCGTTTGTCATTCATTGGAGACCGAATTTCATCTCGGAATCCACAACAGAAATGAAATGAAATGAAATAATAATAATAATAATAATAATAATAATAATAATAATATTCCAGTAGACTAATTGAAGTCTCTGTCTCAATGAGATACAAAAAATTGTTTTGACAAGTACAGCCCACACTTTACAAAGATCTTCATCCATGTAATTTTTTTTTTTTTGTCAGTGGAAATTGTTATGTTGCCATTTCTAACCTTAGGTCACTGGGCGCGGCCTGGAAAGAAATGTGTAAACGCCAGAAATCAAAGGAAATAATAATAATAATAATAATAATAATAATAATAATAATAATAATAATAATAATAAAACACCAAATCCACCCCCATCCACAAAAGAAGCTGCATCCTTCAAAAACAGCGTAGCGTACCTGAAATCCTACCAACAAAAACCTACCAACAAATTAATAGCGTCTTTGCCAAACGAGTAGAAGAGAATGAAAAACCACTTGTATAAATGAAATCACAAAAGAAAATTCGGGAGGACAAAGCGTTGCATGGCAAATACCTACAACGAACGAAAATAGCATATGTGAACCTGCAGAAAACACATCAGTGGCTGAAGAGAACCGGGTTGAAATCTGAGACAGGCCTATCGATAGCAGTTCAAGACCAAAGTCTTGCAACCAGATCCTGTCACGTAATTAAGGATGCAACTAACTCGAAATGCAGAATCTTCGATTAATATGATCAAATTGTCGACCATATTATCTCAGAACGGCCGAAATATTGTAATAAATATGGCGACAAAATGAGGACAACAGCCCGAATAATGTAAATAATGTACATAATACATCATCTCAGAAATATAGACAGACAATTTTTTCAAGTATAAAAATATATAAATCTAAAAAAATTATGAATCTTTGGACAAACGTTGCTTGAAGAAGAAGAAGAAGAAGAATGGAGATAGGACCTGTAACAAATTTATGGGACTACACAATACATACATACAGATCAATCAAAGCTAACCAGCAAGAAATTGTTATTAGAGACCGCAAACAAAAACAAATGCCTCCTCATTTATATGGCAGTCCTTGTAGACTGCAATATATCTTTGAAGATCTTCAAAAAGCTATGAAAATACAACGACCTTGAAATCGAAATCTCAAAAATGTGACACATGAGAGCATCAACAATCCTTGTTGTAGTTGGAGCCCTCGGACTGATTGGAAAATATTTCTATAGACTCATTGAAGGGATTCTCGACGGCCCATGCCTTAAAGAAATATTACAGAATTGTTCTCACGACTACAGCCCACACCTTAGAACGGTTCTGTGTATGTAACTATGTGTTTTTTTTTTGTTAATTGTTCAGTGGAAAATGTCATGACGCCATTTCTAAGCTTAGGTACTGGAGCGGGACCCAGAAAGAAATGACGACACACCAGAAATCAAAGGAAATAAACTACTACTTCTAATACTACAAATAAAAATAATAATAATAAAAGTAAAATTAAAAAGTAAACAATGACCTTAAAAATAATAATAATAATAGTGGTCATAACAATAAATTATATAATCCAAATAAAGTTAGCGAAACTCAAATAAACAATCAAGTATATGTCTACTAAGATTACAAATTTACATATTTAACCTCATATAATTATACGTATCCATATATATATATACAAGAAACTTTTATATTATCTAACATGTCGTAATAAATTTGGTAAAATTATATTTTTCTACCATTCTATTTCTGATATATACATAGCAGTAATGACACTCGTAATGAAAACAGAAGAAATATAATTAATTAATTATCATTAAGCAAATAACGCAATAAATAAATATGCACACAGAGACTTTGCATACATGTACATAAACAGGGGCACCAAATAAAATACAAATAATAGACATTCCAGGCTGTGATAATATACTCATTGGCCTATCTGTTCGAATTATGGTATTGACGCCTTTGGTACATGGTAGGAACACCATGTGGAAGATGTTGCACATGTTGATGGGGTGACTATATTTTGAGATGTCCCATTGATCACAGACAGGAAAATTGATGGAAACAGACCAAAAATAGTCATAAAAGATTTTCATAAAAAGTAAGAACCTGCTATCGATAGGATACAAATCCTATATCATTCCAACAAATGACTAAAAACACAATGTAGATTTGCACACCCGCAAAATTAAAAACAGATTTCGCAATAAGGTGTGAAATTAATTTTCTGACCAATGAAAGGATGCGATTTGCTAAACCAAAAAAAAGATAACGAGCCAGTGTTAAAAAAAGTTAACAATAAATACAGAGTTTCAAGTCAGTCGCCAGTCAGAAGGGCGCAGAGATCATAAAAGACTGACAGTAAATTCCATCACTGACTCAACCCGACACTAAGAGTCGAAAGTGGATTAGGATAGGACAACAACAAATTTACAACTGACTCCAAAATAATTCAGAAGTACATTTTCCTTTTATCTTTTATTCCTCATTCACACTCTCTTTTTCACCTTAAATTGATCACCCCTTTTTCTTTTACACTTATACAAAAACAAAAGAAACAGACATTACTCTGCTACTCTGTTGAAAGACAGCGAACACAGACATTTTTGTAAAAATCACATTTTGCTTAAACGAACTAAAGCATTAATCTTTTTTTACCCTATTCACAAGATAATAAATATACAATGTTCTATTTTCTACAAATGATCCTTATCGTGTTGTTTCTTCTTGAAATTTGCGTTGTATTTTGTGGGCAGGATATCCCGTATTAAATTCTCCTTTTGATCCGGGTGCACTGAACCCTACAAGTGGTGACCAATCGACGTGAAATGAACACGCAAATTTCCAGCTGAAAGAAAAGCTTCAACAAAATAAGCAATACATTTTTTTAACATATAACCATAATCATCAAGACACATAGAAAATGGATACACACACTACGGAACCTATGGAAGCCGCTATAACAAATAACTTACCAAATTACAACACAACTAACGTACAAATTTGTTTTGCACAGTTAAATGCAATTTTCAATGCAAAGAAAATTACATCGCAAAGTTCAAAATACGCCTACGTTGTCGAAAAACTTCCCGCAGATGTAGCATCCGAGGTAGTGGATCTGCTTAATGACATTCCGGAAGAAAAACCTTATGACACGTTGAAAGCTGCAATTATTAGACGTGTCGGTAAATCGGTGGAAAGAAGGTTACACGACTTATTCAATAATGTGAACCAGGGATATATGAAACCTTCACAGCTTTTAAAAAAAATGCGATCCTTATTAGGAGACAACTCTATGTCCGAAGTGGTGTTAATGAAACTGTGGATGGATAAACTACAAACACATACAACACAGATACTCGCATCACTCCCCGATGATTTACAGCTGGAGAAAATAGCAGAAATATCAGACAAAATACATGACAACAACCAAGACAAAAATGTATACGCCACATCACATGCACCAACAGATACAGCAACATTAACAGACAAGTCATTTGAATTGTCGCAGCTGTATAAGCAAATGGCGAATCTCAGCTTACAAGTACAGAGTCTGATACAAGCACAGAAATCTCAGCGTTCTCGTCCAACATTCAGAAATAGAGCCTACTCACCACACAGACGTAGAAGTAGATCGAACTCTTTCTCCAGAGAGCAAATTACACACGATACTAGTTGTTATCATTATAAATTTGGAAGAAATGCAAGGAAGTGCATTGAACCATGCAATTTTAATTCGAAAACTTCTTCACATTTCTACACAACACTAGGGAAACGACTATGCCAGCAGCAAGTAAAGACGACATTAACTGCTGGATTAAAACAAGAGAGTTTTCTATTTTACGTCCAGGACAGAAGTAACGGATATTTATTTTTAGTTGATACCGGCGCTCAGATCAGTGTTATCCCACTAAATACAAAACAAAAACCTACATTCTCCACATACACATTGCAGGCGGCAAATGAATCAAAGATAGAAACATACGGTGAGATATCACTAACGCTCGATTTGGGTCTAAGAAGATCTTTTCCATGGATTTTCCCACAAGCAAATGTGAAAACACCTATCCTAGATGCGGATTTCCTATCCCATTTCGATTTATCAGTGAATATGGCTACACACTCTCTTATTGACAGTAACACAAAATTAGAACAAAGAGAATCACCTCAATCTACAAGTCAACAGGAATTAGTTCAGCAATACCAACGGCTAATGGCCTACATGAATTGATAAAAAAATTTCCTACCTTAACCACGCCTTTAACACATACAGATGAAATCCGTCACACTGCTAAACATTATATCACCACAGCTGGACCACCTAAACACGCATCACCACGCAGATTACATCCGGACAAATATAAAATAGCAAAAGACAAATTTCAACATATGTTTCAGTTAGGCATCATACGTCCTTCAAATAGCCCATACTCCTCTCCGCTACATATGGTTCCGAAACCAGAAGCTGGCGCATGGCGACCTTGTGGGGTTTTTAGGAATCTCAATGCAAAAACTGTTCCTGATAGATATCCTATACCGCACTTACATGATTTCGCCATAGGTTCGCAAGAAACCACAGTTTTTACAAAATTGGATTTGGTTAAAGCGTACTACCAAATTCCAGTAGCAGAAGAAGACATAAGGAAAAATACAATTACCACTCCTTTTGGACTCTATGAATTAACCAGGATGCCATTTGGGTTACGTAATGCCGCCTAAACCTTTCAAAGACTCATTGATGAAGTTTTGAGAGGGTTGCCTTTTACCTTTGCATATATCGATGACGTGCTTATCGCCAGTCGTGATGGAAAACAACACCTATACCATATTCAACAAGTCTTCGAGAGACTGGCACATTTTGGCTTAAAGATAAATGTCCACAAATGCGATTTTGCTGTTTCAAAGTTAAATTTCTTGGGACATGTGATCGACAAAAACGGAATCACACCTGTCCCAGAGAAAGTAGCAGCAATACAAAACTTTCAGCAGCCGACATCACTGCGTCAATTAAGACGATTTCTCGGTTTAATAAATTAATACCGTAGATTTATTTTAGGTTGTTCCAGAATTTTGACCCCACTCACAAACTTGCTGCAAAAACAGAAGAAGAAAAATGCAAAAATACTGATCGGCGGAGAAGCGTTAGCTGCATTTCAAAATGCTAAAAAAGCGTTAGCAGATTTTACCAAGCTCTCTTACATCAGTGACGATGCTAATTCAACACTTACATTGACAACTGACGCCTCAGGAGATTCAATTGGAGCAGTTCTACATCAGAAGCTAAATGGTTCAGAAAAGCCAATCTCCTTTTTTTCTCTGTCAAATTAAACAAAGTACAGCAGAAGTACAGTACCTTCTCGAGAGAGTTACTAGCTATTTACTTAGCAATAAGGCATGTTTGACATCTGCTCGAGAGACGAAACTTTACTATTTTCACAGACCACAAACCCATCACTTACGCTTTACATGTGAACACAGATAAATACACACCCAGAGATACCTGACAACTGGACTACATATCCCAATTTACATCGGATATCCGCTATATTAAAGGTTCAGACAATATCGTGGCAGATACACTCTCGCGCTCCATGATACAATATATCGATTCTGAAACCCTTACCATCGACCTCATTGCAGATGAACAAAAGGAAGATACCACATTATACAAAATAAAAGAGGAGACTCCTTTACAATTGAAAGAAACACCCCGTCCCATTTGGAACAAAAACAATACTCTTTGACGTTGGGACTGGTTATTCAAGACCATATATTCCACCTTAATTGAGAAAAAAGATATTTCTGCATTTTCACAATCTCTCACATCCCGGACACCGAGCAACCGACAAGTTGATTAGCAGTCGTTTTGTCTGGCCAAACATGCATACTGACATAAAAAGCTGGACTCAAACTTGTTTAAAGTGCCAAAAAGGGAAAGTAAACAGACATACTAAGTCCCCTCCTGGGCATTTTCTAAAACCAGATGGTAGATTCACGAATCTTCACATGGACATAGTGGGTCCCTTACCAGAGGCAAACGGACATAGTTACCTACTCACTATTATCGACCGATTCACAAGATGGCCTGTCGTTGTTCCTCTAAGGGATATATCTACAGAAACGATCTCTAAAAGTATATTACATGAGTGGATTGCCGTTTTTGATTGTCTCTCAGTAATAACTATAGACCGAGATTCTCAGTTCCAATCTACGCTCTTTGATGAGTTCACAAAACTATTGGGAGTTAAGCATATAACAACAACGGCTTATCACCCATGTGCCAATGGCTTAATTGAACATTTCCACAGGCAACTTAAGACAGCATTAACAGCAAATAATGATTCCAAGACGTGGTTAGAAAATCTACCGCTAATATTACTATCTATTCGGAATGTAATCAAAGAAGATTTAGGATGTACAGCATCCGAAATGGTTTTTAGAACGTCCTTGACGTTACCAGGACAGTTTTGTGATAAATCCAGTCAACTCCAACCAACTACATCTTTTGTACAAAGATTTAAGCAAAGAATGAATGAACTAGTTTTCACACCCACTAGAACACAAGCAAAATACCTTTACACTCCAAAAGACCTCCACAATTGTGAATATGTTTTCGTACGAGACGACACAGTAAAAAGGCCTCTTAGCCCTACTTATACGGGACCTTTCCAAGTAGTCAATAGAAATCCCAAATATTTAACAATTGTAGCAAAAGGCAAGCAAGACACTGTCTTTATGGACAGACTAAAACCAGCATACTTGGATTTACCTACAAAGGAAAGTACGTCGGAACATTCTACAGCCACGACAAATACCAACGTAAGTGAAACATTTTCTACACCTCCAAACACACCTAAAAACATTGCCACAAGATCGGGTAGCCACGTACACTGGCCTACTCATTTTAAAACATATATTAGATATTGAGAAATATTTTCAATATTTATCAATCTGCAGGGGGGTTTATAGGATACAAATCCTATATCATTCCAACAAATGACTAAAAAAACACAAAGTAGATTTGCACATCCGTAAAATCGGATCAAAACGATTAAAAACAGATTTCGCAATAACGTGTGAAATTAATTTTCTGACCAATGAAAGGAGGCGATTTGCTAAACCAAAAAAAAAAAAAAAAAGATAACGAGCCAGTGTGAAAAAAAAGTCAACAATAAATACAGCGTTTCAAGTCAGTCGGCAGTCAGAAGGGCGCTTAATCATAAAAGACTGACAGTAAATTCCATCACTGACTCAACCCGACAGTAAGAGCCGAAAGTGGATTAGGAAAGGACAACAACAACAACAACAACAAATTTACAACTGACTCCAAAACAATTCATAAGTACTTTTTCCTTTTATCTTTTATTCCTCATCCACACTCTCTTTTTCAACTTAAATTCATCGCCCCTTTTTCTTTTACACTTATACAAAAACAAAAAAAAAACAGACATTACTCTGCTACTCTGTTGAAAGACAGCGAACACAGACATTTTTGTAAAAATCACATTTTTGCTTAAACGAACTAAAGCATTAATCTTTTTTACCCTATTCACAAGAAAATGAATATACAATGTTCTATTTTCTACAAACGTTCCTTATCGTGTTGTTTCTTCTTGAAATTTGCGTTGTGTTTTGCGGGCAGGGTATCTCGTATTAAATTCTCCTTTAATGCGGGTACGCTGAACCCCACACATCTAATTGATAAGACCAATATTCTTAAAAGAAGAATTTCAAAAACTGTTAAATTATAAGGACCTGTGAATGGAGGGAAGAAAATGTGGGAAACTAAAACTAAGATTGTCCCTGTTCTAAGGGAGCCATTGCGCTTGATAAAAAAAAAAAAAAACTCTAATGAAAAGCATGTGCGGAAAATCCCTTAGAGCTACAAGAATATTACTTTTTGTCGAACTGCACAGCACTCTTCATAAAAACGAAACATCCCAAATGTGCACAGATAACTCTCCTACAGTTCTCCTTTTGTTAATAGATCCCGGAAGAGACTTTGTAATTGAGGACTTTAAATTAATCCCTGACAAAATGATAATACAAATAATAATAATAATAATAATAATAATAATAATAATAATAATAATAATAATAATGATAATAATAATAATAATGATAATAATAATTCTTTATGTCATCTTTAAACGAATAATGAGACTGTTGAAAGTAATGTTTGTATGAATATGTTATTTTTTCATATAGTTTTCCTCTCACCTTCAGTCTGTTTGAATCTACAAGATGTAGAACGTTGTTGATAAATTATTTGAAAAACAGACTCACGCACAAAAAATAACGTATTTAATGTGGGTTTTTACAGCGGAACAAAACATTCATGAAATCTATCGATCTCTCAGCTTATTCCAGTCACGTCTATTACAAAATTTATGTTCCTGAAATGGTCGCTATCGACTATCATTGTGAATAGCGTATTACTCGGGGTTTTGATTTGTGACTGACTTGTTCTTTTCTATGCTTTGACTATATACTGTTTTACACTGAAGATGGGACAATTGGATTATTTCTATTTGATAAGCTGGACGAAGTACTCCGCCATACAAACAGAGAAAATAAGTTGTAGTTGAAGTTCTAATTCCTTTATAATGTTTCTGTATGAACAACATTTTCAGCAAGACATCTATTTTCCAATTTTCTTTTGTTATGTTAAATTCACTTGAATTTCCTTCTTTAGACAGACTTACATAGATTTAACCTTGAGAAAAACATCTGAATAATTTTCTAATGTTTGTAATCATAATAATAATAGTAAGGGACTACACTAAAAATGACCCAATTTGGAAGCTTTGTGGTGAGAAATCCCTAATCAGTAGTGTGTAAAATGGCCACACGGATATTTCAAAGATAATACGACTGTGTTCGTTTTTACTTACATTAGATCTTATACAAATAAGCTTGATTACAAAGTGTTTGAGAAATGATACGGTCAGCGACCACTGAGAGTAATGTAAGGAGAAAGTAAAGCAAAGATTGTCTTGGACTATGAAAGATCGGTTTATTGACCACCGACGAACGGAATATAGTCGTCTTCAACTGAAAACGAATGCCAAATAAATGATATGGCCGTATCTGCTGACTACAATATAACAGCAAAGCAAATAGAAAAATAGACTGATTTCAAGGTTGAGTTAGCCAAATAACGGAAAATGTCGGATAAGATAAGCCATGCCGGTAGTGACTGGAGCACTCGTCTCCATGCCTTGATTGATTGATTCTTCTTCTCTTTTCAGGTACTATGTGTGCGTGGCATCTCTCGGTCTCGGGGTGCCTCAGACCTCTGCCCAAAAAGTTATGCCTCAGCTGCTGATCCTGGTCTAGCATCTGTTATAGCAGAACAGGCCCACAGCTGAATGACTGTCGATTGCAATGGATGCTGCTGAAGACCATCTAACCCCCCACATTCACCCCGATGTCGCTTCTTTTTTTTTTTAATTTTTGTCGAGAACGTTTCTCCTTGGCGGCAATCTTTCGTTTCTCCTCTCCTTTCTCCAGTCCTCGGTATAAATCCCGTCTCCAACGTGGGCGATCGTTGACAACGTCTCCCCGTCTCTCGATGTCCATCTTTATCGCTTTCAGTCCCTTTTTTTCAGATCTCCTTGAAGTAAAGATGAGTTCACCATCGTACCTTCTAGTTCCCCGAACAGAAAGACCTTGGGGCGATGCTGAGGTGTCCTCTCTAGGTCGCAGTTATGGGCAGAGTTTGATGAGAGATCAGAGTTTGTTCATACCGGTTGCCATTTCTCCGTACAGAAGGACTTTCGGAATCATCTCATCCTTCATACGGTGTACATATCCAAGCTGTCAGAGCCGGTGCTATTGAAGAAGAGCATATAAGCTCGGTAACTGGACACGGGTGAAAACTAAGGCATTAGCGACTTGATAGTACTAATTGATACCCAAAATGTCTATCAGACAGCGAAGATGAAAGGCGTCACTTGTGCTTGGAGTAGATACTCTAAATTTCGGTGCCGTAGAACAGCACGCTGATGATGTTTTATGAGAGATCGGCGGTTACCCATGCAGCCCATTTCCTCTCATCACGCCACCAATATCGTTCAAGTGAAAGGTGGAGACCAGTACAGCTTGGCACTGGCTCATTCCAAGAGTTACCAGAACGAAAATGAACATAACATCGGAATGTCTTATGCACTCCGGCTGCAAATTTGTCCTCGAGTTTTATTTTGAAGCCTTTTCTATGATTAGGAATGGCCACAAGGCAGCAGAGGTTTAAAATTAGTGTTTTCCTTCTCTTAGATGGTCTACTCTCCCGGGCTAGTTCCATCTATCAGTAACTGGGACGATGATAAATCAGGTCGAAACTATAGCGCATCCAGTGATGATCGAACCCGCTATACAGTTGGAACTGATCTAAGGAGAGGAGCTTGCTAACCATTAAACAGCATCGAAATGTCCCTAAATTTACTATTAGGTTGGTGCAAAAACAATGACGTAATAATGTCGTTTTCTGACGTTAAAAATACGTCAAAAAACAACATTATTACGTCATTATTTTTGCACCAACCTAATAAGTGTAGTTTGGACGTGGCTCAAGGCAGAAAGTATGGGGCACCCATTGAAGATCAAACATACTCTTCAGTCGTAACTAATGCAGCGAGACAAGTTTGCTAACTCTTATACCAGGTCGAAGTTCCCTATAGGGATATTCCAAGCTTAACGAAGAAGTGGCACAAGACCGAGAGTATAGGGCACCGAGTCCAAATCAAAGTCAGTATTCTGTCGTAATTGATCCAGCCAGACAAGTTTTCTAAGATTTACATGACGTGCACTAATAGCAAAGCAAATCGAAAAGATCACATTGAAAAATATTAGGTTGGTGCAAAAATATTGACGTAATAATGTCGTTTTTTTACGTTAAAAATACGTCAAAAAACGACATTATTACGTCATTATTTTTGCACCAACCTAATAAGTTGTACTTGAAATTCTACTTCCTCTATAATATTTCTGTATGAACAACATTTTCAGCAAAACATTTATTTTCTTACTATTTCGTTATTGTAACAAGTCCACTTTAATTTCCTACTCTGCAAACCTAGCTGACCACGAGAGAAACACTTAAATACACTTGTAAAAATTAATTGAAAGAATAGCTTTAGTTTCCTTTCTTTCACCATACGGTCATTTTTACACCCACTGGAGTGACAGGGTGTAAACGATATCTATTTTTTCCTCAGATTAATTCATTTGCAGTGTTGTGCAGGAATATGAATCTATTTTCGGGGTGTATGAGCAAATGAAAGTACTATAGATAGGCCCGGAAACTCCCCTGATTAAACTCTAATCGTGAATCTGTGGCCAATTAATTTCAACACGTGACTCAAGGTTTTGTTGTTATTTGTTATTTTTGTATGTTTTTTCATTTCATTTTCAATATAAAAAAAAGAGAAAAGGAATCCCCCATCAACTACAAATACATTTACACCCTTGTGCAAATTAATTAATAAAACAGCTTATTTTATCTTTGCCCATACGGTCAGTTTTAGACCCCCTGGAGTGAGAGGGTGTAATCGATTTCTATTTTTTCCTCAGATTAGCTCATTTGTAGTGGTGTACATTAATATGAATCTATTTTCGAAGTCTATGATGAAATTTATTTAGCCTTGAAAAATATTACGTCATTCGTGATTGCATAAGATTTTCATCACGACGAGACACCATTGTCTCGACTGTCGATTAGTTGTCCTACGAAGTACGTTACTCCAAGGAAGCGTACAAAAATTGTAAAGCTGCACGAACACACTGATAAGCCTTACCAGTGAGAAAATAAAAGTATTAAACTGGCCCGGAAACTCTCCTGATTTAAATGCAATTAAGAATCTGTAGTCAATCTGCAAGGAATGACATTGTGGAATGGATATACAAAACACTAACTTGTGCATTAATCATGTTTCATTGTTAAATACGAAAAATGTAAATAACGGAATTAATCGTTTGTTTCAATTTATTTGCCCAACGGTGTAGTTCAATGCCAGAACTGATAATGAAAGGGTTCTATTTTTATCGCTGTTTATCAACTATATTAAACCGAAACGTGCCTCGGCTTCCTTCTTCTCCCTACATATTGCTCTGACGAGTAACTAAATTCCACTAATGATGATTTGTCTACATTGCTATAACCCTAGCCATCACACATCTCACGCTTCTCTTATAAGAGTTTCTATTAGGTTGTCAGCATCCATATTTATATAGCCCCATCTATCTCATTTTATCAGATTAGTGTTGAACCTATAAGAAGATTGATGTTCATGGTAGCAAATAATCTCTATTTCTTTCATAATTCTTTGGTAAGGAATAATTTCACTCAAACAACATCTTTGGAAAAATAGAAATCGATTACACCCTGTCACTGCACTGGGTCTAAAACAGACTGCATGAGGAAAGAAAAGACAGTAAAGCGGCTGTTTCATTTAATTTGCCTAAGGATGTAAGTGTGAAACGTCATATTTAGATAATTGATGGCTACAACTTGGACATGGCAATAAACTCATGTAAACTGATGTGATGCCATGGCATCTCCGAGTGGAGGAACTCTTTGTCTAAACCAGAAACTCACTATGGAATCAACGGCCACCTGTCCATGAGGGGGGTAGGTTTCAAGTTGAAGGACATCAGTTGACATTTGACCTGAGGAGGAATGAGTTCCGCCGAGTTTACTTGCCCAAGATACGCTACTCATGAATAAATACCTCTCCGATTTTGGACCCAGTCAAATGCTAATATAATATGGGACTGAACAGAATCAACTACTGTATGAACACATTTATAGGTAACGGTTCCGGAGTAAGGAGTGTGTTCCCAGCACTCAGGACTCCATATATATACAGAGTATACTCTCCTAGGAGTTTGAGAAAGGTCATTAATTTAGCACCTATACGACAAATTATTCGATGCCGTTTTATCTGCCAATCAATAGAGTTTGAATTGCAGATTGGCTAACTGATTGAGTCAGGTGTCTCCCATTAGATCTCATACATTTTTCAAGGGGAGACAGCATTAATCATCCCATCAGTAAGACTTGTCGAAAATCTTGTAAATCCTGTTAAATAGCGTGGTTTTCATGTGAACAGGAATTATTCGGATGAAGCAGGATTTTACACCGCGATTGCATTAATAACTGCAAAACAGTTTTAAAATGGAGCCATTCAAACTTCCCTCTAGGAGCATTAAAGGTGAGCGTAAGTTTTAACCTATAGCATCCCACACAATGATGTCAGCCCTTGGGATTGTGTGTCATCGACAACAACGCTTTGGATGATAGATCACAACATTCAGTCCCATAATTGATCCCTACAAACACCGGTCTATCCTTCTTGTGATATTCCTCGGACACCTCTTGATACTTTTACCACTATGATGTGGCCTAAGTTGAAATCTGACGAGAAGCATGTGTGCCTGAAACTAAATGAGTGTCAACGGTCTGTCTTCAGTTCCACGGGGCAACATGATTTATACTGTGGTCTCTGTGTGTTTGGCAACGTCGCTAAAAGTTCAGGGATCACTTTCTGATTGCTAGTAGAAACTTCTTCGTATTTCCTGTAACGGGTAACAGATTCACTTGAAATAGGAAATATTTTTGTCTGTCTAATATAGAAAAATTGGATTTTTTTATATGACAGTACTCGTTCCCATGTTGCAAATGCAAGGCAATAAACATTCAGTTGAAATGTAACAGTAAAGTTCTCCCACATATTTTCGATATCTCTCATGTTTATAATTTATGCAAATACCGTTCTCTATTAGCTGTTCAGACAAATTTAAAATATCGAGCAATTTCAAGTATATTTCCTCCAGTCAAAATTGGAATCGATCTTTTAGAATTGTAATGGCAATATTAACCCTGGAAACATTCAGCTTTCGTTGAGCGATCAGACACAGCTATTGTAGTTTATAATTTATAAAATTCTTCTATAAAAAATGTTTTTACAGAAAATAGTTTGATTAAGTCGATTAGTTGTTATCGATCTTTTCAGTACTGACGTAGGTTTCCTTCATTACCTTTTGCGTGAAGTAATGGGGAAAGCAAACATTGAGTTTATATCGTTATTTCCTTTCCACTTAAATCTGCTATCCGTTTTAGTTGTTGTTGGTGTTGAGAATCTTCAGTGTTTTCTCTTATTTGTTGCAGCTTCTTCGTCGTGATTCTATAGTATCAGTCCACGAAATTCGAAGGAGTGTGTACCTTGTTAAATCCAGAAGCATATGTTACAATCCTTCGAGTTTTGCTTTGTCATAAAATGGTCGACGATTTTCAAAAGTTTAATACCTGCTACATTCTGCTACCAGCACAGTCATTTTTCTATCTATGTCACTATCTGTCACTTATTATTCAAAAAAACTAACTCATCTTTTTTGATTCTTTCTAAAACGTTCTGTCATCGATTGCTCTAGCCAATTCTTCATTTCTAATTCATCGATGATACTACCTCTTGACGTTTTCCTATATTTGGTTTCCATAGTATAAGTGGATTAAACAATTTCTTATTTACTTCGCCGGCAATGAACTCTGTAGAGCAGCTGGCTTTTACAGAATGTGTCCTGTAATGTGTTGCGTGCCCGAATGCGTACTTCATTGGACATATACGGCGACAAACTGTTTTATTAAATGCCAACAATTTTTATTGCTGTTAATATTTTTTCCCAAAATATTTTTAGTAATATTTTTTCCTTCAAAAAATCTATTTCTGGTAATATTTTTTCCATAAAATATATAGGTGGTAATATTTTTCACAAATGTATAGCTGTAATATTTTTTTCTCAAAAATGTATTGCTAGTAAGATTTAAACAAAAAAAAACGAAATTTATTGCTGCTAATAATATATTTTGGTAATAACTTTTTTACAAAGTATTTCTGATATTAAACCTACTTTTATACTTTCAGTGTTTTGACCCCAGTCTGGAGGTTAAGTATTTGCCCATTGGTGGACCCTAACAGGTGCTACCACTCCGGGTCAGTGTGGACCTGGGAACACCAGCAATTAACAGGTGGTTCCACGCTCTTCAAAACATCCTGATCAGAGGCCTTGGTGTTGGATGTAGTTTATCGTTTTACCCAGGACGCGGATGTAGTTTATCGTCATACGCAGGACAGGTGAATTTGGAAAGGATTGAAACAAGCAAACAAGTTAATATATATTAAATTTTGATATATTTTCACATTGTGTAATGTCGATTTAATGGTCATATACCATATTTTCGTTATGCTTAGTATCACAAAGTGAAGAAAATGACCCATTTTTTCTCATTTTTTTCTTTTCCTTTTTAATGTTTTCCTATATTTGTTTCCCATAGTATAAGTGGATTAAACAATTTCTTATTTACTTTGTCAGCCTTTTACAGAATGTCTCCTGTAATGTGTTGCGTGTCCCCATAAAGATCTTCATTGGACATATACTAATTACAAACTGAAAATATTCAAGTGCACGGACCATCTAATATTTTAGCAATAAATATCGTTATTTTCCAACTGCTTAATCCGTATAAGGGGAACGTTTCTACTGTTGACCTAAAGAGTTACATTCTCATATTTGTTTTTTTTTTATACTTTCATATTCCATTCGTTTTAAATACTTCTGCATGTGCCATTGCAATTGCAACAACTGTCTCTTTTAAAGTAATTGAACTAAGATCTAAGATATATAAAAATCCATTTAATTTAGATTGTCATCTACTCATTGGATTAAATGCTGTAAAATCCTTTTCTGTTTGATTAGAAGGAAGATATCTGTTTAAATGTAATTTATTTGGGATCCGGCTTGTGCTGAAGCAGATTCTAATACGACAAGAAATATCTGTGCTTGTTCAAGAGCGTTGGATACATGTTCTAGATCACCTGCTAAATCTGTGTTCCAGGGTATCAGCAATTTTTAGTTACATTTCTTTGAGTTGACAAGGATAATGATGAAAAAGAATGAAAACCCTATGCCTCGTTGCAGGTATCTTGGTGAGATTTAATACCTGGTGATAATACTTGCGATAAAGTATCATTGAATATCCAGTTGACAGGCTGACCAATATACTCCTATGGGATGTACCTAATGAGGTTTATTTTTCAACATTTTTCAACATAGTTCCCCTTGCGGCACACACAATTCTTCCATGTGTGTTGCAGTGTTTGGATCTAATCGGTGAAGAAGCTTTCATCCTGATGTTAAAAATGTCACCAGGAGCGGATATGGCATCACATCACTGCAGTACTGGTTTTCAGCCAAGTTGTTTTCCATGTTGGGGAACAGATGGTAGACAGATGGGGCCAAATCAGAAAAACAGGGAGGACGATCGATTACTTCAAAGTCACAGTCACACACAGCAGCCATTGAACCCAAGAATTTATTTGCTGGAGCATTGTGCTAATGAAACAAAATCCCTTTCGTCAATTGTCCTGGGCGTTTGGTCGTGATAGCCTTTCGTAACTGCCTCAGCAAGTTGGCATAGTACTCACCATTGAGGGTGTGACTCTATTGAAGATAGCCAATAAACACAACGCCATTTGCATCTTAAAAGTATAATATGAAGGAAAGAGGCTAGAGCTGTGAAACTTTGGATGCATTCATTTAAACTCTTCTAATTAAGAACTACATTGTTTCTTTTCCAGTACGAGAAAGGGTTGAAAAGTTAATAGTCTGAATATGAAAGAGTGATGCAAGAACTGTGAAATCTTGCATGCATTAATTCCAACTCTTCTTCAAGACAGTCAATACCATCCCGGCTAAGTCTTATTGGTCCTGTTATAATGAACAAAAATTAGGTAGATCTAATTGAGGTTAATGTCCATATTCATCTTTAAGGTGACAGAAGAGCAATGCTATCAACAAAACAACTTGCACTTGCTGGTAATAATCCTTTAGAAAATCTTATTACTCAGCAGCCAAATTCAAA
The DNA here is from genome assembly GCA_963932145.1 of Acanthosepion lycidas. NCBI lineage: Eukaryota > Metazoa > Mollusca > Cephalopoda > Sepiida > Sepiidae > Acanthosepion > Acanthosepion lycidas. The sequence goes on from OZ010600.1 coordinate 11,461,372, forward strand.
AATCATTATGGATGAAATGAATCCACCACATACCCCCAAAACAGCAGACAGAAATTGCTGATCATCCAGTAATACTTCAGGCAGTTGAATAAATTTCTCTTTACAGATAAGAATCAGTTCATAAAATAGCAATGCAACTTGACCATATGACCAAGGAATTCATTTTCACCAGATCAATTGAGGGAGTAAATGTGGCAAAATGAAGGTTAAAATTCAGAGCATTGCAAAATTAATAGAGACATTTTCATAAAATTGAACTGTAGACTAACATTTGTGAACTGTAGACTAAAGTTTATCAACTTTAGAGTAAAGTTTGTAAGTCTAATGATTTCCCAACTAAACATAGTACTTACTTATTTACATTGTTTAGACTTTACTGTCATATTCAAAACATTTCGCTCCGGCCTTCTTCAGGTGATCGGAATTTTGAACTGAATCCTTTATTTCATCCACCAAGGTATATTGTTCTAGCTCCACATGCCATGCCTCTTCTGGATGTCTCCGTTTAACTCAACTTTCCAAGTTTTTGTTCACCACTGCAGCAGTCAGGCACTGAATTCACAACTCTTTCGGTCAGGTCACTGGATCCAACCAACACTTTTATCCATTAGGATATGTGTCCTTGAGTACAACAAGTGTATGAATTTCGGAGACTTATAAACTTAATGTCTCAGTCATCATTTTTTTTTTACCAGAGCTCATATTGCAATTTTGTTGTTATTATTGCTTTTCTCTAACTCTCCATAGCATTGGCCTGATGAACAAATGTCCCTTTCTGTCAGTTTTCCTACAAGTTTGGTCTTGATAGTTTTTCGCCATTGACCATAGTACACTCAGTAAGTTGGCATAATTCTCTACAATGATGGTGTGGCCCTTTTAAACATATTTATAAACACAATGCCTTTTGCATTTCCCCTTAATATGACATTCACATTGGCTGTAGATGAAACAGCATTAGCCTTCTTAGGAGCAGATGAGGAGAGGTGTTTCCTTTGCAAGGATTGTCACTTTTTCTCTGGCTCAAAGTGTTTGACCTAACAGTCAATCTGGTTTCGAACTGCGTTTTCATGTACAGAATATGAGCCCATTATTTTAAACATATATGACATTTAATGAAAATAAAGAGATACAAGCATACACTTACTGAATTTCTTGTCTTTTATGATAATATCAGGTCTGTTGAATTTTATTTCCCAAGTCAGTTTGAATTATTATTATTATTATCATCATTTTTATTTTCTTTGCTTTCTGGCGTTTACACATTTCTTTCCGGGTCCCACCCAGGGACCTAAGGTTAGAAATGGCATCATGACACTTTTCACTGACAAAAAAAAAAAAAAAAATAAAATAAAATAATTACATAGATAGAGCCCTTCGTAAAGTGTGGGCTGTACTTGTCAGAACAATTTTTTGTATCTCCTTGAGGCATGGGCTTCCATGAATCCCTGCAATTAGTCTACTGCAATCTTTTCCAACCAGTCCTAGGGCTCCAACTACAACAAGGATTGTTGATGTTCCCATATGCCACATTTTCGAGACCTCTATTTCAAGGTCCTTGTATTTTGACAGCTTTTTGAATATCTTCAAAGATACATTGCAGTCAGCAGGGACTGCCATATCAATAAGGAGGCACCGTTTTTGTTTGTGGTCTTTAATAACAATATCTGGTCGGTTGGCCTTGATTGTTCTGTCAGTGTGAATTGTGTAGTCCCATAGAATTGTAACAGGTCCTATCTCCGTAACTGGGTCTGGGTGGTGTTGGTACCAGTTTCTTTCAGTTTCCTTCCCGTGGAAGTTGCAGATTTTCCAGTGCAGATATTGGCCCACTCTGTCGTGCCGGGTTTTATATTCAGTGGGTTCCAACATCGTGCAACCTGATACAAGATGATCAATCGTTTCTGGATATTTATCACAGAATCTGCATTTTGGGCTGACACAATATTTTAGTATATGTGCTTGATAATTCCTAGTTAGCAAGCATTGGTCCTGCGCAGCAAGGACAAAACCTTCAGTTTCCGCTTTCAACCCTGCACTGCGTAGCCACTGATGGGTACGGGTTTTGTCTACGTCAGCTTGTTTGGTACGGGCAGAGTATTGGCCATGAAGCGGTTTATCTTGCCATCGCTTCTGTATCTGGTCGGTTGCATTCGTCTTTGCTGTCTTTTTCAAGTATTTTGCAGTTTCAGCCGGTGTATTGTGCTTATTATTATTATTATTATTATTATTATTATTATTATTATTATTATTATTATTATTACCACTCTTTCTAAAATTTTAGTTCAAGCAAAAAACTGCAAGGTGATTCTCATCAATCCTGAAATTATAAAATTTTCATCCGGAAAATCAGTTTTTCAGATAAAAAAAAATTATCTCTTATATATCTGTCTATATTTCTGAGATGAAGCATTATGTACATTATATATGATACCCAGAAAACCATGCCCTCAAGGACACATGTCACAGTGGATAAAGGCGTTGGTTAGATTCAGTGACAGAACACAATGAGTGTGAGTTCAATACACGGTTAAGGCAGTGAAGAACTTTCAGAGGGAAATTAGCAGGAGATAACTGATAACTGACACCCATTAAAACATGGCACGTGGAACTAGAACAGTCTATCCCAGTGAGCAAAATAAAGAGTTAAGTTCGACATTTCAACCACCTGAAGAAGGCCGGAGCGTACAACGGCCGAAACGTTGTAATAAATATGGCGACAAAGATGAGAACAATCGTCCGAATAATGTAAATAGTGTACATAATACCTCATCTCAGAAATATAGACAGATACTGAAAGGCCGAAACTTTGTAATAAATATGGCGACAAAGATGATGACAATAGTCTGAATAATGTAATTAGTTTACATAATACCTCATCTCAGAAATATAGACAGATAATGAAAGGCCGAAACGTTGTAATAAATATGGCGACAAAGATTATGACAATAGTCCGAATAATGTAAATAGTTTACATAATACCTCATCTCAGAAATATAGACAGATACTGAAAGGCTGAAAGTTTGTAATAAATATGGCGACAAAGATGAGGAGAATAGTCCGACTAATGTAAATAATCTATATAATTTTTCCTTAGATTTAAAAAAAAATGTTCAGACTTATTCTTGGTATTGGAAGGATACGTTACAATAAATATAATGTGGAAAGCAACTTGTAAACCTGGAGACAGAGCGCTTGTATGGGGCGAACATCTATTTTTTTCCGTCATCTGTGTTTGTAAATAAAAGTTATTTTATTTGTAATATCTTTTAAGCACGCGTTCCTTTTGTTGTGGCATATAGATCTTCCCCTGTTGTGTTGGTAAACCTAAAAAAAGTTGTAAAACCATGATTATGATAAATCCGTTTTTATAATATTATGTGCTTTGTATATTTATTTTGTGAATGTGTATGATAACTTTAAAACTAATTCTTCCTTTTTTCTTTAAGAAGTTTTTGTGCAGGGGCGAAGTGGCTTCTGTGACGTCTTCTGCCTACACTCGTAAAATGGCCTCAGCTTATTCAAGTAGTTCATCACACAAGTTAAGAGAAGATTTTTATGTCACTCTTGTTGAATATATTTCCAATCAAATCGTAGGAAACAAACTGGTCTCGAATCGGCAAGTTTTAAGCGTTTTATTTTCTACAAAACTATTGTAAATCTTACTGCGAAGGAAATTGCAGTCTTTAGTGATTCATGTGGTTTCTATTTCTTTGGCAAAAAGCACGGATTCTTATCAGAAGAACTGTGTTGATGATCTACTCAAATGCACAAAATATATGCCCTTTATTTTTAGCATATATGGCATTTAATGAACATAACCAGATACATGTTATGTCGGTTGGCTATTTTCAGTCCAACTGCTTCGCGACTTGACTTTTCGTACAAGACGGGAACATTTCGCTTATTTTGTCTGGTAGTGTTACTGTATCTTCTGTTTATCTTCAGTTTATTGTCCCAGACTTATTCTCTTTCTCTCTTTTTTTTTTTTTTTTTTTTTTACTGTTTTGCTATTTGAACTGCTGAGGTTGAACCCGTTTCTGCTAATTCACCCCATTTAAAAAAATATATATATATATTTACTAAAATTCACACCAAATTCTCAAAGAGGAAGTCCTTTCCATTTTCCGTCGCCCCAAATGTCGCCGACTCGTGCGCTATTTCTAAATATGGGGTATACATTCGCGCTCACACCGATAAACAAGCCAAAAACAGATCATTTTCTTTTTTCTTATTTTTTTATTGTAAAAAAATTCCTTGTAAGTACATCGAATATCATCCGTACTTACAAAATATGACTAACTCCCTGATTTTTGGTAATTATTCACACTGTGGGTTGGAGCTTTTGTGAGGCAAGCTAGAAGAATATTGATTTAAATTTTATAATTTCTTGGAGTGAATTAATATTTGCGATAAGTAACTTTTCATTATTTGGGGTAAATTAATTAAAAGAAAACACTTCTGACATTTCCTGATGCAACAAATCGTTTACACTAACCGTGTCCAAATATCCTAAAATCACAAGAAAATGCTCACCTAGGGTTTTTACATTTCGCACTAAACAAAATGTTGTATAGACGAGCATTCTATTTACATTAAATTAAATTATTTTAATTACCGTAATCATCTGTGTATAAGACGCATGGTTCTAGATCCAAAATCGTATCCAAAAGTCTGACATGTCTTATACTTTAGTTTACTCAATTCCATTTTCCATTTTTCCAGAATTCCAAATGGACATAATTGGGTCAAACTGGATTTATTTGTTACTTGAGAGATACTAATCCGTATAAGCAACAAAGGGAGATAAATCTTTCATAATGTTTCACTAAGTCCCGTACGATTCCATAATTTCTACCAGATTTCGCAGAGTCTAGACACGTACGTGAATTTGGATTTTGATTTGGTTTGGTTTGGTTTACGGCATATCAATCTCAATGTCTTATTAAATGCTAACAATTTTTATTGCTGGTAATATATTTTTTCCCAATATATTTTTGGTAAAAGTTTTCCTTCAAAAAATCTATTTCTGGTAATATTTTTTCTCAAAAATGTATTGCTGGTAAGATTTTAAAAGAAATATATTGCTGCTAATATATTGCTGGTAATAATTTTTCTTCAAAAATGTATTTCTGGTAATAATTTTTTTACCAAGTATTTCTGATATTAAAACCTACTTTTATACTTTCAGTGTTTTGACCCAAGTTTGGAAGTTAACTATTTGCCCATAGCTGGGACCCTAACAGATGCTACCACTCCCGGTTAGGGTGGACAGTGCTGTTTGATGCAGTTTATCGTCTTACCCAGGACGCGGAAAGGATTCAAAGAAGCAAACAAGTTAATATTTATTAAATTTCGATATATATTTTCTCATTGTTTATTGTCGAATTAATTGTCATATACCCCGAGATCAATCACCAAATTTTCGTAATGCTTACGTATCACAAAGTAAACAAAAATGATCCATTTTTTGCCATTTTTTGTTTTTCCTTTTTAACAAGTCTTGATCATCTTCATTGCTGTAAAACGACACTTTACCTCTTTGAAATTAATCTGCTTCTAAAACTGCGTAATCTATACACAAAGGATTACAAAAAGTATAATTTGTTTTTTCGATATCAAACACTGCAAAAATAATTATAGAATAATTCAATGTTGAAGACAATTAGAATTTTTATTTCCATTTTCGTCTTCTGTATATTTCGACGGTATGAACTCTGTGAGACGAGTTGATAACGAATGAAAAGATAATGATATAATTTTTTGCTTCTTGAACAGCAATTGACATTGGCTTTACAGTTTGAAGCTTCAAGATGGACGACATTTGAAAATATCGTCTATAAATGGATATGACTCTGCCGAGGAAAAGATTTAATAGTCTTCGTTCTGATGCAAGGTTATTTATCACCCTGAAAAACAGTGCAAATCTCTCGTCATATGCGTTTATTGCATAGGCGCCTCATCTTCAATTGAGCAAATTCAACGTAACTTGGATGAACACTTTTCGCTTACTGTCTTTTATACCGTTTTATCTGTTGCCGCCAGTTGAAAAAATATACCCCCCCACACGTAGACGTGTACCTCATATTGTACCTGTCCGGGTTTCAATTATCAGTAGTGCATGCGCACTGCTGATGACTCCCATAGGACGAATGGCCGTCCAGTGCTTTCTGCATTCTGTTGGCGTTTCTTCTAGACTCGATGAATTACTTAATTGTGATATATATATATATATATATATATATATATATATATATATATATATATATATATATAAAAAGAAAGAACAGTAAGATATATAATCAGGTGTTCTTATAGATATTTTTATTTTTACAAAATAGTGCTCAATGTAAATTTACAGAGCATTAATATTATAAATTAATTGATTTTAAAATATGTTTTTTTCGCTACACAGTTCTAACCATGTTTTAAAAATGGAAACATGATTAGAACTGTGTAGCGAAAAAACATATTTTAAATCAATTAATTTATAATATATATATATATATATATATATATATATATATGAGTGTGTGTGTGTGTATAGGTCTCTGTTGGTATATATATATATATATATATATATATATATATATATATGTGCGTGTGTAGGTGTGTGTTGCTATATATATATATATATATATATTGTGTATTTAGGCAGCATCTTTTCATGCATACACGTTTCATTAAATAATATAGACAAGTGTTGTCTATTTTATTTTATGTAAATTTTTTTCGTAACTTCTGATAAGTTTAATAACATTATCGTTGAAAGAAGAAATAAATTCACAGTAGTGATCCATATTTTTTAATACAATCTAAGCTTTCGGGCAGGTTTGTTGTTTAAACTCTAACATTTTTAGGCATTTAAAGCAACATGCCTGCCCGCATACACAATTCCGTAAAATACTTGTCGAAAACACAATTATACTTCGACATGAAAACAATAGACAAAAACTAAAAATCCTTGAAGCATTATACATCAAACAGTTGAAACCCAACCTAAACAAAATCAATTATGGCATCTCTACAAATATTCTTAAGTGTCCATAATTGGTAACAGAAGCCATTGGTTTATACCAACGGCTTTCGATTCATACTTCTACAATTCACTCTCGTGTGGTCATGTGTGACGTCATGAGATGCGGTGCGATTTTCGCTTCTAGCGTCTTATATGCGCGTGTTTATCGTTGCTTAGAAATCTTCTATGTAAACATTGACAGACTATCATCACTGTCGTGTCCGTATATTGTTTAATATGTTGTAATTGACATCTTTGATAATGGCTTAAGTAAGCCGAAAGCTTAGATTGTATTAAAAAATATGATTCACTACTGTGAATTTCTTTCTTCTTTCAACGATAATGTTATTAAACTTATCAGAAGTTACGAAATAAATTTACATAAAATAAATAGACAACACTTGTCTATATTATTTAATGAAACGTGTATGAATATATATATATATATATATATATATATATATATATATATATATATATATTATAAATATAAAAAACATAAAAAAACATTAAAAGTAATGGAAGTTTTAATAATAAAAAAGAAAAAGCCAACTCTTAACAATATTAACTACGAACAAGGCCACAATGTACTAACCGTATTCGCAAATTAAAAACACCTCTACAACACATCAAAACATACACATAATGCTCATACACTCAATTAAGCTGAAAAATCGAATCATCCTTGATAATGGCTAAAGGTATAGCCGAAAGCGCTCGGAAATATAAAACATTTGAACAGATTTTACACACTCTTTGTCCAGAAAAGAAAGCTCTTGTTCGAACACAAGACAATTTTTAAAAAAGCTTAACCGTAGTATCTTGTCTGTCGTTTTTAATGGAACATGCGTAAACGAAAGTTTTCTGCCTAAATATACCACTATCAAATTCTATCTATCTATCTATCTATCTATCTATCTATATATATATATATATATATATATATATATATATATATATATATATATACCAAGACTAACCAGGGAATCAGCAGGAAAAGTAAAATATATTGTGTGCCACTTGCCGGTTATTTTAAAGGAACCCTCGATAAATGAAATTGCAGAAAGCGGAGTATTAATAGGCGATTCAGCCATCGCTGACTCAGACGTGTTCACCAGCTTTTGGAAATTATCACACCTGTCCTATCCAATCTAAGCTTGCTCTTGCTGATAGACTAGGGTCTCCCATCTTTGATGAGCTCTCGCTATGTAGACAGTCATCGCATTGACACTTGTGTTGCTATATAACAGAGTTTATATAATGCAGAGGAAAAACTGCCTTACAAACAGCTCCCAACAGATTGGGACGAAAATATCAGTTGGATTAGCAAAAACTGGCCAGATTTAACACTTTGAGCGATTTCCTTAGGAAAATCACCTAGACATTTTGCCCAGATAATAGTTCTGTATATTTGTAACCTAAATTATTACATTCTCACTCAAAAGAGCCTCTAGTCGACATACGGACACCACCAGACAAAAATGAACACAAGACGCAGATATACACACTCACTCTCAAACAAATCCAGCAAGGACCAACAAAAATTATGATATACAAACACACAAGAATTACACAGACAAATGTTGCTTGACAATAAATACATGTAAAGCCTTTTTAAACAATGCAAAACAAACAATACGTTTTCTATTTTATAATATATATATATATATATATATATATATATATATATATATATATATATATATATATGGAGAAATATAGTCTTAAGGTGTGCTATATTTATGGGATAAAGTACTCAATATCAGAGATAGAGCGTGTGTAAATATAAAAGTGAACATAGAAGTCAACACTTAGAGGCGACTGCACTCGGGGCCTGACGATTGCATCTATCATGAAACAGATTGTCGCCATTAAGTGTTGACTTCTATGTTTACTTATATATATATATATATATATATATATATATATATATATATATATATATATATATATACGGACAACTTTGAATTCAGAACCTTCTATGTTCATTTATATATATATATATATATATATATATATATATATATATATATATATATATATATATATATATATTCTTAAATATAACAGACGACGAATATCTTTGATACTTTTTTCATGATCCATGTCACAGGTCGTATAATTGCTTTAGTTTCAAGAGAAAATGAGAAAGACAAATGAGAAGAAAGATATGTTATCATTTCTCTTTCACTGAGTCATGTGCGATGTCGCAGAACAACATTCTAATACAAAATTCCGCCGCGACTGTTACAGCCACTTCTTTATGAACAAAACCGGTTTTCAGCTTTGACGATACACATCTCTGTTGTAACGTCAATATAAACACTCTGATGATGGCTCATGGGGAACGAAAGCTTAAACTGACGACCAATATAATAAAGTAATGGACAATTTTGTCTTTATTTTCTCTTTAAACTAAAGCCATTATAAGACGCTTAGAACGGCTCATGATAAAACATAATAAACATTCTTTGTCTCTTATGTAAGGAACGAAGGTGTTTTTGCCCCCATCCCCATCAAATTTTTACCGATAGTAGTATTTTTACAGAGTTTTGTTTTACAAAATACTATGAATAAAACATACAAGATGGAAAACATAATGAAATCTGAAAAATCGTTTTCTGAAAGGAAATCACATCGAAGTCTCCAATATGGGAAATTTTCAAGGCACAATCTTTCCCAAAATACTAAAACAGGCAGTAACGTTATAGACAGGACATTGGCTTAAAATGTTTTTGTTGTAGTTGTTTTATTTTGTCACACCCAAATAAATAAAATAAAAAAAGTAAAAAAATAATTATTCACCGAAGTTGTTACATTTGTAACAAACACGGTTCTCTATTATTTCAAAGATGACATTTTAAACCTTGCTGCTAACCATGTTGGCGGCCTTTGATAAATTACAGCTAATTCTAAATTTTGGCCCGCCAAAATATTTGTCTCTGCTACGCATTTATATATATATATATATATATATATATATATATATATATATATATATATATATATATTTTGAACAATAAAAATTAAAATTTAAAATCCTCAGACACACTGGGTTGTAGATTAATATTCTTTCGTTTTTTTATTATTATTCCATTTAGATTTCTCGACTAGTTTGGGCCGAAATGGCCATCATCGGGAGGAGAAATATTTCTGCTTGCTGCTAGCACTAAACTACAGAAATGAATGTCTTGATGGAGAAAATGAACTTTTGTCTGTAGTTTTCATTTGTTTTTTTATTTTTTTATCTTTTTAACATGAATCTTTTAACATTCCTTGTGTTGGTCAAACAGTCTCTTTTAAGTTGTTATTTGAGATAAGAGCTGGATGCTGCTATGAATTCTCTGGTCAGTTTGACAGCTTTATTATATATATATATATATATATATATATATATATATATATATATATATATATATATACAGGGTGCAATAAATTTCGTGTGCACTTTAAATTATTTATAACTTTATTTGCATTTGAGATAGAAATAATTTGTAAAAAGTATTATAAAGAAGTAAATTTAGAAAACTTATGGAGCATGTTGCTCAACTGCTTTCTCGAGAGCCTGTACTTTATAATGCTCCATAAGTTTTCTGTGAGGTTGAGGCCAGGAGGTTAGGGCGGCCATGTCATAACACTAACCTGCTTCTCATCAAAGTATTTCTTCATCAATTTTGATTTGTGACAGGAAACATTATCCTGCATAAAAATGAGCTTGGTGGGATTGATTTGCACCTTTTCAGCAGAAGGGAGCAGACAAGACTCTAAAATTTCTTGTACTGCTCGCTCCTGGTGGTCTTTTCAATAGGTTTTAGGAAACCAGTTCCATGAAAAGAAAAGCATCCCCAGAACATTATATTGAACGGATGCTTGAAAGTACTTACTGCTAACTTCACAGAGCTTTCAAAGCTTATCCTTTAAATTTAGCTCAACTTTCGTTTCATCGGAGAAGAGAACATTTAGTAAAAAAATATCAAGTCAGTCACTTTTATCGAACAGCACTGCATGTATATATATATATATATATATATATATATATATATATATATATATATATGATTTCTTTCTTTGGTAATTTTTATCACGTGCTGTGGAATACTCTTAATACTTCGTTTGATGTGTACCAATCATTAGTACTGTTATCCCTACTCCTTGGTATCTTTGACTCTGTACCGACGACACAGCAGTCAACGTAGGGCCTTTCACATGTACTTACCTTCTGAAACAGAAAACTAAGTGATCACTTTAGAAACTGAAGTTTAGACGAGATGCAAAATGAGCGGTATTGAAGCTATCTTAATGAAAATTCAAATCAGGTGTGCAGGACAGCTTTCTCGAATAAGCGATAGCAGACTTCCAAAACAACTTCACATTGGCCAGCTTGTAACAAGTAGAACAGTTAGAAGCCATTCTTGTGTTTCAAAGAAAAACTGAAAGACAATCTCAAGCGATGTGTATTCTTCCTGGGAAAAACAAACCGTCAGAACGAAGGAAGTGGTAACTATCCTGGTTCTCATCTATACAAATGTTTGGGCATGGCATGAACATCGGGATCAACTGCCTGAAAATATTAAAGAAAGATGGCGGCATGCTTCTCATTTCTATGATAGCCTTGTTAGACATTTTCATGACGGTCGTCTTCGAGTATAGAATCCATAGGTTGGCAGTGAATATTTCGGAGACAGTAGGAAAGCGTAGTTCAGGTTCGCAGTGGATATCGTAGCAAAGTAGCAGAGCGTAGTTCTTCCTTCTGTCATCTTCGCCTGGTCAAGTTGGCACTGGTCCTTCTGTAGGGTAAACAAAGATGGCCGCCTTTATACACGACGGATACAATGTTCTGCAGCTTCTGATTGGTTAACATTCTATTGGTGGACTATAAAGCGTAGTTGAGTCATTTGGATTGGCTCACTAGTTATACATACCCAAAAAACCGTAACAAGCCTTACCTTCCGTTGTGGCTTTGTTGCACGCTTCAAAGAAGATCTTGGTGTCTACCCGTGGAAACATGATGGCACAACAAGCTACATCTTTCTAAAAGGTTGCACGCCACTTTATTTTCTAGACCCTCACTTGTAGTCCGCGACAAAAGAGTTCATTAAATATATATATATATATATATATATATATATATATATATATATATATATATATATATATATATATTTGACAAGTATGGACTGTTTATATTTTTAATATATTTTTCCAATAAGGATGGTGGATAAATTGACCAACGTTCATATTTAGTTTCGTTCATTTGTCATTTAGTTGATAGCACTTTTCTTTGTATAGGGGATGTTCCTAGTGGATCGAACTTATGGACAACTTGTATATTAATGTTACCTTAGGCACTCTTAGTAAAATGGTCCATTCTTTTTCTCACGAGGCCCAGTGCTCCGATTATTATTGATACAGTCTCAGTCTTCATCCCCCACATCCTGTTAATCTCGGTCTCCAGGTCCTTGTATTTGAACAATTTCTCAATCATTTTCATGCAGGTGTTTCTCTCAGACGGTACTGCTATGCCAATAAGAATACACTTCCTGGGTTCCTTGTCTTTTACGATAATATCAGTTCTGTTAGCTTTATTTCCCTGTCAGTTTGAATTATTATTATTATTATTATTATTATTACCGTAAATTGTAGCGTACAAGTTGATCTCAAGATTTTTAACATAAAATTCTTAGATCTATACCCAGTGTATAGGTCGACCCCAAAGAAACGGTAAGCTATCAGTGACACCAGAAAGATTTTAGACTTTTATATTGATTTGTATACAGCAACTGACATTATTATTATTATTATTATTATTATTATTATTATTATTATTATTATTATTATTATTATTATTCAAAAGACCGAAATGCTCTCCACGTTACACCTTATTCGCTTTCCGAATAGATTCTAAGATGAAGCGAGAAAATATTAACGAACCATGACAAATTTATAAACGTCTCTTATACATCCTTTTTAATAATTCTGTCGGATTTTCTATTTCTCTCTCTTCATTTCTATTTTTTTTTTCCATTTTTTTCATCTCTCAGATGGTTGTCTTCTTCTATGATTTTCCTTCTTTTCGTTTTACTTTGAAAGATTTCCCTTCATTCCTTTTTTTCTTTCAAAGCTTTTCTAACTCTTTCTTTTCCATTTTTCTTTCTCTTTGATTCGATGCCCGATGATATGAGATGAAATTTTATTTTATCTTTCAACCTGTCCATCGATGTCGTATCATCAGCACACTGGATGCATACATCGTTACGAAACCAACACGACTGTATATTCTAGATGGACAGATTTGTTCAGTCTTACTGCAAGTATAGCGAAATACTACCTTCTTAAGGAATAACTTTAATCACTGATATCCCGACAATATGTCTGGAATTACTGGCTTAAATAGCACCAGTAATAATCATGTCCTGTTATCAATCGAAGCTATTATTATATGAAAAAATAAACCGAACCATACAGAATATACTTCACCCGAGGGAAAGGTAATTTAAAGTGGGCATAATATATTTAATATGCATATAAAATATAATAAGTTTTAAAATTTTTTTTTCAAAAAATTATGTATATATATATATATATATATGCTTAATTTATTCAAAAATTATAGCATGTCACTACAAATATAGCCATTTTGATTCAACACTTTTTGTATTTTATCAAGTGTTGAATGTGTAATAAATAGATTTAACATTTTTTAAATACTTTATTCTACTTTCAACACCATCACTTGATGAGACACCAGAAGGGTTGAAGCAAAATGGCTTTTTTTGTAGTGATTTTATAACATATTTATATTATAATTTTCGAATAAACTATATTTGCTCTACTCTGCATTGGTCACTCTTTTAACAATAGTATTTTTTGGGTTATTGTAATTTATTCTATATATACCAATCCTACACTTACATATATATATATATATATATATATATATATATATATATATATATATATATTCTTAAGATGTGTTATATTTATAGGATAAAGTGCTCAATATCAGAGATACAGCGTGTGTAAATATAAAAGTGAACATAAAAGTCAACACTTAGAGGCTACAGTCTGTTTCATGCTAGATGCAATCGTCAGGCCACGACGATTGCATCTAGCATGAAACAGACTGTCGCCTCTAAGTGTTGACTTCTATGTTCACTTATATATATATATATATATATATATATATATATATATATATATATATATATATATATGTGTGTGTGTGTGTGTGTGTGTGTGTGTGTGTGTGTGAAAGTATATAGAAAATAGGAAAGAACTGGGTAGGTAAATAATCCAAAGTTCTTTAGTATTTTTGTTATTATTTTTAAAAAATAGTGCTCGATACAAAAGTAAAGCATAAATATAATTATTTATTTAAGAATATGATTCCAACTCGCTACATAGGATGTCTCATGTTTCAAAACAAGAGCCGAAAACTTCAATATAATTATTTGAATTAAATTAAATTAAAGTAAGTTCTGTTCAATCTTCAAGCGAAATTTTTTTGGAATAACTTATTCCTGAAATTTACGTGTTTTAATAGCATATTCATAATTGGAATCAAAATTCCAGCAACACAGTTTTTTACTCCCTGTCTCTCTGAAGTATTTGATAGGTGTAAAATCACTAAGAGAAATGGGTTTTACATATTAATGCCTGCTTCCGAAGCTTTCAGGCGTGATAGTGAAAATCTGGTAACAAATCGCGCTTTTTTTCAACGCCTTGGAAAAAAGTCAGAGAAGCCAGACGCACAGAAATACAGCACAAATTGAATCGAAACGACTGTCAAGAGTTAGCTTTGCCCTGGGATAGAGAGCCGCTCGCAGCACTGACAGACGCTGAAACGGTTGATAGACTGGCAATAATAATAACTTTTTAAGGAAAGGAGCCATTGTTGGGAGCCCCTGAAAATCTAAGATCTTCAGGAGAACAACAAGCCAAGCCTGTTTACCAATCAGGGGTGGAATGGTGTACATCCGACAAAATTCAGGCACTTTGCTGTGATATGACAACAAGTAAGACAGGTCGAGTGAATGATGCTCGTACAAATCTAGAAAAATTGTACAATCGTGACGTGTTTTTTCCGTGACGTCATCTCATTTTTGAGGAGATGTTTCGACTCACTGATGGGTCTAACTTCGTTTTTCAAAGATTTAGAGAAAACTGGACTAAATTCATCCAGAAGCTTTGCTTAACTTGTAGCAATGAAGTGTCAAGTGATTTCCTCTGTACCATTCTTGGATTTCTTGAATATCATCTTTCTACGCAGAATTAACAGCGAGATGATTACCGAGAACTGGCCGAGTTCAAAATGGTCTTCCTTGATGGCATTCCGATAAACGGTTTCGTACACCAGGAGCTATAATTCATACTGGGTGGTTTGGTTTGTTTTGTTTTGTTTTGTTTTACGGCATATCAACCTCAATGGGTTATTTAATACCGACAAGATTTTTATTGCTGGTTTGACTTGCTTTGGTTTGTTTTACGGTATATCAACCCCAATGTGTTATTTAATGCCGACAAGATTTTTATTGCTGCTTTGGTTTAGTTTGTTTTGTTTTACGGCATATCAACCTCAATGGGTTATTTAATGCCGACAAGATTTTTATTGCTGCTTTGGTTTGGTTTGTTTTACGGCACATCAACCACATTGGGTTATTTAATGCCGACAAGATTTTTATTGCTGGTTTGGTTTGCTTTGTTTGGTTTAACGGCATATCAACATCAATAGGTTATTTAATACCGACAAAATTTTGATTGCTGGTTTCGTTTGGTTTGTTTGGTTTAACGGCATATCAGAGTGGACCTGGTAAAACCAGGAATTAAGAGGTGATTCCACGCTCCTCAAATCCTCCTGATCAGAGGCCTTGCTGCTGAACGTAGTTTGTCGTCTTACCCTGTACACGGATGTAGTCATACACAGGACGGTCATAATGTGTGAATGATAAAAACAATTTATGCATTCAAGATATACCTCTTTTTATAAATTTCTGTTATCTCATAGGGAGAAAAACTCTTTCAGAAGAATATGTATTTTTCTTGCTCGCCTATACGTTCGAGCCTGGTTTCTCTCATCAGAAGGAATTAAAGCATCTTATCATGATTTCCTCTTCATGTGTCAACTGATGAATTATCAGGATATTGATCAAGTAATCAGTAAGTCTGCTGCAAAAAAAAATAAAAAAATAAAAAAAATCTAACCATTTCTAGTACTTCGCTCCCGAAACTCTGGCTCCATCTATATTTGATGACAATGTTCCAACAGAGATTAAGGCAAATCTGGAATCAGGAAAAGATGAAGAAGAGAAGGAAGAAAAACAATCAATTCTGCATCAAAATAATTTTACTTTATAAACTTCAAGTTTTCGTTTATTTTTGTAAATCTTCGTAGAAAAAGAAACTTTTCTTTCGAATATTTTCTATTAGCAGCAATTTCTTCGACAAAAACCCTGAAACATGATCCTGGTTACAAAAGTGGGCATGAAAAACTTGAAAAGACCTTTGTGAATGACGATGCAAAAAGAGGTGTTAAACACTTTCAGGACTGCAATAACATTCACCCAAAAGATGAAACTGAGAAATAATTTGTTTTACAGTTCGATACTGAAAATCGTAAAACATACCCAAATGTCACTAAATCCTGTTATGCAAAAAATAATCTTTAATATTCAATATTCAATATTCACATTATGTTTTAATTTCCAAAGAAATTATTGTGATAAATAAAGAGGTTATGGGCTTCATTTTAAAAAGAAATCTAATATTTTTTTTAATTTTTCATGTTATTTCAGGAAATTTTCAAATTAATTATTGGTAAATTTGATTCAGAAAGTTTAAAACCAGAGTGGCGTTCAGACAATTACTACAAGACATTGGAATAATGATACTGGTCGACACTTCATTGTTCTCTCTACGAACCTGATTGTTCATACTAACACTTCTACTTCTTAGTATATATTCCTGTTTATAATATCTGTTTTATTCCATACCTGTGTTCGAGTTCTTCTTCATTGGTTCTACCTTGGACTATCACCGAGGTACAAGGAACCGAACCATAACAGTTTTTAAACTACAATAATTTTCTCTCATACATTCATACCTGCTCGATGCGCATCCAAATGTAGACAAATGACGTCACCCATTATGAAATTGACAAAGTCTGACAATTATTTTAGGAGGAGAAGAGATGGAATTACAGCTTTCCCAAGAGTCTTCACGTGTAAGGGAATATCAGAAACACTGGAATTCGAACTCGTCTCTCCGATTCTTAATTTAACACCACCCGGAAGAAAAGGATTCTTAATGTAACACCACACATTTGGAAGTAAAGGATAGAAAATCATTGGTTCAATTAGTGCTGTAAATTTGCTGGATTAGAAACTTTCTCTTGCCTGTTTTTTTTTTTGTCTGTATCCCCTCCTTTGTCGATCTGTCCCCTTTTTTACTGCAATTTGTTATGCTCTTTTATGCGCAGGTTTAGGGGTTTTTTAGCCCTTAACAATTTTTCGCTTTTACACTCTCCGTTTATTTTTATCGGAACAGCACATTTTTAACTTTCGAAAAATTATATATATATATATATATATATATAGATATAGATATATATATGGACACGTTCGGACAATAATTTTAAGACAGTTTTATGTTTATACATTCTTTTTATACACTGATATGACAGAATTGAATAGACACTAAGATAAATTTTATTTCCGATTTTTTTTAATAACCAAGATAAATTAATTTAGATTATTTGATTAAAATTGCAGATTACAAGACTGGAACATGCCACGAACCCAAGGAGCATCAGACCTATCCGAATTTCAGCGAGGACGTATCGTCGGCCAACATGAAAATCTTTCAATACCCCTTTCTACTGTTAATAGAGTGATCGTACAATTCACCAGAGATGGCAAGAAGTGCACAAAACCTCATCCAGGCCGCCTTGGGCCCTCTGAAAGAACCATGCGTTTTGTCGAAAGAAATGTTGAACACGATCCACGTTGCAAGGCCTCTGACATAGCAACACAAATTGATGTCAGTCCCAGAACAGCTGTCAGGTATCTTCACAAGCTGGGCTACTATGGCAGAGCTGCGAGAAGGAAACCACTTCTCCGTCCAGCCAATATCAAACGCAGAAAGGATAGGGGTCATGAGATGGTGGAGAAACCTGTGGCCGTTTGGACCACTGTCATTTTCTCTGATGAGTCAAGATCCGCATTATTTTCCGACAGTGGAAGAGTATGGGTATGGAGACTCTGTAGTCAAGAGTTTGATTTAAAAAGACTGCAAACAACGGTGAAACATGGGGGTTTTTCAGTAATGATATGAGGTGCAATTTGGAGTGATGGTCGATCAGAGCTTGTGGAGTGTGAAGGAAACATTAATTCAACCAAATATGTTTCTATATTAAAGAAAGGGCTCATTCCAATATTCTCAAGTAGTAGAATGAGCAAAGTTGACTCCCTATTAATGGAAGATGGAGCTCCATGTCACACTGCTCAAGCAACGCAACATTGGTTGAGATAAAATAAACTTCCATGGCCAAGTCAGTCCCCGGCCGGATATTAACCATATTGAACACCTTTGGGGCATATTAGATCAAAAATTCCGCAAAAAGAACAGGAAGCCATCTTCTAAGCCCGAACTTTTAAGATTATTGCGTCAAACATGGTAAGAAATCCCTCAAGATGATATTCGTGAATTCATCGCTAGCATGCCTAGAAGGGTCCTTGCATTAAAAAAAGCAAAGGGGATGTCAACCAAGTATTAGTTATTAAATTTATGACCATTTATAATTACTTCATTTGTATAAATTACTTGTTTAATAAAATAAACGGTTTCTGTGAGCGTCTATTCAATTCTGTCATGTCTGTGTAGATACAAATATTTAAATAAATGCACTGTTTTATAATAAAGAGTATTAATAACATTTACCGGCCTGAATGTCCGAGAAATCTTCATAGAAAATATGCGACCTCCGACAGGAATCGAACCTGTATCCTATACGGAATCGTCATATAGACTGACGTTCTTTTACCGATTTCTCTTAATCCCTTTTCAGCCAAGAATTTGCACAATCTGGTTGCATAGATTATGTGATGCTTTCCTCTGTCCATTAATATGTCCTCTGAGTGCTAAATTTTCCAAGCACTCTTTCCTCTTTCCGAGCCTACTTTAACTCAAGTTAATTCAAATATTATTTTGAAGTTTTCGGCTCTTGTTTTGAAACATGAGACCTCTTATGTACCGAGTTGGAATCATATTCTTAAATAAATAATTATATATATATATAAGGCAGGATGTGTGTGTAACGAATGCACGACCGCAATTTTCGACGGATTTGCACCAAAATTTGCATGCACATGCTCCAAGTTAGCGGGAAGGCCAAGACCGTCCTTGCATTTACCAACTCCCATCGATAGTGGAAATAATCGATTTTTTCATGCTTCTAAGGCACTTTTCATGTAGGTTGCGGCCATTTTCAACTGGCCAGGGTGAAAGCCTATAGCTGGCAGCCACGAATAGGCAGGAAAATTCTATTGGCCAGCGTGAGAACCAACAGCTGACACGAATGTTAACTAGCATGCTAGCATTTGAAAAATCGATAGCTACATTCGTCACAAGTGGGAAAAATTTAAATCTGCATCGCACTTTATTCCAATTGGCTCATTCTCTTGCTTAAACTCAACGTTTATTCTGATTCCGGAGAACTGGGTTGGGTGTGAAAAGTATTTGTTAACATTCTTTTTTCATTCGGTTTTCTCAGTTACGAGTCCTTTTTTAAAGCTGATCGTTTTGTGTTCATTTTGCTTAGTTCTTTTATCGTAACAGATTTAATGTTTAGTATAGAGCGTAGAAAAAATTCGCAGTGTGAGATAGGCAAGAAGTAAGGCATGTAGCAACATCAGCACGGTAAAGGGCACTCCTTCAAAGGCTAGAATGGGCAAAAATATTTTAAGTCAAGTGATAGCGATTGCTGTATGAGGCGTACGATTTTTGAATCAAGCACGGGCAACGCCGGGCCATGCTGCTAGTATATGAATAAATATCACTATGGCTTTCAAGTAGCATATGTACAGAAAACTGATCAGGTACGCAGTACCCTTGTCAAGTACAGAATCAAAGAGAAAGGTGGTATCATCTTAATTGAAAGGTAGTTATTTCTTTTCGGGAGAAAGTGTCGGGGCATTATCCGGTCATTATTTTTGTCTCTCCGCGAACTTTGAAAAAAGAGAAGCTCGCTCATTCCGGTCAAGATACTGCGGGCAAATCAAGGTGAAAAATTTTAATGTTAGAAATGTCTGGAATTCGAACATAGTACACTGATTTCTCGTTTGGAGCCGCTATCAAAAGAAGATAAACTCTGTTATATTTTCCGTGTTATTTTTCTTTCATTTGTTTAAATTATCGATTGTACGATGTCTTCAGCGACTATATATTATGGTGAGTGCAGGCGTAAGTAGCTTCTTTACTAACATAGATAGATTGGCGAATTTGCGTAGACATTCAGAAGCAGCAGCGTCGGTATCTTTGGTAGCTGAAGCGGTTCGTATATGTAGTTCTTGGTGGCCTCTCAGCTTATAAATAATTAATGTAACAAGTGCAAGCTGGCGACGGTTGAATGATGCTGACGGTGGGAATGGCAGTATTCTCGCAGAGGTGTCGGTGGCTCAGGCGCGACTTCGAGCGAAGGTGAAGTGAGAAGAAAAAGCCGCCGACGTAAGACGGCCGTTCGGGGAATTCGAAGCAGATAGCGAAATTTTGCTCTGCCAAAGGTGGTGATGAATTGCAAATTAGAAATGATTTCGGATGGCATCGAACAACGGGGAGGTTTGATATTTCTAGGAGTTAGTGTCTGTCTACAGTGTCTGCGGAAGTGCGTATCATAGTTGAGGGAAGTATGTGTCCCTACGCCTCCGAGTTTTTATAATTAGATTAATATTTAATATTACAATTCACTATGCCTTCACATGATGTTTATATATATATATATATATATATATATATATATATATATATATATATATATATATATATATAAAGAGAGAGAGAGAGAGATGGATGTACGTATGTATATATGGAAATTTTGATTTCAATAATGAATCTGCTATTAAAACACGTAAATTTCAGAAATAAGTTATTCCAAAAAAAATTGGCTTGAAGATGGAACAGAGCTTACTTTAATTCAATTAAATTCAAATAATTATATTGAAGTTTTCGGCTCTTGTTTTGAAACATGAGAACTCTTATGTAGCGTGTTGGAATCATATCTTTAAATAAATAATTATATAGATAGATAGATAGATAGATAGATAGATAATATTAGTGGTCAATATACATATATATATATATATATATATATATATATATATATATATATATATATATATATATATATATATATGTATGTATGTATATAAATAAATTCCCAAGAGGTTAGATTCCAGGTAGAACTCAATGCCTAGGACAGAGTAAGAATATAATAAAAAAGGCTCAAACCCTAATATTCTACGGTTATAATTTGTTGCATTGGAATCGTAATCACGAACCCATTCATCAGACTTACAAATTCAGAAAGCATTGAACTGTGATTACGATTCCAATATAATAAATTATAACCATGGAATATTAGTGTTTGAGCCATTTTATATATATATATATATATATATATATATATATATATATATATATATATATTAACTGATTAAAAATAATGTTCCCTCGCTGCACAGGAATTACCATGTTTCAAAACATGGTAATTCTAACCTGGATACAGGTCCATTACGGTTGGTGTGACACATGAATGGCTGAGCTAAGTTGACCGAATAAAATAATTAGCGAGGAATTGTTATATTTTTTACCACAGTATGTGTTCTTTGGGGATTTAATCACTGTACATATTTTTAGTCCTCGATTGAGCCCCGATGAGCGAGTGGCTTTATTTCTTATTTCTGTTTTGCATTATTAAATTATCATTTTACGGAAATATACTTTTTTTTTCACTCTCTTTGTTCCCATCTCTTCTTTTTGTCGTTTTTACTTGTTTCTTTTTTAATCATTACCATTTATATGATGATGACAATGATGATAAAATATACACATATTAATAGAATAATATATTTAATAATGGCGTATGGGGCGTAAATCAGCTGATACAACACTGAATCCTTCTTTTTCAGTCTACCATTCTTGAGTTCCCGCACACGTCACCAGCAAAAGAATCCTTTTTTTTTACCACTTCTTCAGCCCTATTTTTTCATACCAACACCATGGCCGACTGATCAATTAGAGTTCTTCCATTTTGTCCGTCAGTGAAATCGCATCGTCAAAGAAGTAGAAGAAGAATAGTAAATCTTAATCAGAAATCAACAAATACGAACTATAAACAAAAGATAATGATTTTCCAAGCAAAGCTTAGATGTGGCACAAAGCCGACAGTATGGGGCACCCAGGGAGAATCGAACTCATTACTCAGTCGTAATTGTTCTAGCAAGACAAGCTTACTAACCATTACACCACGTCGAGGTGTCCTATTGATTTTTCCAAGCGTAGCTTAGATGTGGTACAAGGCCGAATGTAGGGAGCACCCAGTGAGGATCGAACTCCCTACTCAGTCGTAACTGATCTAGCAAGACAAGCTTTCTAACCATTGCACAAGGTCGAAGTGCCCTATTGATTTTCCAAGCGTAGCTTAGATGTGGCACATGGTCGAATGGAGGGAGCACCCAGTGAGGATCGAACTCACTACTCAGTCGTAACTGATCTTGCAAGAAAGGCTTTCTAACTATAACACCACTTCGAGGTCCTTTATTGATTTTCCAAGCGTAGCTTAGATGTGATACAAGGTCGAAAGTATGAGGTACCCAGTGAGGATCGAAGTCACTACTCAGTCGTAACTGATCTAGCAAGACGAGCTTGCTAACCATTACACTGCGACTATAAACAAAAGATAAGTAAGAAAAAAGGTGTCGTTTTAATGCGATACCACGTGGATATGGCATAAGAAGGAAGAACTGCAGGAGAACGCCGATAAAAAAGAAAAAAATAATGAAAGTGAGTCAAGATTTTGAAAGTAAAAACCGGATACATTTACTGAAATATACGGATAAAGAAACAGAATTGAATAGAGAAAGGTCAGAATGGAATCAATAGCTATACACCTAACGGGTTTTACAACATCTTTTGATAATTTCTCTGTCATTTCCTCCTGAGGGTTAGGTTCATATCTATAAAAACTGGTGACCTCGTCTCAATCGAAATGTCTGCTATTTCTTTAATTATTTATTGCTTAGTATTGTTCGTGAAAATATTCATCAATATATTTGAATATGAGCGATGCTGAGTATTCATTGTGTTAACAGAAACTGGCAATTTTATAATTGTATTCTTTTTCAAATTTTCATTTTTACTTAAAAAAATTGCTTTGTTATGGCAAAACAAGGCTTGCCCGCTTCGAGTGGCGCTGATTAGGACGTTTATTACGATAACTATTTTCTCTTTAGTCAGTAAAGCCAGCCCGGTTTCTTAAATATTAACTACTGACTACATTTTACTGGTAAGGACAGATGACCAAGCAGAAAATGTCACATTTTCAGTTGTATAGAATCCAGAAATTTTTTGACCTGGCTTCATCGTTTTCATTTTGTAAGGTTTTGATCGTACCGAGCTCCATATTTCTCTTTCGTCAAAGCTTATCAATTCCGGTTAGATATGAACAGACTAAGATAGATAGATAGATAGATAGATAGATAAAGAGAGAGAGAGAGAGAGAGAGAGAGAGACATATAAAAAGAATTAGATAGATCCGCACATAGTGAGATAGATAGATAGATATGAGCAGAATAAGAGATATGTGGTCAGACTGAGATAGATAGATAGATAGATAGATAGATAGATAGATAGATATGAGCAGAATAAGATAGATAGATATGGTCAGACTGAGATTGATAGATATATACATAGATAGATAGATAGATAGATAGATAGATAGATAGATAGATAGATATGAGCAGAATAAGATAGATATGGCCAGACTGGGATAGATAGATAGATAGATAGATAGATAGATAGATAGATAGATAGATAGATAAAGAGAGAGAGAAAGAAAGAGAGATAAATATGAACAGAATTAGACAGGTACATACTGAGATAGATAAACAGATACGATCAGAATGAGATAGATAGATTCGAACATACTGTGATAGATAGATAGATAGATAGAAAGATAGATAGATAGGAACATACTGAGATACATACATACATATATATATACATATATATATATATATATATATATATATATATATATATATATATATGTGTGTGTGTGTGTGTGTGTGTCTGTGTGTTATGAAAAATTGTACTTACATTTTACTGCTACCCGCACTTGCATTAAAAGAGATCAATTTATTTCGTTACAAAATCATTTGAAAAGTTTCCAATGCAGTCATAAGTCACTGTCTGCAACACAAACGCCATCTATTGTTTTCGGTAAACTATAGATTTTATAAGTTTGACAAAAATCTATTTCGTTTCAGTCTGTAATGTTATCCAAAGGTTACAAAATATTATGAGAGGTCACTGTATTTTCTGTAATCATTTTTTGAGTAACGTTCAACGGCGAAGAAAATTAGATTCGTCAATTGCGTATAAATTCGAGCCTTTTCTATGGCATTCACTTTCACACGCATTCTTTTCAGAACGCACATAAATACGTCTCCGCTTTCCCGTCCGAACCTATAGAGTATCCTGCAGGAAATCAGCTAACATATCGAGCTAGAAGTGGCAACTAGTCTAACACCCTGAATTACAAATCGTGCAGAAGGCAACGAGTTAATTACTCCACTATTTTTCCGAAGAAACATTTCAGTCAATCGACAATAAAGAATAGGAATTTGTATCGAAAGCGGCAAATCGCCTTCATGCCGAGAGGACTTGGCTCTAAAAAGAATATTATCTTTGAGCAGTTATCAAATAACGGAATATCTCAATTATAATCCGAAATTTCACCTAAGTTTTTTTCCTCGTTTTTCTAATGCTCTTATCTCGGTGTTTACTCCTGGAATGTTCTATATCGTACTCCTCGAGAGTAAAGAAAAAGATTTAAAAAAAAAAAATCATTAAAAGTTTTTTAAAAATCAAGAAAGTTCCAAAGAGGGCCAACTTGAAATCTACGGGTAAAAGAAATTCTCGGTCATAGTAGTGTTGGAATTACATTGGGTTTATTTTCTGCGTGGGTTAATACAAATGACAAAAGCCGAAAGAGAGAAAGAAGGGAAAATTAATAGGGACAGTGTACAAAGAGACGGGAAAATGATAGAAAGGAGAACTTACCTCGACATTTGACATATACGCAGACACAAACACACAATCAGACTCAAGTCAATAACAAGCGTATACATTTTTTTAACTTAATATAAAATAAAGACGACGAGAAACTCAACAATCAATTGCCAAAACGTCCTGATGTGTGAATCAAACGTTTAAAAATGTTTCATCTACGAATCTCTGAATATACACTATTTACATTATGCGGACTATTGTCCTCATCTTTGCCGCCATATTTATTGGAACGTTTCAGGTGTTGTACGCGGGTTGGAATGTCGAACTGAGCCCTTTATTTCGTTCACTGGGGTAGACTGTTCTAGTTCCACGTGCCATGTTTAATGGATGTCACTTATCAGTTATCTCCTGTTAATTCTCCTCTCCAAGAACTCCACTGCCTTAAACGGGTATTGAACTGTCACTCTTTGGGTCGTAATATTGGATCTAATCAACGCCTTTATCCACTGTGCCATGTCTCATTGAGGACATCTGTGTATGAATTTCTAGCTTTTATCAACCTCATGTCTTCTGCAATCATTTTATCCGTGCTCATATTGCAATTTCTGCTGATATCAATTCATGCTTTTTTTTACCAGAGGTCATATTGCAATTTTTGTTGTTGTTATCGCTTTTCTTTGGGTCAACTTATGACTGGTTCCCATATTATATCCATTTCTACGCTTGGTCGGCTCAGAAGATTTTTGTAAAGGTGAGGACAATAGTCCGAATAATGTAAATAGTACACGTAATGCCTCATCTCAGAAATATAGACAGATCTCTGAATCTGACATCAATCAACAAGAAATAAATCGTGTGTATATATATATATATATATATATATATATATATATATATATATATATATATATATATATATATATATATATATATATATATATAAGTATACGTCTTAGCAGTTTGTATATACACACATACATACATGCATACACATATATATGTATATATACACATACATACATGCATGCATATATATATACACATACATACATGCATACATACATATATATATATATATATATATATATATATATATATATACATATATATATATATATATATATAGACATACATACATGCATACGTATATACATACATACATATATATATATATATATATATATATATATATATATAATTATATTATTATAAAAACAGGTCTCAATCTTCAGGATGTACAGTAGGTCTTTAAGATTGATAGCTGTTTTTTAGAGCTGTCGTGAAATAAAAATTATTACCTATGGGATTTCAAGTGTTTGTTATTCTTTAATTAATTTTGCTCTGTCTCTTGACATCAAGCTCTCCCTGGATCTACGGATTGCCATATTGTATATAATACTATATATGTGTGTGTGTGTTTTGTGTGTATGCATGTATGTATATAAAAATGCTGCAAACATCCATGTCGAGGAACTGGAGAAATACCTGCTACCGAGGTATAACTAAGTTTGAAAAGACTTGTCTCAACCGTCTGAGAGAATTAGTAATTAACACTAAATCACGGGCCATTACATCAGCCCATATGACGGTCATAAAAGCTGTCTTCGTTCAATATGAGGTTATATATGACAGGACAGAATCCCTAACCCTGATCTTTTCCTCAAATGTGGTGTCGGTGGTATTGACTACTTTCTGATGTAATCTCAGTTCAGATGGGCTGGTCTTGTCATCAGAATAAGTGATGATCAGATGCCGAAAATCCTCATGTATTGCCAATGTAGGCCGGCCTTGGTTACGATTCAAGGACACACTTAAATACAATTTAATTGCTGCAAACATCCCTATAGAGCAGTTCGAAGTATAAGGAGACGAGAAAATGATCAAAAGGAGAAATTTCCGGAACATTCTACACACACACACACACACACACACACAAACACGGAAACACACACGCAAACACACACACACAAACACACACACACACAAACACAATCACACACACAAACACAATCACACACACAAACACACACATAAAGAAAAGAAAAACAACGATACACCAATGATAAGCCTCCCTAGGTAAAACTATAAACAACATCCAAGAGTAAGACCTCTGATCAGGAGGTTGTGAGGAGCGTGGAACCACCTCTTAATTTTTGGTGTTCCCAGGTTCACCATGACACTGGGTAGTAGCACCTGTTAGGGTCCCAGCTATGGGGAAATAGTTAACCCCAAACTGGGGTCAAAACTGTAAAAATAGGTTTTATTATCAGCAGTATATTTTTGTATAGAAGTATTACCAGCAATGAATTTTGGAAGAAAAATTCTCATCAGTAATACATTATTACCAGCAATACGGTTTTGGAAAAAAAAAATGACCATCAATACATTTCTGAAAAAAAGTAATACATTTTTGTAGAAAAAATTATTACCAGCAGTACATTTTTTAAAAAAAGAAAAATCCCTGCAGTATAAATTTCCAAAAAAGAAAAAAAATATATATTCAATATATATATATATATATATATATATATATATATATATATATATATATATATATATATATATATATATTCAAAAAAAAGAAAAAAAATCGTTGGTGCGCGAAAAAGATAGTTTTCGCTAAAATCGTATAGACACATCTCCGTTGGGGAAGTGTTTAATAAAATATAACGAATAGAATTGTTAATTTATTTAAATACTATTCAATTGTACCGGCAATCGTCAGAAAGATTTAATGGCGAGATGCACTGAAACAAAATCCTTGAATCAATGTACTGATATTCACTAAATCAAAGATTCACAATTAAAATCAAGAACAATGAACCGTTTAATTATTTTAAAGCAATTCACCCCAAGCAAGGCAGGAGTGCCACTAGCATGCAAGGGGGTTACAGAGGATTGAGAACAAAAGTAAATGGGTATGTTTGAGAAAAGGACACAGAGAAGGACGGGGAACAAGCTCAGGGTGTTAGATGTCGATTGACATTACACTTGAATATTTGAAGATTATAGTCAACGCGGAAGCAACTAAGGGGAAGGGAATTCCACAGACGGGAAGTGTGGGAGAAGAAGCTTTTTGAGAAGAAGAGATATTTTGTTATATTTAACCGTTTTGACTTTGAAAGTGTGGGACTGAGATGCCAGCCTGGTAGCTTGCTTAAATTTATGCAGTCCGGGAAACAGCGAAAGTAGATCTTTCGAACAGTTGCCGTAGAAATACTTGTAGAATGGACAGAGGAAAGCCACAGCACGTCCGTGGGAAAGTGATTGTAGACTAGATGCCAGATCAGGACCTATCAGCTTGCATAATTGTCTCTGGATTTTGTCGAGCACCTCAAGACGTACAGCGGAAGCACTACACCATATATGACAGCAATATACCATGCAAGGACTGATGATTGATTTATAGATGTGAAGGATGGTCTCAGACGAGAAAAACTTTCGGACACGACACAGAGAACAAAATTTCCTTGCGGTAGAAGAAGCTATTGATTCAATGCAATTTTCTCATTTCATGTCAGTGGACAGCTTGGGACCAAGCGGGCGTAACTAGGCGCTTTCAATGAGTTGGGAATCAGCCATTTTGATGGGAAACAGGAAGGGTTCCCTGTGGTGGGTAAAGGAGAGCAGTTTCGTTTTGAAGGCAAAGTTACAATTAATCCGCTCCTTTTATATTTTTTAGATGTTCAATCCTATCTATGATTACATCTGGTATTATATAAATCACTTTTTGCTCAATGTTTAACATAACAGTGAAGTGGAAATATCTCTTGGAAGAAAAAGATTAGCAACAGAACAACAAAGACAGCAGTGACATGCCTAATTCAAGACTAAGTTGAAGTAAGATGTTCACTTAATGGATAAAGGTATCTGAGTGCCTCACATGAAAGGCTTGAACAAATAATACTGCAAGCTAAAAAATGTAAGAATAAAAGAACTGAGTAATGAAATTGTCCATTTTGCTTGGGAAGTAATGTTGTCTAAATGCAGATAAATATTTTATTTGTATAGATAATTAAAATGACTAAGAGAAGTAACCTCTTGTAAATTCACAGAAGTTCTTTGTTTTTCTATCCAGATTTTAGGAATTTAAACGCAATACCAGATTAACGACGAAATTTCATCAATTTATTGTTGAGCTGGCTAGTTGTAACCGTATGTTCTATGCTAACAGCTTGTTTTCTCGGACTTTTCGCTTGTGAAACTCCCTTATGGCTCCATGCTTTCCAGCCAACTTTACTCAGCAAAAATTTAAATGCAATGTCAATTGCTGTCTACTGTCCGCCTCCTTACTCTTTTCTCTTCCCGCTCATTATTAATGTTTCTAGTCTATTATTATTATTATTATTATTATTATTATTATTATTATTGAAACGTGCTGTTAAAAATGACGGCAAATGATAGAAAGTTTTATGGCTTGATCCACTGAAACAATTCTTGAAACAATGTATTGGGATTCAATAAAGCGAAGATAAAGAATTCAATATGGAGGCCAATAAATCCGTTTAATTAATCCGTCTCCTTTATAACTTTTAGATGTTCAATAGTATTTATCATTCATTGATCACTCCCGGTATCATGTATAAACCGCTTTTTGCTCGATATTCTTTGTATTTGATTAATGCAACAATGGAGTGGAAATATCTCACGGAAAATTAAAAAATTAGCAACAGAACAATAAAGACGGCGATAACAAAGCATATATCAAATCATGTTTAAGCAGGACGATCATTTAATAAACAAAGGTATGTGAATGGCTCAGATGAAAGGCAAATAGTCGAGGAATCTAATTGAAATAATAAAACAAAAATATTAATATACAACTCAGTGTTATATATATATATATATAGATACACCTAGTGAGCAAGACAAACCTACCTAGGTTTCACCTAAACGGATCATCAGGGGAAGTATGGCCATACTTTCCCTGACGATCCGTTTAGGTGAAACCTAGGTAGGTTTGTCTGGCTCACTAGGTGTATCTAGGTCTGCTCTACGATTGTATTGAGATCTTTTGTTAGTTAGTTGTCTACTCGTATCGGGTTTTTTTTCGTTGGGCTTCAGACCTGCATCTCTGCGATTTGTTCGGCAGTAGTTCATGTTTGTAGCTCTTTCTTTTTTTAAAACCTGTTTTTCCCTCGAGATTGATTTGATTATTTGCAAATCAAAAATTCGAGGATATTTCGAAACGAGTCTAGTTATATATATATATATATATATATATATATATATATATATATATGTATGTATACGTCTTAGCAGTTTGTGACTGGAAGGGATAATTTCGTGAAGGATATAAATCCAGGACGAGCTCAATATAGACTACAGAGCATTGTAATGATAACAAGAAGACGGAGACTTTAATTATCCATTTCGATTATAAATTTATTTCGTGAACACCAAGATATTCAAATCTTCAGATCGAAATTTTTCCGTAAATGGAGAAAACACACCGGATGTACACATCAATTCGGTAGTGGGGAGAGAAGGGATAGATAAATTTATTATCGAAATGAATAATTAAAGACTCCGTCTTCTTATTATCAATATATATATATATATATATATATATATATATATATTAAGAAATGGACAAAGTCCGACCATTTATTTATTAAAGACATTTTTTATGTTTAACGTTCTTTTTATAGATACAAGTATTTAAGTAAATGCTCTGTTTATAATAAACAGTATTAAATAACATTTACCGCCTGAATATCCGAGAAATTTTCATAGAAAATATTCGTCCTTTGACAGGATTCGAACCTGCATCCTATACGGAACCGCCATTTAGCCGATTCGGCCACCAAGGATCGTTCGGTAGACAAGGTCGAATTTACTGCTTATAAACTTCAATCTTCCATGAATCTCGTACATATCTAACGTTCTTTTTATAGATACAAGTATTTAAGTAAATGCTCTGTTTATAATAAACAGTATTAAATAACATTTACCGGCCTGAATGTCCGAGAAATTTTCATAGAAAATATTCGTCCTTTGACAGGATTCGAACCTGCATCCTATACGGAACCGCCATTTAGCCGGGCGTGCCTAACCGATTCGGCCACGAAGGTCGAATTTACTGCTTCTAAACTTCAATCTTCCATGAATCTTTTACATTCATAACTGCCCATGGCGTATCAAATGTAAACAAATGACGTCATAAATTAAGAAATGGACAAAGTCCGACAATTTATCTATTAAAGAAATTTTTTATGTTCTTTTTATAGATACAAGTATTCAAGTAAATGCCCTGTTTCTCGGACATTCAGGCCGGTAAATGTTATTTAATACTGTTTATTATAAACAGAGCATTTACTTAAATACTTGTATGTATAAAAAGAACGTTAAACATAAAAAAATGTCTTTAATAAATATATATATATATATATATATATATATATATATATATATATATATATAGATAGATAGATAGATAGATAGATAGAGTATGATAAAATATATATATATATAGGCACATATACTTGCACTTATATATTTCTTTCTCAGGGGTTATAAAAACAGTGATCAATGTTATACAACAGAACTATTAATTAGATATTGTTTAGTATATATAATATCCAACGTCGATATCATTAAGTCCTTAATCGTAGACTATTTAAAGCAATGAGCTAGGCCATCTGATAGAGAGCTGAAATGGTGCTAGCTACTCTACAAGTGGCTTTCGGGTCCCAAATAATGACTAAAAATTGAATTCAAGAAAAATTATAAGAAAATGCTTAATCGCAGTGCCATGTCACTTCTCACCAATACAGGACACATTTTAAAAAAGTTGAAATTTCTAGGGCTAGGGTACATATTGAGGAAAATGGTCTTGAAGAATTTGAAACTGACGGGACACGTATTATGGGCAATTGAGACAATATCTCTCTCTCTCTCTCTCTCTCTCTCTCTCTCTATATATATATATATATATATATATATATACATACATACATACAGGGTGTCCATAAAGTTCATGTGTACTTTTAAAAAATTATAACTTTATTTGTATTTGCGATATAAATAATCTGTAAAAATGTTAATGTACCTAGTTTTAAGTATAGCGTAAATAACTAATGTGATTTCAGGCATTATTGTAAATCAGTTGGCAAATGTTTTCCGTGAACTGCAAAATCGTATTACCCTTTGTATTGCTAATGATGGAGGACATGTGGAAAATTAATTAAAATTTCAATAAAACCTTAAAAAATTTAGATTTAATTCTTTCTCATCCTTTTTACAAATTATTTCTATCGCAAATACAAATAAAGTTATAATTTTTTTAAAGTCCACACAAACTTTATGGACACCCTGTATATATATATATGTATATATATATATATATATATATATATATATATATATATATATATATATATATATACAAATATAGGTAACTATACTTGTTTCGAAAAACCTTCGAATTTTTGATTTGCCTATAATCAAATCAATGCCGAGGGAAAAAAAAGGTTTTAAAAAAAGAAAGAGCTAGAAACATGAAAGTCTGTCGAAAAAAATCGCACAGATATAGGTTTAAAGCCCAAAGAAAAAAACCCGACACAAGTAAACAACTAACTAACAAAAGAGCTCAATGCAACCGTAGAACAGACCTAGATAAACCTAGTGAGGCAGAACAACCTACCCAGGTTTCAACCTACCAAGGTTTTCGTCAGGGAAAGCTGGCCAGCTTTCCCTTACGACCTGTTTAGGTGAAACCTGGGTAGGTTTGTCTGGCTCACTAGGTTTATCTCTCTCTCTCTCTCTCTCTATATATATATATATATATATATATATATATATATATATATATATAATAAATATATGTATATATGTATATATATGTATATATATATTGGACAACTGCGACTTTACAGAAGAAGCCCAACGCATCAACGTTGTGCTGAGCGGCCATAGGCACAGAGATTACTTTGCAAGCCAGCCTCGATCCTGCACACATTTTACAAATGTGATACGCAGAAGTCTTTTGGGAGAGTTTTGAAAGTGTTTCGTGGACTCGCTTCAGCCCGATGGCAGACCTGTAAATTCTATGATATATATATGTATATATATATATATATATATATATATATATATTTATATAATGGGGATGATAAAATATATACATACGCACATATACTTGCACGTACATATAAATATCTTTCTTTGTCAGGAGTTATAAATCCAATACTCAAAGTTATGTAACAAAACTATTAAGTAGATATTAATGAATATGCATAAAATCCAACGGAGTTTCATGCGATTTTGCAATCTTCAGGTACTGATTATATTCCGACCCTTATGAAATTCGCGTTCTCTTGGTGATGATTTCAAATTTGTGTATTAAGACTTGTTTATTTTATTATTGTTATCTAAAATATTACAATTCATTATTTATAATTTATATCATTGACTTTCTTAACTTCGACAGGCGAAGAATTATCAGAAATAAAATTTAATTTAAATGAAAAATTTGAAATTAGACATTAAGTAATCACATTATGTATCAAGGGTGATGACGTTCTTTTTTGCATAAAATGCCATTGTTATAAGATTTAAAGTAGTGTCTCATGAATTAAACTTAGTATTCACTATGTTTATATAATAATAGGTCTAAACTATATATCTAATGTATTTGGAACCTAGCCTTATACTTACAAATGGGAAATTACATATACACACGCCATAAATTAATCGACTATGATAATATGATATTTTATTCGGTTGGTGCCAAAATTATGACGTAGTAATGTAGTTTTTTGACGTATTTTTTAACGTCAAAAAACGACATTGTTACGTCATTATTTTTGCACCAACCTAATATATGTGTATAGATATATAAGAGATGTTATTAATGATGCGTTCTATGTATATTAATAGGTGTTACATTTTATATTAATATTAGTAACATCTATTTTGAAATCTATTTTAATAAGAGTCAATGTGTTTTAGCAGATGTTTGGTTTTAGGGATACATGTAGTCATCAATTCGCTTCGCGTTTTCAGAAAGTTATTTATCTGTTTTAATTCAATAAGATTCTCCAACAAACATATGATTCATTTATTTTCCTTTCCATTATATGATTTAGCTTTCACGATTATCTCCCATTTAATGGTTTTGTTCTTATAATTGTTTTTTAATCGCCAAACATACATTGAATGTCTTGCGTAGTTTTTTATATTTGGTATTTTGTGATTTTGTGGTGGTAAAAACACAATTTCCTGCTGTTTTCGGTGGATCCAAAGTTATATTTAAAATCATCGTCTGAATTGATCCTAACATTCTAGAATATGCCTTCAGTCATGAACTGGACATTTAATACACAGGTTACGTTTTTTACGGATGTTGCATTGACTTTTATTTGGATTATTATTCAGTGTTTTTTTATGTGCTTGTTTAATACATTATTGTTATGTTGGGATATATAATTATCGATGTTTTTGTACAGCTAGAGCTTACCTTGATGTTGTTTTTGTTGAAAATCTTTTCAAGATTAGGAGAATGACCAAAGTGTTTGTGAATTAAATTCAGGAAAATTTTACCTACGTTAGTTTTGACATTCCTTTTGTAAGGCGGGTGAAACAAAATTATGTTACGTTTGTGTTGCTTTATCTCATTTTAATCTTTCTTGTCATTTCTTTTTACATATTTTAATTTCATTTTATTGTTTCTGTGTTCTATCCCTTTAGCATTTCTAGTTTTATTATCGTCGAATATTTCTTTGGTACTGGAGTTGGTCGATAACCTAACTTGTACTGATTTGTGTAAATTGTCAAGGATCCGTTTATGGTAGCTGGATCTTCTGTCGACATCCCTCTGGTTGTATGAATACTTAGTGTATAGTTCCTACAAGCCCTTACTCAAGTCAAATGTAAAGTCTAGGGAATTGTTCACTTTAGCGTTAGTACTGGTGGTAATGTTTAGTTTATGGTCCTAAAAGTATTTAGTAAGGTTCTTTATCATCCGGTCCGCTTGTCTTGGTCTCAGTTTACGAAGAGGTATTGTCCCGTTGTCTCTGTATATACCTTTTTTTTTATATCAGAGACAAATTTGAGTCTCCATAGTAACAGTATCTCTGCAAGTTCACATGATACCCTAGAATCATGTGTTCATATAGATATGCCAAAGTTTAGATTATTTCTTTTAGTCCATAGACATCCGTCGTGGTTTAGAATCGTTTTTTTGTGCCTTTTTTACTACATTTATTTTTTCGTCAGAAATATGGCAGTTGTTTTTGGTTAAATTAATAGCGGTCATCATTAGATCTTTCATGATGGATGGTTATAAGTCACAAATATCGAATTGTATATATGTGTATCCTTTCTTTTTTATATTACTGAACAATTCAATAGCTTTTGCTGTATTTTGTCGCTGGTTGAAACCTAAAGCCTTTTTAGTATGCTTACACGCTCTTTCCGTAATGTTTTTGTTGATAATACCATTTTCATTTTTCGATGGATTGAGTAGCCGATATTGTCGGTTCTTTGGGTAATTCTACTTGCGGTGTTTAACCATGACAACTGCCTGTTGTTTTTGTAGTTTTGTTGTTCTATCGTCCGTTTTTAACCCAGTCCCTATTGCTCTGGCATCATGGTTGATATATTTTCTGAGTAATCGTCCCCATTTTAATAAAAATTACTTCTGTATTGATAGCATTGTGGTATAGCTCTGTGTCGATGTAATAATGATTAACAATATTATCCGAATTTATAATTATCTAATGGGATTTCTTGATCTTATCGATGTCTCTTGCTTGCAAATTAGCATTATACTTGCGTAGGTGAAATTACATATACAAACGTTATAAATTAATCGAATATGACAGTATAGGATTTTATATGTGTATAGATAGATGAAAAAAAATCTTATTAATGATGGGTTCTATGAATTATTAATAGGTGTTACCTATATTAATATTCTTAAAATATATTTTAAAATATACTTTAATCGGAGTCAATATTTTTGAGCAGATGTTTGGTTTTAGGAATACATGAGGCGATAAGTTCGCTTCTCGTGTTCAGCAGGTTAGGGTTATTTAAGTGCTTTGATCTAATAAGCTTCTTCATCAAACATAAATTACATAATAATAAGATAATAAAAATTATGGGAAATAATACTGAAAGCTAAACCATACAATGGAAAGGGAGACAGATGTAAAAGTCTATGTCCGGCAACAGGACGTCTCGACCATATCACGCAAGCAGGAAAAGCCAGTCAATGGCTACCAGACAATTTCTGCGACCACATCGTCCCTTACGTCTGGTTTCCTAACTCCCCATATTGAAAATCCCCTTCATTATTATGCATGGGGCTAGGTTGAACGAGAGGCCAACAAAACTCCTTGTAACACCAAAGATGAACTGAAGGCAAGGATTATGGCAGCATTCATCAACTTACATCAAACAAGGAGACCGTCAAGAGAAGTTGCAGGAGATTCCGACATTGTCTGGTGGCCGTGGTTAATGCCAATGTAGACGTTTTTGAATAAATTTACAAAATTGTCCTTTGCGTAAGTTTGGTAAATATATCTGCTAAGATGAGACGACAATTTATCCATCACACTATATATATATATATATATATATATATATATATATATATATATATATATTAATTGATTCATCGAGTCTGATAGAAACCTCAGAAAGTACTGGACGGCCGTTTCGTCCTATATTTGGGACTCATCAGCAGTGCGCATCCACTACCGAGGGAATCGAAACCACGACGGTTAGGCTGGCAAGCGAACACCATACAAACTGCTCCACCGGTGACGAAGAGATTGCAAATCAGACTCAATGTAGCGCCGCTCACTCCCATATTCCGTGGTGGAACTCAATTGAGATTCTCTCTGACCATAGGACGAAACGGCCGTCCTGAGGTTTCTATCACACAAGATGAATCAATTAATATAATTATCAAATCCTCCTAATTACTATATATATATATATATATATATATATATATATATATATATATATATATATATATAAAATTTCAAACTTTTTATAGTAGATAATATTTTAAATAGACGCGACACATACTTATTTATTAAATAGTATGTATTAATGCGCATTTTTTATTAAATTGAAATGGGGCGTCTGTTTCAGATACGAAGTACCTTCTACAATAACAGTTGACGTTATCAGAAAATGTCGGATTAGATATACATAGCACGCACACACGCACGCATATATATATATATATATATATATATATATAGATATATATATATATATATATATACTTTTACCTCATATGGGGAATAGGCTATTTTGACAAAAATGGTAGTCTGTTTTTTCAACGCCGTGGTTGCAAAAACAGGCGATTGCTTTTTATAAATAAAATATAGCAAGCTCTTTTTTGTGTATTAGTTCTAATATTTCTATATTATTAAGATTCACTTGGATTATATAACAATGGATTTTTTCACCTTTATATATAGAGAGATAAATATATATATATATATATGTATATATATGTTTGTGTGTGTGTATGTGTGTGTGTATATATAGATAGATAATGTTAGTGATCAATATATATATATATATATATATATATATATATATATATATATATATATATATGTATATATATATATGTATATTGATATGGGATCTTACACATAATAATAATAATGGACTATTCCATACTTAATAAATACTGCGTGTCATCATTGGGCAAGGAGTCAATCGCTCACTTTCTAATGCCACATGACGCCCTCGTGGTGGAGGTGACTGAATATTGTCAGTCGCTCACTTTCTGAGCGACTGTTCGGTTGAACTCTCTTCCTTCGGGCGGGGAGGAACCCGAAGAAGGCTACGCCGAAGGCCGGATTCACTTTCGGGAAGGTAAACCGACCCTGAACCCGTATATACGGGTTCAATGGGCATATTTTTGGCCGAGCCCCCGGGCTCGGAGATCCCACGTTAAAAAGGCCTTGTAACACATGACGCCCTCGTGGTTGGGGGTGACTGAATATCGTCAGTTGAGTCAGTAGTTCAAGTCGAGTCAGTAGTTCAAGTCAAGAGTCGAGTCAGAGGCAGTCCGAAACAGAGTCACGTTCAGACAATTACTACAAGACATTGGAATAATGATACTGGTCGAGACTACATTGTTCTCTCTACGAACCGGATTGTTCATACTAGCACTTCTACTTCTCTGTATATATTCCTGTTTATAATATATCTGTGTTATTCCATACCTGTGTTCGCGTTCTTCTTTATTGGTTCTACCTTGGACAATCAACGTGGTACAAGAAACCGGACCATAACATATACAAATTCCCAAGAGGAAAGGAATCCAGGTATAACTCAATGTCCAGGACAGAGTATGAATAGAATATGATAGGCTCAAACACTAATATTCCATTGTTATAATTTATTCCATTAGAATCGTAAATACGATCCAATTCATCAGACCTACAAATTCAAAAAGCTTTTTAAATTTGAATTTGTATTTCCGATGAATTGGATTGCGATTCCAATGTAATAAATTATAAGCATACAATATTAGTGTTAGGGCCTTTCATATTTTATATATATATATATATATATATATATATATATATATATATATATATATACTTATTTGTGACGTCCAGTTTACATCTATCATAAACGAACTAGCGAGGTGGTCTCGCTCTCTCTCTTTTTTCTCTCTCTCTTTCCTTTTTTCTCTCTTTCCTTTTCTCTCTCTCTCTTTCCTTTTCTATCTCTCTCTCTTAATATATATATATATATATATATATATATATATATATATATACTTATTTGTCGCGTCCAGTTTACATCTATCATAAACAAACTAGCGAGGTGGTCTCGTTCTCTCTCTTTTTTTCTCTCTCTCTTTCCTTTTCTCTCTCTCTCTTTCCTTTTCTATCTCTCTCTCTTAATATATATATATATATATATATATATATATATATATATATATATATATATATATATATGCTATTGAAAATTTACTTTGGACTTATTTATAGTTCTGTTATATTACCGGTATATATTTAATTTTTGTTGCTCTGTTCTTAGAGATTAATTTTCTGATGAAGGCTCAAAAATAAAACGTACAGACATTTTTGATAATAATATCATGGACTGGAAGAGTAAGTTTATGAGCTCAGAATGTTTAATATTACTATTTTCTTAATTCTTTCTCATATTTAATTCTGCATTCTTTCTGCCAATGAGATCCACCTTCTTCCTTTCTCTCCGCCTCTTATATTCGAATTAGCTTACAATCTCACCTCATCTGTATCTGACAATTTTACCTTGTGACCCACTCACTCAGTCTCAGCCGACCTCACCGCAAACCGCCAGCACGTGCAAAGCTCCTATTCAAGCCCCGACCTCTGACTGATTTTAACGCCAGCACATTCCGGTAGACTCTCTCCTTCTGCTCACCTCTCAAACGTGGTCAGTGTATCATCGCCGTGTTGGCGGCGGCCTTTCGGAACCATCAAGACGGTACGTGATGGTAGCTGCTAGAAAAAGGAGGCCGTAGAAATGGTGCTCTTGACGGGGACCCGAGCGCCGGAAATTTTGAGGGATGGGCAGGACGAAGGGATGAGGGAGATGTTAAGCTTAGAAGAACTGCAGAAATATCGATCCGAAACCATATGCAAAGACGCTGTAATATGGATGCATGGGAACCAATATTCGCGTTCTGCTCGTTCAAGACATTTAGACTAGGATTCCTCATTAAATGCCAGTAACTTTCGATGTTTTTACCTGCGCACCCTAGAAGGAACTTATCCGCCGATTTCGATGAATGAGTTTCAAAAGTTCAATTTAGAAGTAAACCATTCGATAATCAACGTAGATGATTTGATTTTGGCGCCGAAGCCGTGTCTAAAAACGGCTACATTTTGCGGAAGAGTTGATAATGGAGAAATGGCGGAGAGTGTGTTACGAAATCTCTGAAGAGACCTCTTCAAAAGTTTTACTTCTTGGCTGACAGCTATTTAAAATAAGAGAGTGCGAATAATACCGATCTATGCTCCTTCCACAGCTATTATCACGAACTGAATAAAACAGAATATATATATATATATATATATATATATATATATATATATATATATATATATATATATATATATATATAGTAACGGTAACAAATTCGTTGGTATATAATCCAAGTGAATCTTAGTAATAGAAAATATCAAAACTGATTCACAAAAAGAGTTCTATGTATTTTTTATTACAGAGAAAATACTTAATAAAGAGTAAAATCCCAAATCATCTTATATGAACAATAGCCTATTTCGGCAGTAGATCCTAAATATAAAAGTGACGGTAGAACAGTGGATAGCGGCTCGGAATTGGAGTACCGAGTTCGAATTCGAGTCGAATCCACTACATACACTAATACACTTGACATTGGTATTGAACCTCTTATTCTCCCTGTAAATAGAAGGGTAGACTGGGTTCTATAGCCATGGATGGTAACTTGTCTAGGAGAAGGACAGCTCCCACTTGGTAACATTGTGGCATGTAGTGTATTCGGCCCTTCAAAAAGTGTGGTTGGTTCTGCACAAAGCCTTCACCACTAAATTCAAATCATATGTGGTTATGTCTGCACTCTCGGTTCCTAGGAACTGAGCTGTTTTACCCTCATACTTCGAATACGACGGGAGAGTCCACCATAAAATATCTATCTATCTATCTAGCTCTCTCTCTCTCTATCTATCTCTCTCTCTCTCTCTCTCTCTCTCTATATATATATATATATATATATATATATATATATATATATATATATATATATATATATATATATATATATATATAATAATCCCTAATCTGGATTTAAATTGCTTGCGAATAAATAAGTTTTTATAGGTTTTATTAGTTAAATTTAGCGCACAAACTCTTGGTAGTTTTTTTTACCCTTTTTTTTTTTTTTTATGAAACAGAAATATTGTAACATAATGTAGAATTTATTCTTGTCATACGATAATGTTATTTTTTAATGTAACATAATTTAAAATCAATCCACACAAATTAACATTAATAAAATTCATTTCTACCATACGCCACAATATCATCAATTTATTTTAACCGTTATAATTTAGAATTAATTCGTTTTTACCATATAAATTGTTAATTTATTCCAATCAATATTTCATCCGTCCCTATATAGTTTAATTTAATATTCCATTCAATCAATGGATTGATTTTATGTATTTAACATCAATTTGTCACATGGCCCAGTGGATAAAGACATTAATTAGATCCACTGACTAGACCCAAATAGTTGTGAGTTCACTACCTGCCAAAGCATTTTAATTTATTAAACTGTGCATTATTACATTATTATATATATATATATATATATATATATATATATATATATATATATATATATA
Organism: Acanthosepion lycidas; assembly: GCA_963932145.1. NCBI lineage: Eukaryota > Metazoa > Mollusca > Cephalopoda > Sepiida > Sepiidae > Acanthosepion > Acanthosepion lycidas. The sequence goes on from OZ010600.1 coordinate 11,503,036, forward strand.
TATATATATATATATATATATATATATATATATATATATATTATTACTTTAAATATTATTATAGTAGATACTTGGTTTTGAAGATAGATGCGGCATTTTATTCATTAAATAGTGTGTAATAATGCACAGTTTAATAAATTAAAATGCTTTGCCCTGGTATTAAACTCACAACTATTTGGGTCTAGTCAGTGGATCTAATTAATGTCTTTATCCACTGGGCCATGTGACAAATTGATAAAAGCGTTAGAATTAAAGGGAAATAACTGAGACATCTGGAAGAGACATGGCACGTGGAACTAGAACAATCTACTCCGGTGGAGGAAATAAAGGCTACTTTATATTGTATTTTGTTGAATTTATAAAGATTTCCATTTCATTTCCAACTTCCTCTCTATATGAGGGTATACAGTTTTTCATTCGAATTTTATGGCGTTTTTCAAATACATATCAACTGCGTATATTTGTTATTTTTAGATTCAGTGAATCAAGTGCTGTTGTGATAGAGCCTTGGGCGAACATGTCGAAACATGACGGAGTAGGATGCCGTTTCTCTCTTCGGTAGGCTGGTTGCCAACAAAAGGCTATAGATATGACTCTCCTGCTATTCAACCCATAGCTGGAGGTGAGTAGAGAAGGATTCATACTTTTTTCCATTCTATTTGTTCATAAGTGAATATAATCAACCCGAACGGAATTCGAACTCGGATCCCCGATTTCGCATTTTAAGCCATTATACATTACATCACAACGCGCACCCACACATTTAAAAAAAAAATAACTTAGATAAAAACACACACAAAAACGAGTTATCTATTACGCAGTAAAGATTGATGTTTTAGATTAATTTTGATAAAAACACACAAAAAGTCCTAGGCATGTATTAGGTTGGTGCAAAAATAATGTCGTTTTCTCACATATGTTACTATGGGAGAAAACGACATTATTTTTTGCACCAATCTAATATTAACTAGTAAGGAAAGAACACATATCTCATCGTCTGCAACTTCACAATGCAAAACATTATGCAGACGTGATTCCCTCAAATATATAGTGATTTTCCAAGCGTAAATTAGATGCGACACAGGGCAGAAATTGTAATTGTTCACAGTGAGGATCGAACTCATTAGTCAGTCGTCATTGCTCTAACGAGAGGATCTTGCTAACCATTACACCGCCTTGAGGTGCCTAGTGATTTTCCAAGCGTATCTCAGATGTGGCACAAGCTCGAAATTAGGGGGGGACAGTGAATTCGAACTCACTACTCAGTCGAAATTGTTCTAGCGAGACAAACTTGCTAACCATTACACCACCTCGAGGTGCCCAATGATTTTCCAAGCGTAGCTCAGATGTGGCACAAGGCTGAAAGTTTAGAGCACCCAGTGAGAATAGAACTAACTATTCAGTCGTAATTGATCTAGCGAGACAAGCTTACTAACGATTGCATCACATTGAAGTGATTCCCCCAATTATAAATATATAACTAAATTCCGTTCACATTCTGCTCACGTATATGCACAAGTCTTAGATTTATCTGTCCATGTTTCGTGTTTACGTGCGAAAATTTTCAATTTTACATACGTTATTAAATCCAGGCCTGAACAAAAATAAAGATAAAAAATTCGGTCATATTAATGCATATAAGATAAAAAAAAATACATCACGCGTGCCAAAGTTCCATACGGAAGACGCTAGTTGCTACGGTTCATTTGCAGTGTAACACCCGGGCTCAGTTCGCATTAAAAATTTCGAAAATACTTATATTTATGTGTCATTGTACACGCTCCATTCAAATCTGGCTTGATAAATTTGATAAAATCTATCGTTTTAGAGTTATCGACAGTGAAATTTGGGATTCAATCGCGTCGTTGGCGGCAGCCATTGCTCGCGTTATCTGCATACATTTGCTGCGGAAATCTAAACGAAAAGCTAAGTGCTAAACTGATCCTTCTTGTCTAAATTTGTCTCAATTACTGCGCACGAGAACTATTTACGTAGACACGCTCAGTTTGTGCAAAGATATTAGCCTGGTGCAAAAATAATATCGTTTTTTGACGTTAAAAATACGTCGAGAAACGATATTATTTTTGCACCAACCTAATACCTGCACTGATAGCTCTTCTGCAGCGAATGTATGCAAACAAAGCCCTTAATGGATGTTCGCGACGCAAATGAATCCGAACTTTCACTGTCGATAGCTTCAAAATGGGTAGGTTTTATCAAATTTATCAAGCCAGATTGTAATGGAGCATGTACAATTATACATAAATGAAAGTAATCTGTAAATTTTTAATGCGAATTCAGCGCAGGTGTTACACGGCAAATTAACCGTTGCTACTATATGATTTGTAGCAGAACGTTACACCTGTCTTCGTCCGACACGCATGCGCTAAAACCCTATCAGAAACGAGCGATATTTTTTTTTTACTGGAAACATGCGGAGTGTGAATAGCAAGAGGCTAGCATGATTTGACCCCGTGTGGTGATCGAGACAAGAATGTTTAATTTAGCGCTTTGAGAACACTCTCTTCAGAGTCCAACGTGATCATCTTTGAGACTTTAAATAAAATTGACTCAAAACAAACAGTTACATACCTGCAAATAACCACACCAAATATACAAAAGAAATCAAGTCATAAAGTGTCATTTCCACAAGACTTTAAAACCTCAGTTACTGACCCTTTGATGACTACTTTTACTACTTTTGATGAGGGCGGTAGACGCAACAACTGATTTCGGTAGATTACTATGGTGATTTTTCAAGTCTAGCTTAGATGTAGCACAAAGATGAGGCACCTCTACTTTGTCGGAATTGTTCCAAGCTTGCTAACCATTATACCTGGTCAAGGTACCCAAATGATTTATAAGAATAGCTTAGATGCGGCCTAAGGCCCAAAGTATGAAGCACCCAATTAGGATCAAACTCAGTATTCAGTTTTAATTGATTTAATGACACAGGCATGTTAACTATTACTCCGCATCGAAAGAAACCTAAATTTACTAAGCATAGCTTATATGTGGCACAAGACCTAATGAGGATCGAACTCACTATTCGGTTGTCATTGATCTAACGAGACAACCTTGTCACACTGTGTCGAATTGTCCTTTGCCCATCACGTATATAGTGAAAACACTATCAGCGGTGTGAAGGGATGTATAGTTATTTTATTAAAATTTTGTTTAATTTTGCAAATACATATAAACTGTGTATATTTATTCAGTAGATTAAGATTAACTTCGTTAAAAATACATACTCGGGACGTAATACCCGCTAACTATCGATTTCATACCTATGTAGACATCATTTACCAGTCCCAAATCCTAAATATTATAGAGCCATGATTCCTTCAAAAGTAACGATGCAACTTTATTTAGTTCAAATTCTACCCGAAATTTAAAGAGACCCCACTCCCCCACAGAGCTAGCTTTTGACGCAAGGTCGGTTTTTAACGTGGGTGGGGATGGTCTAAGCTGTTCTAAGTCGGTTATAGCTTTGTCAATGTTGGCCATAGCCGGTCATACCACCTCTAAGTAACAGATATTACGCAAGGAAATAGAGAAGGCCTCCGTCATGGAACAGATATTACAACCACAACATCTACTCCGACGGGAAAAAAGGCCTTCTTCACTAACAATCCCTACAGAAGAATAGGGAGGATGGGCCCCTAGTTCAAATTCTGCCCTAGATTTACCTTGACACCCCACTTCTGAGTCAAGTTGTGACACAAGGTTGGTTTTTAACATCTGAACACGAGTGTTTCCACTCGGGCCGAATGTCTAAGCTGGTCATAGCTAGTCACCGCTTGTCTTAGCTGGTCATAAATTGTCTGAGCTAATCATAGCCGGTCATACCACCGCTACGTAACAGATATTACGCAAGGAAGGAGAGAAAGCCTCTGACACGAAATACATACTACAACCGTAGCATCTACTCCGATGGGGGGGACCTTTCTCTTTCTTTGCCAAACTCTCCGGAAGAATCCTTGGAGAAATCTCCTAGTTTAAATTCCGCCTATGCTATATAACACAAGTTATATATATACATACACACACACACACACACACACACACATATATATATATATATATATATATATATATATATATATATATATATATATATATATATATATATAAATGCTCTGTTTTAATAAACTGTATTAAACAACAGAGCATTTACTTAAATATTTGTATCTATAAAAAGTGTATATAAACATAAAACTGTCTTAAAAATAATTGTCGGACTTTGTCCATTTCATAATGTGTGACGTCATATGTTTACATTTGGATACGCCATGAGCAGATATGAATGTACATGAGAGGATCATGGAAGGTTGTAGTTTAAAGACAGTAAAATCGACATTGCTAATCGAACGCTCCTCTGTGGCCAAATCGGTTTAAGGCACGCCAGGCTATATGACGGTTTCGTATAGGTTCTTGTCGGAGGACGGTATATTCTATGAAAATTTTTCGGACATTCTGGCCGGTAAATGTTGTTTAATATATATATATATATATATATATATATATATATATATATATATATATATATATATATATATATGAATTCAAGTAAAAATGACGTGCCCATCCGAAGTTTCAAAAAAATTAATGGATTCCATGCCTACTGGAAAAACTGTAAATATTACTATATGTATGTAAGACTATAAACATTCGTATTTGTCTATTGTCAGATGATAATGTGTATTCGTAATTGTGCGTGTGAGTGTGTGTCTAGTAGATATTATGTTTGTAGGTTTTTACCTGTGTGATTTAGGAAAATGTTTACGTACATATCGTCTGTTTTAGATAAACATAGGCTAGATTGTTTAAGAATAGATTCAGTAAAGTTTGGTGATGTAATGTAATGATTTTGACGTGTGTTTACAGTTTGTAATATTGTTATTATTCAGTTCTTAAACAATTATGTTGTTTAACTGGGCCGACATTATTAAAATCAATGAATGTGCATTTTTGTTCATGTGTATTACCAGAGTTTCAATGGTGGTCATATACAGTCCCTCCAAAAGTATTGTTTAATGGATGTGAGTTATCAGTTATGCTCTGTTAATTCCCCTCTCAAAGTTCTCCACCGTCTTTATCCACTGTGCAATGTGTCCTCAAGGACACATGGCACAGTGGATAAAGGCGTTGGTTAGATCCAGTGACAGGACCCAAAGTGTGTGAGTTCAATACACGTCCAAGGCAGGGGAGAACGTTCAGAGGGAAATTGACAGGAGATAACTGATAACTCACATCCATTAAACATGCCACGTGGAACTAGAACAGTCTACCCATGTGAGCGAAATAAAGGGTTCAGTTCGACATTGCAACCACCTGAAGAAGGCCGAAGAGTACAACGGCCGAAACGTTGTAATAAATATGGCGGCAAAGATGAGGATAATAGTCCGAATAACGTAAATAATGTACATAATACTTCATCTCAGAAATATTAACAGATATTGAAAGGCCGAAACGTTGCAATAAATATGGCGATAAAGATGAGGACAATAGTCCGGATAATGTAAGTAATGTACATAAATTCCTATAACTATTTCCCGACTTATGGAAGTTAATTCTTTGTCTCAAGTCAACGCTAAGCTTCTTTGTTTTCCCCATCGTGCTGTTAACGTGTGAATAACAATGGTGACACTCTACAGACCACACGGTGTTCTATGCTGGAATTATCACAGATATTCTACTGAATAAATAGTCAAGAAGGCTTCATCGATAAAATAATTATGTAGATTCCTTAGACGATTCAATCAATTTAAAACGATATTTTCTACTGTACGAATAATTTTGTCTTTTCCTATTTTGGATAATTCAACCTGTCAAATTTGTTGCATTTAACCAACTGTTCTGAAAATTGAGTTTTATATTTCTTTCTTTGTTCTTATTAACATATAAAAAAACCTGGCATCATATGGACATTAGATTTTGAGAAATAGATAAAAATATTAAAAATTGATGGCTGTACGAATAATTTCGTCGTTGAATTGACTGTATATATATATATATAGCTACCTATAAGAACATTGGATCAGCAAGGCTATATTCCTTTGTTTTTGTAGTTTATTGAAAAGTTTTGAGTTTAAGATCAAAAGATGAATATGAGACAAGAGGTCAGGCTTTCAGCTTTCATATAGTGATAATTGCACTTAAACAGCTTAGTACACACAACCATTTTTAGGTGAGCAAATATTAGGTCGGTGCAAAAAATAATGTCGTTTTTTCACATATGTTACTATGTGAGGAAACGACATTATTTTTGCATCAACCTAATATAAACTAACAGATAGTTTTCTAGTGAATACCATTTAATATTTAGTTGCATAAACCTTGTGTACAATAACCGCATAAAGACGACGACCCATTGTCATCAAATTGTTGCATTATTCATTTTTGATGCTTTCCCAGACTTTTCTCGCATCTTCTTCCAGTTCTTCTTTGTTTCGTGTAGGGTGGGGGCTTCTTCCTTCAGAACCCTCTTTAAGAGATCAAATTTATGACCTGTTCGGTTTAGGTCTGGTGCTTGACTTGGCTAGTATAAAACTGTCCATTTATTCTTCTGATGATTTTTTTGTGTTGGCATTATATTTGGGGTCATTGTCCTGCTGCATGATCAATTCCCCACCCCGATTATTTTGCATTCATTTCTCTTTAAATTGACAGCAAAACGTTTGTGTACACTTCTGAATTCATTCCGCTACTACAATTATGAGTTACATTATCTAAACATATGAATGAGCTTGTTCCAAAAGCAGCCATGAATCCCAAAACAAGACACTATTTCCATCATGCTTCACAGAGGAGCTGGTGTGTTTTGGATCATAAGCAGATGCTTTCTTACTCCACAATTTGGCATTTCCATCACTTTAGTAGAGAATAATATTGGTATCATCAATCCATGGAACTTTCTTTGGAAAGTTTTGTCGCACACCTTTTTATTTCCTTGTCACTTACAATTTGACTTCCCGATTCTTATTTCTGATAAATGGTTTGCATCATATGGCATGACATCTATATTTACGCTCTCGAAGACTTCTTCGAACGGTGCATTATGAAACCTTCTCCACTGGACTGTCGAAACTTTTGATATGTATACCGACTGTTGTTTTGGGATATTTCCTCACAGCTTTCCCAATGTTTCTGTCATCAACTGGTGTTGCTTTCCTTGGCCGACCTGTTTTATGTCCGTTGCTCAGTAGATCATAAAGTCATTCATTTTCCGGACATCCAGATTGTTGTGTTCGCGATGCCAATGTTTTTTTCTAATGGTTTTGGTCGGTTTTCCTTATTTTCTCAGCTTCATAATGTTTTAATTTTTTCCTATAGACAGCCCTCTCATCTTCCTGTTGGTTTATGCTTTTTTAACAAGAAGTGCAGTCTTTACAGTTGAAACCCAATAGTAGTCATTCAGAACTATTTAATTTTTAAACAATTAATCTAAAAAGCCACACATGGGCAAGAAGAAACATCTGTCAGTCACGTGTTCCAGTTGTTTTGCTCATTTGAAAGATGGGTCGCTTCAAACAAAATGTCATATGTCCTAAGCTGTTTAACACATATAAATGTAATCATACTTATTATAAAACCCAGGCTGTGTGTGTGTCTGTTCGTTTATATATTGGATTGAATTTCCTACATTTTTCAACCGATTTCAACAAAACTTCACAGGACTACGTAAAATTACCTTGCAGTGCTTCTAACAGCGCCAAAAATTGGAAAAAACACAATTGTTTTTGCACGAAATCAATTTGAAAACACGATTAAGAGGCATCAGTGTCGCCAGAATGAAAGGGGGACAACTCATATCGAGTTATACTTATTATAAAACCCAGGTCGTTTGCGTGTTTGTGTTCGTTTATATATGGGATCAGATTTCCTACGTTTTTCAACCGATTTCAACAAAACTTCACTTTTCTTTGGCAGGTAGTGTTTCTTATTGTCTTGCACACTTTTCTCTTAATTTTTACATTAAGAATGCTTTAAAAATTCCATTTACAAGACAATTGTTTATAATAAAATTCTATTCAATCGGTAGACTCATAACGATTGAAAACAATATTTTTGTTTGAGTTTGGGTTTGACCAATTCGTAAAAAAAAACAAAAAAAAAAACCTAATCACACATGCGTGTCCGTCAACCTTAAACAGTAATCTTTGTTAATTTTATTTTTCAGTCTTTATGATGGTCGATTCTTGATCTATCTCTTACTGTTACATCCCCGGGCAACGCCGGGCTCTACTGCTAGTTATCAATAAATACACGCTAACATTCTGAACTCTTGTCTCATTTTTGTCTTTTGATCTTAAACCCAAATGTTTTCAGTGAACAACACAAAGAAATATAGCCTTTTTTATAAAAAGTTTTTTTAAATGATTGACATGGTACTGCACTTAAGATTTTATTCAATTTTGTGACTGTTTTTTGGATATTTCTTCATAGCTTTCACAATGTTTCTGTCATCAACTGGTGTTGCTTTCTTTTGCCGACCTGTTCCATGTCTGCTGCTCAGTACATCAACAGTTTCTTTCTTTTTCAGGACATTCCAAATTGTTGTGTTGGCGATGCCCAATAGTTTTTATAATGACTCTGATCTGTTTTTCTTCTTCTCTTAGATTCAAGAAAGCTTTGTCCCCACCCCCAGAGACAGCTCGTTCGTTTTCATGTTGGTTTATCATTTTCATCAAGAAATGCAATTTTTACAAGTAAAACCTAAGGATAAAATCAAGAGCAATCATTCAGAAACATTTAATGTTTAAACAATCCATCTAAAAGCCAACACAGTTTTGGTCACTTGAAATATGTGTGGCTTCAAACAAAAGATGGTATGTCCTAAGTTGTTTAAGACATCTAAACGTAAATACCAGGAATTAAAAAGTCTGAACTCATCTCATATTAATCTTTTGAACTTAAAACCAAATGTCTTCACTGGACAACAAAAACAAAGGAATTGGCTTTATATATATTAAGCGGCTGGGATTGAGGAATCGGAGAGCCGAGTTCGAATTCCAGTCGAATCCATTACATTCACTTACGTGCTAATACCGTTGGAAATGGTGTGAATCCTCTTCTTCTCCCTCCAGCTATGGGTAAATAGCAGGACTGACTGGGTTCTATAGTCTTCGATGGCAACTGGTCTAGGAGAATGACAACTCTAAATTGAAACCCGGAGTGGATCCCCTAAGGCGGATGGACGGCAATTTGTGCTACATTCTGGCAACTCTTGAAGCCGCCCTGGTACCAAACTGTATTGGTTCCTCCTCTCCTTTGGACTCTGCTAGCTGGGCCGAGAGCGGGGAACTAGACGTCTGGGCAGTCCTAGTTCTCTATATATCTGGCCCAGGCTCGTGGCGCAACGCGCTACTCCATCGTCTCTCGAGACGGACGTATGCCGACGATGACGAAATATATATATATATATATATATATATATATATATATATATATATATATATATATATATATATATATATATATATGTATATATATATACAGTGGGTGTAAAGAAATATTCGTACATATAAAACTTTTAATTTATTGTATTTCCAGCAATTGAATAATCATGCTTTTCATATAATTAACTGTAAACTGATGCATAATAACTAAATATGTATAGAAAACGGAAGATTTTTCATTTAATAGAAATGAGTACTATTTATCCATTTTAATGGGTGCAAAATATATATGTATACTGTGTTTACATGAAAAAAAAACAGTTTTTCCACTTTTGGGCATGCATAAACATATACTATGCTCAGTGGCAAATTCAAAGACGTTAATCCTTTTTCATACCGTACCAGAGTCAGGGCAGAACTCCGAAGTTAATACTCCAAGAACAGACGAAAATGGCTTAGACAAGACACCGCACTCATTCTTCATTTTTTTCCGAGACTGGAAACAAAATTGATTCTTATACTTAACTTCAGCAAGTAATAGTCAAAATTTCTAGGATGCATAATGAGGAAAGAGGTCTTGGATAATTTGATACACTCAGAATAGAGAGATTGAAGACAAGAGGAACAAAAAAGAAACAAGTTATAACCTACCTAGCGAGCTTGAGAAAATGGATGCCAGAGCTACTTTTAGTAGATATATCTAAAAGCCAAAATTGATTAAGAGTTAGAAAGTACAGGAAATTGTGGAGACACATCATCGCCTACAACCTGAAGCGACACGGCATATAGAAGTAAAGAAGAAGAAGGAGAAGAACTTATAGAAGGAAAAAATTGATAAAACGGTCCCTAGATAGTACTATCTCAATGTGTGTGTCTGGAGGCGAAAGTTGAATTGATTATTCCTATTCTAAAAATGAGTTACGTTTGTCGAAATAAATGTAGCTGGTAAGCAGGAATTGTTTTCCTTGAGTTAATTCTTCTGACTGTAAGACATAACAGCAGTTGATTAAAACTTTGTAAAAGAAGCTTTTTGCGTTTCATGACAATTCGACAGATCTTTGAACTGAAATTATTCTTTAAATATGAGGTACGTCCTTTGCCTAAAAGAACTTTGATATGGAACCGAACTGACCCGCTTTCTAGAAGGAGTGCCGTCATTAACAGAGAACGTTCGGGAATTTCACCGAAGAGCATGGAAATAGAGCAACAAACAAACTACGCTGCCTAAATCCCGGTTACTATCCAGGATTCTTTTACTGAAGCAGAAAGTGACGAAGAAGAAGAAAAAATTCTCTTTTTGCAAGTTTATTGCCAAAGCTGGTTTGATAAAAATACGTTGATGACTTTTATCCAGTCAATATGTTTCCCATATCAAGACAAAAAAAAAATCTCCATCTTTGTACATTAATTGATTCAGATTATTGTTCTCAGTGTGACTAACATCCATGCAATTATAAGCACGTGTCTGCCAATTACTCTCTGGTCATCATCCATCATTTGGCTCAGAACTCTTTTTTGTCCAAGTACACTAGACAATCCATTGCTATACTGATATAGGATATCTGTCGGGAATTGTGTTATTTTGATAACAAATTTCTTTTCACTCGTCTATTATTCCAAAATCACGTCTGTTATTGCCATCGCATGACCTTGGTGTTTACATCCGGGAAAAACTTCCAAAGGTAAGGGAAGCGTCTTTCTACGTTCTTCATTGCACACTGTTAGCTATCTCCTTTTTGGTTTATCGCCCCTCTTCTTCTCAGGACTGTAACATATTCGACAAAATATCCGATTGTGTACAAATGGCTCTATCTACATTCATCTAAGAACGTTTTGGCAGCTGGTGATTTAAACGCTCACGATCTCAGGTGGCTTAATCATTACAATGTTACCGATGTTGACAATATTCGGACTTTCTATTTTACCCGTTTATTAGTCTCTCTGTCAAATAGTAGATTTCCCTACTAGTTTCCACAATAATTCTGACCAATATGCTTGGCCGAAGCCAGCGTGTACGCCTTCGTGCAATCTCAGAAATATAAAGGGAAATCGCAATCTTCTTCTTGGGTCACTCCTGCATGTTTACCCGCTTTAACCCACAGGAATTACAGTAGAAACCCTCATATCCGGAATCCCTCATATCCGGAATCCCGCATATCCGGAATCCCTCATATCCGGAATCCCGCATATCCGGAATCCCGCATATCCGGACATGATTTTGATGTGTATATTTGAATAATTTGGGTGATATGTAACTGATTTGAAATTTCTGTTTTTCAGGAAATTTACTTTGGATAATTGCTTATGCTTATTTCACCCTAATGGCTTGTATTGGTGCAAAGGATGATGGGAATAAGAGGAAAAGAACAACTTTGAGCAATAAACAGAATGCCGAACTACAACAGGAACAACTTGAAGAATTACTCGTAAATGCATTAAAAGGCTCAAAAGTGGAAATTTTAAACAGACTAGACGCTGATGAAAGTTCATTGTAATTAATGGCTGAGGTCAACATTGTATTACATAAAATCTTCCAAAGAAACTATTCCTCAGCGTTCAAGGATATGAAAACATGATTGTGATGAAACCTGGACTGAAATTGAAATTGAACTACAAATTTTCCAATTACATTAGAATCCCTCATATCCGGAATCCCTAATATCCGGAGTGCATCATATCCGGAATCCCTCATATCCGGATTGCCTCATATCCAGAATCCCACATATCCGGAGTGCCTCATATCCGGAATCCCTCATATCCGGAGTGCCTCATATCCGGAATCCCGTATATCCGGACATGATTTTGATGTGTATATTTGAACTATTTGGGTGATATGTAACTGATTTGAAATTTCTGTTTTTCAGGAAATTTACTTTGGATAATTGCTTATGCTTATTTCCCCCTTAATGGTTTCTATTGGTGCAAAAGATAATAGGAATATTACTACTACCTTTGGAGCTTAGGTGAAGTATAGTGGCCAACTATCATCTGTGAGCCTAAAAGTTGTTTGCAACACGTCTTGCTCTAAACTTTTCTCTGAACCGAACTATATCTAACTGTGACCCTTAATACATCTCGGTTGTCGCTCGAGTGGCAAGAGCATTAACTCACCTCACTTAGGTGGAGTGTTCTATCTAATACTCTGCAGTGGGCTATGATAAGTTTTTAGCCACCCTTAATTATAGTAATTTTGCCTTGTGTAATAATGTTTTTTTCCAGTCCATAATGTCAATTGTCTCTACTGGAAATCTCATTTTATTTGTATTCTCATAGCTATGGCATTGCTTTCATGTTTCTTCTTGTTTTTTATAAATATTTTGATGGCAATTGTTCTAATGAGTGATCGCTATTACGTACTGGCACAAACATTATTTAAACATTAGAATGTCTGACGCTCAACTCCACGAGAGCAGCTCTTTGCGACTGCTCGGCCTCACATTGACTGCTGACCCTAGATAGAACAAATACATTGCGTCAATAGCTTCATCCACTGCAAGGAAAGTTGGCTCCCTGTGCCGCGCCCGGAAATTTTTCTCGCCGGATTCGATCCTTTATATTTACAAATCAACCATTCGCCCTTGCATGGAGTATTGCTGCCATATATGGTCTGGTGCCCCTTCTGTTTGTCTCAAGGTTCTTGATAAGATCCAGAGACGGATATGCAATGTAATTGGCCCTGATCTGGCATCTCGTCTGCAGTCGCTCTCTCACAGACGTGCTGTCGCCTCCCTCTGTCTTTTTTACAAATACCTTCATGGTAACTGTTCCGATGAACTGCTTTCGCTGGTTCCCAGACTTGATGTATTTAAGCGTTCAACTAGGCTGGCATCTCGCTCTCACCCTTTCACTGTCGAGATTGTTAAATGTATCCGTCTCTTCTACTACAATAGCTTCATGTATCGCACCTCTCGCCTATGGAACTCCCTCCCCTATTCCTGTTTCTCTGATATCTATAATCTCCAACTATTCAAATATAATGTCAATCGACGTCTTCAGATGCCCTGATCTATCCCCTATCCTTCTCTTCATCCTTTCCTCCATCACTCCGCTTTGCTCTAACTCCAACTCTCTGTAACCCTATTGTGAGACCGGAAACTACCTACACAATAGACTCTTCCAGGCCTGTAGGCGACATAGCACTCTACAGAGAGTGATATAGATTGATAGAGAGTGTCTCGTACGACTACCAGTGTTGGACACTAACTTATAGTAAGCTCTGCTTACACTCTCTCTGTAACCTGTTGTTAATATATCTTTCTTACTTCTAATCCGTGTTCCGTGTTTTACTTCTGTGGTATCAACTTTGGCACTCACATCAGTGGCGACAAGGATTCTAGAAACGCACTCACGGCGAAACCTAAATACCTTATCAATCCGACATCTGGGTGGACGAAGAATTTTAGAAACGCATTCACGTCGGAAAATCGCAATACCTTGCCAGTCCCACAACAGTGGCGACAGAGAAGATTCGAGAATTTCGTTCTCACCATATCAATAGCGACAGTACTCGAAAAATACAAAAACTCCAAGGGATCCAACAGCAGTGTTGAACGTGAAATTAAGCTGGTATTAATACATTAGCGATTTAAAAGCTAAACACCCAGCGTCTACATATATTCCAATACCAAACGCCATTGACAAACTAGCGATTCGACATCTACGGAATATTAAAGTCTGTCCAATACGAGAACGATTTCTACACACCCACACACACAGAAAAAAAACAGTTGTTCGTAAATAAACTGACAACACAAGATCAAGTACTGCCATGGTACTCAAGTTTTCGGAAAAAACTATCGAAAAATTTTTATGCAACTGAGTTGAACTCGGGCATAAAATTATTCTCCCCTCAAATTCACCGAGGTGAGTTTTCTTCTTTTCGTACCTTTCTAAAAAAAAATACATATGTGTGGTGAAAAATTATTCAATTACGTTAAAATTAACGGAACCACGGAAAAAAAAAGCTAAACACACATAATTAGTTTAGTTTAACTATTGTCTGTCTATATTTTTTTTCAGTAAAAGGAAAAAAAGGAACAAAAATCTTTTTAGATCTTTTAAATCTGTAAGATTTTTTTGTGTACCTCCTCTTAGTACACTTATTTCAAAGCAGCAAAAAGCGCTGTCATTTTTAAATATGGAAGATTTGCAAAAAGTAGTTGCCCAAATGTTAAAACTAAATTTGGACCAGCAACAAAAATCAGAAGAAAGACAACAACAACTATTTTTGGATTTACATAAACAGCAAATGGAATTTCAAAAAATTACGCTTCAGAATGCTGAACTACAATAGAAACAACGTAAAGAATTACTCGTAAATGCATTAAAAGGCTCAAACTCTGAAAAAGATACAATATTCTCCCAGAGTATAATCTACAATTCAATGGAAACCTTTGAATACGTACCAGAGGTAGACAAAACGTTCCAGGCTTTTTACAGGCGCTACGAGGATATTTTCAACGTAGACTGTGAACAATGGCCCAGTAAAAAAAGGTACGTCTTCTATTGAGAAAACTGGGAACTACAGAACATAGTAGGTTCGAAGACTTCATACTACCCGAGAAAACGACTGACTTGGATTTTTCAGAGACGATTAAGCTCCTATCGGAATTATTCGGGCCTAACACAACCTTGTTCCACAAACGTTGGAAATGACTGAATACAGTCAAAGACAACCAGCAAGATTTTCTAACGTTTGCAGCATCGGTAAACAAGCTCTGTAATGATTTTAAACTAGCCGAACTGACTGCCGATGATTTTAAGTGCTTAATTTTCGCACAGGGTTTAGTATCAACAGAAGACGCCGAAGTCAGACGACGGGTACTGACTAATTTTGACAACGAACAAGGATTGACTCTCCAAAAATTGACAGAGGACTGCCAAAGAGTAATATCTCTAAAGCGTGACTCAAACACTATCGAGTAATCAGGTGTGACTCAGATTAATAAAATCCTAAGTAAGTCTACCTCCTATTCCCCTCAAAAAGACAAAAGGCAAATCTCATGTCCTAAATGACGCAATAACCAAAACTCAAATAGGTTAAAGAAACCGCCCGGACCATGTTACCATTGTGGTAAATGGCATTCGTTGAAATTCTGTCCAGTTAAGAACAAAAAATATTGCAAAAATTTCAATAAAAGTTGGCATACGTTAACTTCGTGCTGGTACGCCAACAGAACGAGAAAACCCAAAAATAAAATCAGGCAAGCTCAATCTGACAATATTGTCGATAGGAATTTAAGAAAATATGTAACAGTGGATATTTTCAATAAGTCCATTAAATTTCAGCTTGACTCGGGTTCTGATATTTCAACCATTAACTGGCGTACTTGGCGAAAATTGAACAAGCTGACTTTATTAAAAACGGATAAAACAGCAAAATCAGTAACTGGCAAAAATATTAACATTTTAGGCGAGGTAATACTTACAGTAACACTAAATGGAATTACCAAAAAGCTCAAAGCCTACGTATTACAAACTTCATACAACTTATTTGGAACTGATTGGATAGAAAAATTCAATCTTTGGGATTGCCCAATGAGTACATTTTGTTGCAAGATACAAAGTACAACGTCCAATTTGGTAAATCTAAAAAAGGAACTCAAACAACAGTCTCCCCAGGTTTTTTCCGGCGGCCTTGAGAAATGTACTAAAATGAAAGCTAAGTTCAAGGTGAAGGCCGGTGTACAACCGGTATTCAAAAAGAAACGGAATGTCCCTTTCGCTGCTCTAGAGCAAATCAATAAAGAGTTAGATAGACTCGAACAAGCAGGTATTCTGTCAAAAACAGATTTCAGCGAGTGGGCACACCTACGGTCTACTTAAAAAAGAAGTCCAATCAAATACGAGTATGCGCAGATTTTTCCACAGGGTTAAACGATGCCTTGCAAGATCACCACTATCCTCTCCCAAGCCCTGAAGAAATTTTCAATAAACTCAATGGTGGAAATTTTTTTTCTAAAATTGACCTCTCGGACGCATACCTTCAGATAGAGGTGGAAGAAGAAAGTTCCAAATTGCTCTGCATAAACACCCATAGAGGGTTGTACAAATACAACAGGCTGGCTTTTGGAGTAAAGGTTGCGCCTGCAATTTTCCAACAGGTCATGGACGCCATGCTGGGCAACAGCCTATTTGGATGATATACTAGTTACTAGTAAAACTACGGCAGAGCACCGGAACCATATAATAAACGTATTCGAAAAGATACAAGAATACGGATTTAAGGTTAAGGAGGCAAAGTGTGACTTTTTCTTACCAGAGATTAAATACTTAGGGCACATTAGAAATAAAGATGGTCGTCGGCCGGATCCAGAAAGAGCCAACGCGATCAGAAACATTTCGGCCCCAGATAACTTTAAAGCGTTACAAAGCTTCCTCGGCCTAGCTAACTTTTACCAAGGGTTCATGAAGAACATGCAAAATTTGAGAGGGCCTCTCAACCAACTTTTAAAAAAGGACAAACTATGGTCATGGACCCCGGAATGCCAA
Organism: Acanthosepion lycidas; assembly: GCA_963932145.1. Lineage (NCBI taxonomy): Eukaryota > Metazoa > Mollusca > Cephalopoda > Sepiida > Sepiidae > Acanthosepion > Acanthosepion lycidas. The sequence continues at coordinate 11,519,928 of OZ010600.1, forward strand.
GACACATTCGAGAAGATCAAGAAAACTCTTACTTCAGACCTCTCCCTCACACTCTTCGACCCTAGTCTCGACATCATAGTCGCAAGTGATGCAAGCTCGTACGGCATAGGCGCTTGCATATTACATAAACTGCCAGACGGTTCGCGAAAATCTGTGGCTCACGCATCAAGATCTCTACTTCCAGCTGAGAAAAAATATTCTCAAATAGAAAAAAAGGCTCTAGTGTTAATATTCGCTGTCACAAAGTTTCACAGATATCTACATGGTAGACGATTCATACTGCAGACAGATCATAAACCTCTGATTACAATTTTTGGGTCTAAAAAAGGTCTGTCTGTCTATACTGCAAATAGACTACTTCGTTGGGGAACGATTCTCTTAAACTATAATTTCAAGATAGAGTTTCTAACAACCAAAACTATTTGCCATGCAGACAGTTTATCGCGACTCATTCCAAAAATACAGAAGTCTTTGAAGACTCCGTCATTGCTACTCTAAGGACAAATTGTGAAATCAAAAACATGATCGCGAGTACCATAAGAGAGCTCCCAGTTACTTTGGCCGACATAAAAAGGGAGTCTCGAGAGGATGAATTCATTCAATCCATAAAAAGCAAAATTCGAAACAAAGACCCCAATGTGCCTGAAGTTTTCTCCCTCTACGATGATGTCCTACTATATAATGACCGCGTAGTGATTCCAAACAGCCTACAAAGAAAGATCCTCAGGGATTTTCACATGGAACATCCGGGGAAGAACCGTACAAAAAGTCTCATGCGCTGCTACGTTTATTGGCCAAACATGGACAAGGACATAGCAGACATGATAGAATCATGCAAAGGATGCGCGTATGCAGCAAAAGCTCCAACCACGACGTGCAAACCATGGCCAAACACAGACCATCCATGGCAAAGAATTCATGTCGATTTTGCAGGGCCTATAGACAACATGTACTATCTCATTGTTGTGGATAGCCACTCAAAATGGCCTGAGGTCCTACAATGTAAAAGACCAACCACAAACTGCACGATCGGATTTCTACACGAGCTATTCGCGCGTTTTGGCGTCGTAGATTGTGTAGTTACAGATAATGGTACTCAATTCACATCAAGTGAATTTAGAGACTTCTGCATATCAGGTGGACCACGTTACAACGCCTATGTACCACCCTAGGTCAAATGGCCAGGCCGAAAGGTTCGTGGACACTTTAAAAAGAGCTTTAAGAAAGGCACTAGGCACTAGGCAGACCGACAGATAGAGCATTGCAACAATTTCTGCAGGTGTATCGGATAACCCCTAATCCGAACACGCCTATGGGAAGCTCGCCTGCAGAAACAATATTCGCAAGAAAAATCAAGTCTGTCTTCGACAAACTTATTCCACGGCAAACAAAGTTCCAAAAAACCGTATCGCCTCATAGGAAATATTTCAATCCTGGCGATAGGGTCTTTTTCAAGGCGTACAAGAACAATATGACATTCTGGGAAGTGGGCACCATGAAGCAGATACTGGTATACATGGTCCAAGGTCCGAGAAACATTCACAAACGCCATTGGAACCAGATCAGAAAATGCCGTTTGAAGGAATCACTACAAAATACCAGTGAAGAGCCGATCGACGTAATTTTCGATCATTTCGATCTCGACATGCCCCAAGTCTCTCCTGAAGTGCGACGCTCAGGAAGGAAAAGGAAATTTACTCAACCGCTCGACGTAAATCCCAAGAGGAAAAAGTATTAACAGTTTTATTTTTTCTCTCCTTTTCAAAAAAGAAAACTCTTTGGAAGTGGTGTATTGTGAGACCGGAAACTACCTACACAATAGACTCTTCCAGGCCTATATTAAGTAGGCGACATAGCACTCAACAGAGAGTGACAGAGACTGTTTTGACCGGGTGTTTGATATTTTTGAAATTTTTGACGAACGACGAACCTTTTTTTCTGCTAACAATTTGTTTTCTTTCAGTGCTGCAAGAACTTTTTGGACATCTTTCAGAGGATTATTCTGATAAGTTATTCTTTAAGTTTTATTTTTTTTGATTTTATTCTTCTATTTCTTTTTGTTTGTTTTATTTTTGGGGCTTCGGCCCTCATAATTTTTTTATTTTAGTCCGGTTTGACAAAGTCTTACCGGACGATTTCTTTTTTATTGTTTATTTCTTTCTAGTTGTTTTTTGAAAAAAAAAAAAAAAGACCAGAACACTATTTGAAAGAAAAAAACTTATTTTTTCCTTTTTATTAGCGACTTCGGTCGCATTTTCTCGTCTTTTTGGTTTAACTAGTTTGTTTTTTCTTTTGCTTTTTTATTTTCTTTAGCGGCTTCGGCCGTAAACCTTTATTTTTTTTTTCTGGTTATAAACCAGACTTTTTCTTTTTCTTTTTGTACATTTTCGTGAATTTAAAAAAAAAAGGAGTTTCTGTTTTTGTGTTTTTTTTTTTTGTTTTTTTTTTCGGCTGCCTTTGGGCGCCATTTAGATTTTTTTTTTTTTTCCTGTTTAATTTTTGATTGTCTTTTTTTTCCAGTTTATTTATCTTTTAAAAAGTTTATTGTCTTTGTTTCTCTTTTTACTGGTACATCCAGGCTTGTTTTCATTTGTATAATTTCTTCCCCCCCCCCACCAAACTCCTTTTCTGGCGATAATTTTTAAAAGATCCTGCAGGTGGTAGTCTCCACATTTCTCAATATGGCCGACGGTGCCAGTCGGGCCAATATTAAAAAGGACCTTTTTGGTTCGGCGGCGAAAGCCAACCCCCCTGACAATGCTGCCAAGAAGCGGGCTGATGGTAGCCTCAAAACTGACAGAATTATTACCTCCAAGAAAGGAGATGCTAATGTCGAGGTGCCAAAGGAGGCACAAAGTAAGACAGCCGAGGAATTGCCCTCTTGCTGGAAGTCCCCACCAAGTTGTATTGTGAACATGGCGGATTTCCTGGATAAGGCGAAAGGTTACGCCCATCTTGTAAATAAAGATGGGTTCGTCGATGTTGTCCAGGAGCTCGATGTGTTCAAAAAGAGAATGGTGACCGTTTTTGTGGTGGACAAGAAAACCAAAAAGATTTGTCGCTCCACTAAAGACACAGTGATTAAATCACTTTTGTCCCTGGGGATAAAACCCCAAAGAGTAATTAAAGGTACAGGGTTCTTCATGTGGGACATACTGCTGCCCACACCAGAAGATTGTCTGGCCATGGCAAAGAAAGAATTGATCACGAAAGATCTAATTCTAAGAACTGAATACGAAGGCAGAAGACGGACCAGGGTGGCCGTGTTCGAGGTTCCTCCTCAAATTTCGGGAGAGCTCTTGGCTGCATTTTTTATGCAGTACGGCCAAATTTTAGGGGCTCTCTCGGACAATTTGAATGGGGGATGGACTTTTGATATCATGCTGGATCAAGAGGCCTTCAAGTCCGTCCCCAACTGTTTGGTGTTTGGTGACCGGAAAATGCCGGTCATAGTGACCGGTAGGAGACCAACTTGCTGGAGGTGTGGAGAGACTGGTCACCTTTCCTCCTCCTGCCCAGGGAAGAAGGCCCCTGGAGTTCCGGTCACAGGCGACCAAAATACCCCCTTGGCCGACAAAGTAAAATCCGCGCCGCCTGTAGTGGGCCTAGCTGCGGGGCGGACCGTTGGGGAAAATCCCTCGGTTGGGTCCAGACCCACATTACCCCCGAAACCAACGCCTGCCACAAGTGTGGTTAAGGAGAAGGAGGTGGGGGAATGGCGCCTCGTGGTTAGGGGCAAGGGGAAGACCCAAACAGCGGTTCCTCAGTCCCAACATGACCCCGGGGACATTGTCACCTACAGCCCCATTCCCTCTACCAGCTCTGAGGGCGACGCCTCGGCGTCTTATGCAGATACAGCTACTGAGACCCAAAAAATCAACGAACCAAGCTGGCAGAAAATCCTGGACCTCAAGAAATTGCGAGAAAAATTGGAGGCTAAGCGGGCTAAAAATAAAAAATCGCTGGGGGCACCGGGCCCCCTATCCTCTGCCCCGTCTTCCCCTCCATCAAATTTCATAAAACCACCTCCGCCTAAATCTCTGACACAACTCTCCTGCAAAATCTCTTCGTTCCTCCAAACCTTCACCCGTAAAAACACCTTCCGGCATGACACCTTCCACAACACCGAAAGACACACCCATGCAAACTCCGGCACAGTCTCCTCAAAAGAAACGAAATAGAAGCCCCGATACTCTTCCAGTCTCTGATAAGAAAAAAAAGAAAATAAAACCACCATATCTCCCGGGGAAAGACGTCTGCCGCGTATCCCGGGATCAGGCTGATAGGGTCTTCGGGCAGACAAAAAACCCGATGCCCTTAAAAGTTCTATGGAAATTCCGGCACATCAAGGGCGTAGATGTGGAGGTGCCGGAAAATTTTAAGGCCCGAAATCAGCTAACCGTCGTGAGGACTGGCCCGGGTACGCGGGAGATATGGGGCATGATAGAGGAGGCTAAGGCCTCCTTGAAAGTGGTGCCCCCAGCAGTAGTTCTCCTAGAAGAAAACTTAGATGAATCAAAGAAGTGTAAAGGGAGGGTCCCTCTTTATGTTCACCCATCCCTTTATAGGGCTCTTAAGTTAACCTATCCCGCGGACATCGGTGGCTTGTCTCAGAGTGATACGCTCGATACTGAGATGATGTCAGGTTCGATGGGACAAGCTGTCGGTGTCCTCACCCCAGCCATGTTCTATCCTGAAGGACAAACCTAATCGGCTTCACGATGGCTCTCTGGTTAGCCAGTTTAAATGTCCGGGGCCTGAGGTCCGAGTCTCGCAGGGCGAGGCTCACTCGTGACCTTCAGCGCCTCGGGGTGAATGTATGTTGTATACAAGAGACCCGGTTTTCTTCTCATGATCGTGAGGACATACTGTCTAAGGGTTTCGCCCTTTATTCAGCCTGTTTTGATGGTCGTTCGAGGGGTGTCTCTTGGCTAGTGAGCAGGTCTTTGAAGGCTGCTTGTACCCTTGTCTTCGCGGATCCGGCGGGCAGACTTTGCGTGCTGGATGTTACCATAAAGGATAAGGTTCTACGTCTCATTGGGGTTTATGCGCCCAATACCCATTCCGAGCGGCCTGCTTTGTTTCGGCAGATCGCGCCGTTCTTGACGACGTCTCGTCGGGTAGTTTTAGCGGGGGATTGGAATGCCGTCCTTGACCCCGATATAGATCGTATAGGGCATAAACAAGGTACTAACAACCCGGACGTGAAACCGTTTCGGGACTTTATCGATGAGTTTGATCTTGTCGATAAGTTCCGGAATGAGCTCCCTCGGGAGGTAGCATGGACTTGGACAAGTAGTGGCAACTCGACTCCTGGGACGCTTGCGAGCTACCTGGACCGAGTCTTAGTTAGGAGAGTCGATGTAGGGCTCTTAGGGTGTCCAAGTTTCCATTACATAGTTTATACGGATCATAGGCTTGTCTGGGTCCGTGTAAACTTAGATAAGCCTAAGGTTAAGTTGGCTGGTTACTGGAAATTGAACTGTTCACTTTTTGGTGATCAGGGTTTCCGGGACCAGCTGTTACTAACCATCCAAAGGGAATTGACGGGAGCGGTTGTGGGAAACGCCTGGTGGGGAAATCTTAAATCTAAAATTCGAACGTTTGCTGCCGATTTTAGTCGTCGACTCGATCTAGATAGATTAGCGGCGCAAACTGCTTTAGAAGATAAAGTCGATCGGGCTGTGAAATCCCGTGTTAGTGGGGACATAGCTTTAGCTAAGGCAGAGTTGTCCTCCTTGCTTATCAAGAAGGATCAAGCTCTGGTAGTTAGGGCTAGGTTAAAAAGAATGTCTTCTGAGGCAACGAATATGGCCGCTGAACTGCGTGCAGAGGAAAATCGAATAAGCGGACCGTGACTACAAACGCGGGCATATGTGAGGTCTTTCGGGACTACTTTCAGGATCTTTTCACCAGGGAGCCCGGTCTGAGCTCTGCTCAGTTCGACGCCTATTTAGCTGACTTTCCCTGCCTCTCGGCAGCTGAAGCGGCTAGGTGCGAGGGTCCCATAACAGAGTCGGAGATCTGGGAAGCGCTGAAGCAGGTTGGCCTGGATAAGTCTCCGGGACTAGATGGTCTTCCCTACGAAGTTTACTTGAGGTTGTCGGACGTTTTTGTGCCTTTGCTGGAACTGATTTACAACCACTGGATGAGGCAGGGGTCTTTACCCCAACGCTTCACCAGGGGTGTGATCAAGTTGCTGCGTAAGGACAAGAACGGTGGGGATGGGTTAGGGAACTTTCGCCCTTTAACGATGTTAAATACGGACTTAAAGATTTTGGCGAAGATCTTAGCCAACCGTTTGCAGCTTGTCCTGTCTAGTCTGATTGGCCCTGAACAGACTTGTGCTGTGAAGGGTAGGACTATTCAGGATAACCTTCATGTGGTACGCTTGATCTTAGAACAAGTCGACAGTGAAGCCGCGCTGATCAATTTAGATCAGTCCAAGGCCTTCGATAGGGTTGACCATCGATTTTTGGAGGCTGTCCTTTCGGCGGCCGGTTTCAGAGCCGACTTTCGCTCCTGGATCCGACTTTTGTATGCGACCCCCGGTGCGCTGGTGGAAGTGAATGGGGTAAGATCGAAGCCTTTCGTATTGTCTCGCTCCATTCGTCAAGGTTGTCCGCTCTCGCCTCTGCTGTACGTTCTTGCGTTGGAACCTTTCCTTCGCAAGTTAAAGGCGAATCCGGTCCTGCGCGGAATTTCCCTGCCTGGGGCTTCCACCTCAGCCAGGTATTCTGCCTATGCTGACGACGTTTCGGTTCTTGTGTCGAGCAGAGCCGAGATTGACGTAGTCAGCAAAGAGATCAGTGGGTATGAGATGGTGACAGGGGCCAAGATCAACCGCGATAAGTCTGTGGGCTTGCGGTTGGGTGCGTGGAAGGGAGTTTCTCTTCCCGGACCTTTCCTCTGGACGGATGGGCCGATCAAGATTCTCGGCGTCTGGTTCGGTCCTGATCTCCAGTTGGAAATGAATTGGTCGAGATCGCGGGTAAACTGTGGTCTCGGAGGAGACTTTCCCTGAAGGGAAGGGCGGAGGTATGTGTTTCACACATATATCCGATCCTACTTTACCGACTGTCTGTGCTTCCACTCCCGTATGCCAGACTAATGTCATTAGTCCGGACCTTGTTCTCTTTCTTGTGGAGAGACAAGGCCCCTATGGTGTGTCGCGAGATCTGTTGCCTTCATCCTTCTGAGGGCGGTCTGGGTATGCCTAGCATTGAGATTCGTCAATATATGCTTCGCATTACCTTTCTAGACCGAATGTGTCGCGGATTGGATGAGGTGGGCACCTTTTGGAAAGAAGATGTCCGAAAACATTTCCCATCCCTGAGAAGTGTGCACTCGTGCGAGGAGGAGGCCGGCCGTACACCTCGTGCCGAGTGCTCCTTCTACCGCGAATGTCGTAGTGCTTTGAAGCTCCTCTTACGGACGACGGATGGCCTCTCCGACGCCCAGGCGTTGTCTCGTAAGGCATTGTATCAGTTGTTAGTTAGGGGTCCGTTCAAGATGGTCTGATCGACGAGCTCGGTCTTACGAAGCAGGAGGCTCGCTCGATATGGCCTTGGGTGCCTGGGTTGAAATGTCTCAATAATGGTGAGGCATCACTCACCTGGCTGATGATTCGTGGGGCCCTCTGGGTCGGCAAGAGACTTTGTTCAGCAGGTTTGGAGAAATATCCAAACTGTCGTCGCTGTACTGGTGAAGTCGAGACCATTGGTCACGCCTTTTTTCAGTGCAAGACGGTAGTGCCGTTGTGCAAGTTTGTTGAAGGCCCATGGTTCGCATGCTGCAGGGAAAGTTCTTTGTCCTGGAAGCCTGTTCTGTTTGTAGCAATGTGGTGCCGCAATTGACGAAGGCTGAACACTGTGTTCTGTTGCTTACTAGGGATTATGAGAGTCGTGATTTGGACGACGCGTCAGAAGAGATTCCATGAGGGCGAGAAGTTCACCTCTTCCCAACTGATCTTGTTCTTTAAGCATCAGCTTAAAGTCAAGATTAGGACGGAAAGGCGGCGGCTCCCTTCATCGGAATTCGGCAAAAGGTGGGTGAATCTTGCGCGAATGTGTAGAGTGAAAGGGGCTGACCTAGAGTGGCATTTGGATGTCGGTTAGGTACAGAATTTTGTCCTAACAGGGTTGAACATAGGCAACCCACCCTGATTTTAGGTTAGACTAGGTTTTTGTATTTTGAATTTTTAGTTTTCCCCTTTTTTTTTGTTGAACTTAGCTAGGGTGTGCATGCTCATTGGTCCCTTTTATTTCTGTCCCTATTTTTTTTTCTTTTGTTTAATTCCCCATCCCCTCCCTCGTTAGGTGGTCAGTGATGTCAGTTCTCTGGTGGATGCGGGACGACTTTCGTTTCGTGTGTGTGATTTTTCGTATTTGTTGTTGTGTATGAATGTGTATATGCCTGCGTGAATGATTGGAGGTATGAATGCTTTTTTCATTTCTTCATAGTCCCGCATTGATTTCGTCCGGTGAACTGATGTTTCTACCACATTCATGGTTTGTGGGGGGGGGAGTTATTACTAACACAGTTTTGTTTAGTTTAGAGTAAATATTTAAAGCACATTGTAAATATTCATTTGGGGATCATTTTTTTAAAAGTTGTTAATTTTGACCCTCCCCCCACGAACAATAATTGTACATAAGGGTTCTAGTTAGGACATCATAGAGAATTTGAGGTATTATGGTGGACGTAGTAAGAAAGGTAGGAGTGAATGTGCTGTTTTGGTGATTGGAATATTGTTGGCTTGATTGGGTCAGTGTCTGCGACTAGCTAAGTTTAGATTTAAGACAGATGAAGACCGTCCTTCCCCACCCCTCTTTTAGGCCTTGTGCCGCATTTTGTATTTATACGAATAAATATTGAGTGATAGAGATTGATAGAGAGTGACAGAGAGTGTCTCGTACGACTACCAGTGTTGGACACTAACTTATAGTAAGCTCTGCTTACACTATCTGTTATCAGTTGTTAATATATCTTTCTTACTTCTAATCCGTGTTCCGTGTTTTACTTCTGTGGTCCCAACTTTGGCATCCACTTCAAACCCCTTAAGGGGTAGTGGCTTCCTCGCCTTGCTTGGAGTGAAATGCTTAAAAAAATAAATAAGAAAAAAAAAGTTTCTCTCCAGGGTACTTCGACTGCCTACCTTTAAGTGTAGTATTAGATTAGAAATTAGGTCTCATCTTTTTATTCTTGACATAGATTAAATTATTACTTTTTTTCCAAAGGTTTTTTTTCTACGAAATTTTAAAGACAACGTCAATCGCTTTCTCGTCTTCCTTGATTCTGTTGTTTTGCTGTCTTTGATTTTCATTAATGTTTTCTTTTCAACTCCAAGTAAGCACTTGCGTTCAGTTTAATTATCGTCTTGCCTAAGGAGAATCGATAAAAAATGTCAAAGCTATCTGTTATTGAATAGAAACATTCCCAAAACATGCCGTCATGTTTTTCATGGCTGTGCTTTAGTGAATATAGGCGTTAGTTATCAACAGTGGACTATCATAATTTTTTAGCCACCCTTAGTTACAGCGATTTTGGCTTGTGTAATAATGTATCTTATTTTTTTCCAGACAATACTGTGTTAGTATCAATCTGCTCTAATCTATGAACGATAGTTCACTTATATTTTGCAATGAAACTTCGCGGAAGTAAGGAAATTGGTTAGTTTCAACGAGAGCAAATAATAGGATGGCATCAGTTTGGCAAGTAAAATAGAAAAATGGCTAGGTTTTTCCGGATTAAGCATCAAAAGATTAATAATGTTATGAAATTTAATGAACAAGGCCATTGTCGCGTGGAACAACGTTCAGGAAGACCAAGCATTGTGTCTAAGGGAACGAAAAGGGCGCTGAATAGCGAATTCATCAGAAACCGTCGTCAGAGCGTCAAAGATGTCGGCAACAGCATGGAAATGTCGCCATATTCAGTGAGAATGACTCCTGAAAGAACTAGGCTATCAAAGAAGAGTTGCAAGAAAGAAGTCTTTGATTTCAGATGTTAACAAGAACAGGCGAATGGACTGGCCGAGAGAATTCGAGAGCAAAGATTATGAATTTGGGCAGTGTAATTTGGACAGATGAAAGTAAATTCTGCCAGTATTCGAATTTGAGACAGGTTTATGTTTGGAAAAATCGGAATGAGACTTGGAACACTGAATGTCTGCAGGCAACCGTGAAACATAGAGGGATTGGAGTAATGGTGTGGGGCGCTGTCTGGTCTGTAAGGAAATCTGAGTTGATTCTTAGTGACGAGCGGTTGAACAGTTCAAAATACTGTCCAATATTAGAGAAAAGAATATTCCCACTAGTTGAAACTAAACAGATTGACAAGAATGTCTACCTTTATCAAGAAAATGGAGCGCCATGTCATACGAGCAAAGTAGCAAAGGCCTGGAGGGAATCGCAAGGAATCAAGGCGATGGGTAGCCCAATATCCTGACATGAATCCAATAGAGCACGTTTGGGAGCACCTTCACCGAAAAGTTCAAGAGCGTGTAACCAAAATCACGCCAGTGGCAGCCCTTAAAGAAACATTGCTAAACGAGTGGCAATATATGGCTCAGACGATTGTTGATATCTTGATCAAATCCATGAAAAATCGAATACAAGCACTGAAACTAGCAAATGGTGCACCTTCTCTATACTAGTTCCACATACTCTTTATTTATGTTTATTAGGATTAAAGTAATTAAATTTTGAAATTGGATGTAGTTTATTTCTTCTGCCTAAAAAATTTCTTGGGCGATTTCCACTTCTTTGCTTTGTGTTATTCTTGTCCTTTAAGGCTACGTACGCAGATGGCACAGTACTGATACCAGGTACGGAAAATAAATTACAAAAACTCCTACAGAAGGTAGCGAAGGAAAGAGAGAAGAAAGGACTAAGCATAAACCACAAAGACAATATGATGGGTATCAGTAAAAGGATGAGCCCAAAATGCGATTTACAGGTCGGGGACAATAAAATTAAGCAGGTACGGAAATTTAAATATCTGGGAAGTATTTTGACAGAGTATGCCAAGGAGTCCGTAGACGTATTGGGATAACGAAGGGCGCATTACAAACCTGGATATTTTGGACACATTCCAAAAGCTAGACATTGAATATTGCGACACATGATGATTTCTTTAGAAACAAAGAAAAGAATACTGAGCTGTTACGTGACATCTGCCCTCCTTTACGGCAACAAATCTTGGACTGTCTCCTGAAACACTCGAGGCAACGGGATATGGTTCTATAGAAGGATACTAAGGATGTCATGGACCGATCGTGTGAACAACGATGCGATTTTAGAGTGGATGCAAATAAGTAGGAAGCTTATACTTAATATCAGGAAGAGGCTGTTGAATTTTCTGGGACACGTCTTGAGAAAGGAGGGCCGGGAGAATCTGATACTCACAGGTCGAATAGAGAGAAAGAGAGACAAGGGAAAGCAACGCATGGCATACCTTAAGCAGGTGGAGGAAAGAACGTGGGCTGGGGGGGGGGTAGCAAAGGGATGGAACTTATTCAGCGCTACAAGGGATAAGGAGAAGTGGAGAGCCGTGATCGCCTACGCCAGGAAAGGACACGACACATAAAAAGAAAAGATTGTGATGAAGGAGGACAACAATTTTCCTATTGAAGAACTCAGTACCCTTTTCGTAGAAAATTTTATAGACACGTTGCGGCTGCTGGATGTTTAAATGGGAATTTAATGTGTCATGATATTAAAAAAAACTCTCAGTGAGTAATCGCTTGAAGATTCAATCATACGCACAATATATCTTTTTTTCCCATGGAGCTCAGTTTTGGGGGTCAGTTACGGATATTTAATTACTACCTTTTCTGTTGAAAAATTGCGACCCATGATGATTTCTTTAGTAACAAAGAAAAGTGTCCTGTTCTGATACGTGACACTTGTCCTTCTTTACAGCAGCAAATGTTGAACCGTCTCCTGAAAGACTCGAGGGAACGGAGATATGGTTCTACAGAAGGATACTAAGGATATCATGGACCGAGCGTTTGCGCAACGCATTTTTCGTCCTCCGTTAGAATATATTAGGTTGGTGCAAAAATAATGTCGTTTTCTCACATATGTGAGAAAACGACATTATTTTTGCACCAACCTAATATTTAAGAAACAGTCAGAGAGCCACATCAGTTATTACAACTTATCCGCCAAAACGCAAATTTCTTCTGACCAAACATAATATAATGTAACTTTCATGGGGAAATATCTATATCCATCAATTCTGTCTCCGTTCAGAGTTAGACATATTGTCAGCCAGTCTAAGAGAAAAAAATGCTAAATTCAAAACCATGGAAAAGACGACGGAATGTGATCTATTATCTCCGCAACAACAATCCTAGATATGGACATTACATTTTTTTAAGAAAGCTGTGGAGAGGTATGATCGTCTTCGTCCTGAAGCAAAATATGATATAGGACAAGTATCTTCCACTAGCGATTAGGTGCTTTTTTAATGTTATACCACCTTAGAACGTGGTCGGTCTTGGCTTTCAATTTATAAGCTGTAAATTTTCTGACCGGCGCCGAAAATTGATTGGTATTGTTTCCAGTTGCCTTTAACCTCGGCTTTCTTTCCTGAGTATTCATTATCTTGGCGTGGCTGCCATCCACGGCTACAGGGCCTAATTTAACCTACTATTTAATCCATAGCAATTTTAAGCCTTTGAGCCCTTCTACCTGAGCTCCTGAGTCAAAATTCGAAAATAATTGGTAAGTAGTGTTTCACGGTAGATATAAAAATAGTTACAAATGTTTACCTATCGTTTAAGTCATTTTTCTCTACCACCGTTCAACCGGTGGCTGGGCATTATGTCATTTTTCTCTACCACCGTTCAAGCGGTAGCTGGACATTAAGTTATTTTTCTCTACCACCGTTCAACCGGTAGCTGGATATTAAGTAATTTTTCTACCACCGTTCAACCGGTAGCTGGGCATTAAGTCATTTTTCTCTACCATCGTTCAACCGGTAGCTGGACATTAAGTCATTTATTTCTACCACCGTTCAACCGGTAGTTGGGCATTGTCATTTTTCTCTACCACCGTTCAAGTGGTAGCTGGGCATTGTCATTTTTCTCTACCACCGTTCAAGTGGTAGCTGGGCATTGTCATTTTTCTCTACCACCGTTCAAGTGGTAGCTGGACATTAAGTCATTTTTCTCTACCACCGTTCAACCGGTGGATGGGCATTACGTCATTTATCTCTACCACCGGTAAATCGGTGGTCAGGGCTCAAAGGGTTAAAAAAAGAATGAGGAAAACGAATGAAAGATGGAAAAGAAGCGGGAAAAGTAATGCCGTCTTTCTTTCTAGACCATGGAGGAGACGGAAATAAGAAGAGAGAAGTAAGAAATATTGATTAACTCTTTGAGTTCTGCGCTACTGAACAATTTTAACCCTTGTGCTAGAGATCCTGAGTCAAAATTAGCAAATAATTGGTATGTAATATTTCACGGTAGATATATAAGTTACAAGTGTTTACCCACCGTTCAACCGGTGCTGGGCATTTCGTTATTTTTCTCTACCACCGTAAATGCGGTGGTCAGTGCTCAAAGGTTTAAGGAGGGAGATTTGTATGGAAGTAAACGCAAGAGATTACGTAGAAATTTCAGTGTTGTCTTTCTGCTAGGTTTCAAGCCGTAAGAGCTCAGCCCCTCCTGACTCTTAACACGTAGCCTGTGTTAGAAATGATTGATGCCACTCACAAGAATATTACATAACTTAAACACATCACGGTTCCAAATGTATTCATTAGCCATAACCACGAACGGTTTTTTCTCTTATATAAAATGTCTGTTAACTCAAGGGAAACAACTCCTGCTTTGTTGCCACATTTATTTATATAGCCGTTATTCTTTTTTCATTCTTGGAAGAGCGAATTCAGCTTTTGGCCCCGATCTGCATATTTTCTTTATCATTGTTGCAAAATATTCCATTAATATCATTTTATTTTAAAGTTTACTTAAGAAATTTCTCTTTTTGACGTTCTAGACACATTTTTATTCCATTGACAATCATGGGTTTGTAAAAATCGATGAACTAAAAGTTTCAATAACATTCACAGGAAAAGTAGGTGGCTGTAATATCCAATTTCAGTCATGACAGAAAAAATGTAATAGTTTAAGTTTTATCTTTTATATGAATTTCATGTATGACTAATAATGTGACCGAACGAACGAAAGAAAGAAAGAAAGAAAAAATGAGATGAAGATGAAAGAAAGAAAGAAAGGAAGGATGAGGAGATGAAGATGAAAGAGAGCAAGAAAGAAAAAAAAACGAACGATTCAAAGAATGAACGAAAGAAATAATGAGGAAACCAACGAAAGAAAGAACGAAATAAAGAAAGAAAGAACGTAGGAAGGAAGGAAGGAAAAATAAAATAATGAAATAAAGTAATATGAAAGTAACAAACAAAAGAAAGAAAAGAACGAACGAATGACAAAACGGACAAAAGATAGAATGAATGAAAAGAAGAATGAAAGTAGGAAGGAACGAATGAAATTGAGAGCGAAGAAACGAAAGGAAGAAGAAATAAAAGAACGAACGAATGAAAGAATGAGAGAAAAAAGAGCGAACCAAACAACGAAAAAAAAAAAGACCACACGTAGGAATGAACGAAAAAAAGAAAATAGGAAGGAAAGATAAATAAAAGAAGGAAATGAACTAATATCAAAGGAATAAACAAAAGAACAAGGAAAAGAATGATCAAATGAATAAAGGAAGAAAAGATAAAATGAATGAAAAAAGGAATGAAAGTAGGAACGAAAGATGAAAGAAAGAAAGTAATTAAGAAAGAAGAAACGAAAGGAAGAAAACGAAAAAGAGCGAACGAATGAAAAATCGAGAGAAAAAATAGCGAACCAACCAACGAAAAAAAAAAGCCCAAACGTAGGAAGGAACGAAAGAAAGTAGGAAGGAACGACAAATAAAAGAAGGAAATAAATTAAGATGTAAGTAACAAACAAAGGAACAAGGAAAAGAAAGAACGAATGAATAAACCAACAAAAGATAGAATGAATGAAAAAAAGAATACAAGAAATTAAGATCGAAGAAACAAAAGGAAGAACAAATAAACGAACGGATGAATGAAAGAACGATGGAAAAAAAAAAGCGAACCAAACAACGAAAAAAGTCCAAACGTAAGAATGAACGGAAAAAAGAAAAGAAGGAAATGAAGGAATATGAAAGAAACAAACAAAAGAAGAAAGAAAATTACGTAGGACTGAATGAACAGACAAAATTTATAACGTATAAAGAAGAAAGTAGGGATGAACGAGAGAGAAAGAGTGAAAGTAATTAAGAACGAAATCACAAACGAAAAAAAGAAAAAAACTTAAAGAACGAACGAAAGAAAAAACAAAGAAAAATAAACTTTGTTTTGGATTCAAGTCTGCGCACGTCTCCATTTTTTATATAAAAGAACAAACATGATACCACCCATTATTTTGCAGCTGCAATGCATTGACCAAACGTGCAGACATCGATGTAGTTTTGCACATATGTTGCAGATGTTGATAGCAATCAGTAAAAAATTCTGTTTTGCCGTTTGCCACCTTCGTACGCGACATTGGTTTATGTCATCAAAGAAACGAGAGACATTTCAGATGTAACGACAAACATAAAGTTCATATAGGAGCAACATAAACTTTTTACACTTTCAGAGAGAAAAACAGAAAATAACGGAGTAGGGTCGATACAATAAAAGGTAAAAACCTAAGGATAAAAAAAAAAAAATTAAAAATAAAACAAGCATAAAACAATCGATCGGGGCAGCTGTTCGATGTTTACGCTTTTAGTTGTTGAAATGCTAAGGGAATTACATGGTGGGTTTTGCAGTAACGTTAGTTGTTTAACTTGTGGATTTACTTCAATTACCTTCCTAAAAAACGCCACTAGAGGACACTATCTGAACCTATAAATATTAGGTTGGTGCAAAAATAATGTCGTTTTCTCGCATATTAACATATGACGTTTTCTCACATGTGAGAAAACGACATTATTTTTGCACCAACCTAATACATTGTTTTCCTTCATCTTCTTAAGCTCCTATTTCACCAAGAAACGGTAAAATACAGGTCGAACGCCGAGAAAAGCGCGCACACGCATTCAGCTCTTCCTATTTTCTTTAAAAACGTTACGAGGTAGGTCTATCGTGAAAACGCGTTTCTCATTGAGAAATGCAAACGCAAACACACGTACATACGAAACTTCATTTTTTCTAGGATTTCTACACACATTTTACGTACACGAAAATTCATCAGCCTTTAAATTTTTTTTATGCATATCATTGTTTTTTTTACATATATACAATATAATTGTTTTGGAGCTCATAACAATGTAACTTTTTGTTTTATCCAAAATATATTATCGTTTGTTTTTATACACACACACACACACACACACACATATATATATATATATATATATATATATACATATATATATATATATATATCAACAGTATTACTCGGTTGAAAAACCTCGGATGACTCAACTTGTAGACACCTGAGGGCAAATTGGTACCCAAGGAAAAAATAGGAAGTAAAAAAAGAAAGAACTAAAAACATCAGAACAAGGCGAAAAAAATCAAGTGTCCTAAGTCCTTAGTCTAAAGAAAAAAAAAAGCAAGCTAGTATAAAGAAAACTAACACGTAGAGGACGCAATATGCTAACTTGACCGCAAAATTAGAAAAAATCCTAACGAGCCAGTCAAACCTACCTAGGTTTCACCTAAACAGATCTTCAGGGTAAACTGTTTAAAAACTTCGGCCAAATGCCCGTCGACCAAATGTTTGTCGGCCAAATGTTCGACCACAACTTAAACACGCACGCTACCCCGCATTAAACTAATACTGTCAACGATGTAAATGAATATATATATATATATATATATATATATATATATATATATATATATATATATATATATATATTACTTGATAAGACACCGAAGGTGTTGAAACAAAATGGCTATTATTGTAGTGATTTTATAACATATTTATGTTATAATTTTTAAATAAATAATTATATATATATATATATATATATATATATATATATATATATATATATATATCTTAGTTTTAGTTGTTTCTTAAATTTTATCATCCAAACTTACATACCGATTCCGCCATTTTTGTTGTGGAGGAAACATTCCAGTAGACACGTCTACCAACTTAAACGGTACTCGGACATTTGGCCGACGGACATTTAATTGAATGGACACTTAACCGAAAATGAAGTCGCGTACTTACTTATATAACATTCTTTATCGTAATGTCCTACATATATTTATATGTATTTACTGTATTAATTTAAAATTTTTCGTGTTTTTTACAGTATTTTTTTTAAAAAAAGCATTCTGCATATATATTTCACTTCAAATATTACTGTAAGATGATAAGAATTTTGAGAAAAAGCACATTTTATAACAGCAAAATCTTAAGATTTTACGATATGAAAGATCTTTCAATTTCACTTTTAATGATCAGTATTTTAAAAGGATGAACTAGCTTTTATCTTACTGTTAAATACAAATTTAAATAATTAGGTGCTACTTTTTACCCAAATACACTCAAATATTTTTAAAAATACTAATTTCAATAAACAAATATTGGAATTAGAAAACATTTAGATTTAGTAATTTAATCAAATGAAATTCGGTGGTAGTTATTCTACTTTATAATACTAATAATTAAAATACTTAATTGCTTGTTACTATTTTTGTACTTTTTCCGTGAAATGTCCGTTGACCAAGTATCTGTTAGATCAAATGTCCGTCGGCTAAATGTCCGTCGTCCTAATGTTCGGCCACGACTTAAGGACTCACGGTAAATACTACCCCAGATCAAACTAATACAGTCAACGATGGAAATGTATCTTTCTGTAAATTTCAGATTAGTCCTTATCCAATAGACCTGTGTAAAAAAAAAAAAAAAAAAAAAAAAAAAAAAGGTTTGATGAACGAGTAATCAGAGGTGTAATGCAGAATATGGACTATACACAAGAAATTTGAGAATTTCAAAACCAGTTTCATTGAAAAGTTTGTTCTCGCTAACGTGTTAGAAGTACATGGCAGATGAAAAAAGGAAACAACAATGTACCAATCGAATTGTTCAATTTTGTTGCTGAAAAGTCCACAGCCCTGGGTCCCTTAAAAGAAAAGGGGCCAACAAAGAAAAATTCAGAGGACCCTTTCAACTTCAACAGGGATTTCACTTCGTGTACCGGCAACTTCAAAGAAACTGTCTTCAGTTGTTGAATCAACTTCCACCGACAAACTTATGCCTCAGGCCACAGCTGAAAGTTCAAAGGACTCCTCTCTCTTTGCGGCTGTAAATCTTTCTCTCTCTCTTTATATATATATATATATATATATATATATATATATATATGTGTGTGTGTGTAAACATTTCGGATAGAGTATATCTGTAAAAGGACAATATGAATAAGGGAGAAACTAAAACGTATCTTTGCCTTTATCGTTTGGCGAAGATAAGTTTTCCTTTTGTCTTTGTTCATATATATATATATATATATATATATATATATGGGAGGGGGAATTCTATTAAACGAAAAAAACATTTTTGGAAAGCTATTCGAATCCTGCCATACGGTGCAGTTTTCTTTAATAGAAAAAGCCAAGTTTATAATGAACAAAAATTAGATTGATAGATGAAAATCTATTCCTTCTTTATTCAAGCACATGTTTGATTAAATAATTTAGATGTATTATGTCTATTTTAGTTTTAATCCTTTCAAGTTAACGAATTAATTTCTTGGTGGCTGTAGAAAATTGATTAAGAAAGTTTCGAAAATTATCTTTTAAATAATTTTTATTTTCCTAAGCACTTTCAATCTCCTCTAAGACCATCTTCATATAATAGACCAAGAAGGTAGACGTCCAGACCCTGAAAAGTCTGCAGCAATAAAAATAAGATGCCAGTTCCTAAGAACATAACAGAACTACAATGTTTTCTTGGATTAGTGAATTAGTGAATTACTACCAGGAACTCATATCTCAAATGCATAAACTTCGCGCACCATTGAACGAACTGCTAAAGAAAGAAAGTTTGGCAGCGGACAGATCAATGCCAGGAAACATTTGAAAAAATAATCAAGACATTAACATCGGATTTATTTTTGGCACACTATGATCCTAAACTAGAGATTATTACAGCAAGTGATGCGAGCGCCTACGGTGGCCTGAGCGTGCATATTACATAAAATGCCGGATGGGACAATGAAACCTATCGCACATGCTTCTCGAACCCTACTACCAGCGGAGAAAAAACTATTCAAAAATTGAGAAGGAAGCACTAGCAATTATCTTCGTAGTAACAAGATTCCATAGATACGACTATGGTAGACATTCTACTCTGCAGACGGATCAAAACCGTTAATAAGAACTTTTGGTTCAAAAAAGGTCTACCGGTGTACACGGCAAATAGGCTACTTAGATGGGGAACGATTCTTCTGAACTATAATTTCAGATTGGAATATTTACCAACGAAAAGAATCGGGCACGCGGATGGTCTGTTGAGACTTATACCAACAAAGACAGAGCCATCGGAAGATACAGTAATCGCAGCCCTTAGAAATGAAGAAGACATAAGAACAGTACTATGTTGTACAGTCAGAAACCTTCCAGTCACATTGCAAGACATAAAAAATGAAACCAAAAATAACGAATTTATTAATGAAACAAAAGCAAAAAATAGCAGGAAAAAATGAGAAAATTTCGGACAGCTTTTCTCTATGCAATAATGTGCTACTTTACAATGAAAGGGTTGTAATCCCCAAAACTTTACAAAAACGGATACTAAATATTTTTCAAATGGTGGGCATGTGCAAGGGGTGTAATTTAGCAGCTAAAGCACCGCCAATCATACATAAGCCTTGGCTTGAAACTGATCGTCCATGGTCAAGAATACACGCAGATTATGCAGGACCAATTGACGGGTTCTACTATTTAATCATAGTTGATAGCTACAGTAAATAGCCGGAGGTGTTTCGGTGCAAAAATCCTACTACAGAAGCGACCATAAATTTCCTCAACGAGCTATTCGCTCGGTTTGGCGTAGTGGATTGTTTAGTAACAGAAAACGGAACGCAATTCACGTCAGCAGATTTCCAAGAGTTTTGCGAAATCTATCAAGTAAAACATATAAAATCCCCGCCTTACCATCCAAGATCAAATGGACAAGCGGAGAGATTCGTGGATACTCTCAAAAGAGCATTACGAAAAGCGTACTATGTGCCTACGGAGAAAGCATTACAGCAATTCCTACAGGTATAGAGAATAACGCCAAATAATGCGACACCATCAACATTATCACCAGCAGATATGTTTGCTAGGAAAATCAGATCAGCGTTCAATAAATTACTACCAAGTAAAACAAAACAAGTAACACAGTCCTACACACCAAAAAGAAAATTCCTCCCAGAGGAAAAAAGTTTTTTTAAGACATACAAAAATAATACCTCTTGCTGGGAACAAGGGATAATTGAGAAAAGAATTGGCAATATGATGTACATAGTTCAAAGAAAAAAATTCTCACACAGAAGACACGTATACCAAATAAGGAAGAGACCGTTACAGGATGCTAACGGTCCACCTCAAGAAGAGGTATTGGACACGATTTTCGACACATTCGATATAACAAGACCGCAAATAATACCAGAACCAAGAAAATCGTCTAGAAAAAGAAAATTTACTGAACCTTCGGAAATAGATCCAAAGAAAAAAAGATATTAAAAAAAACCCTGCTGCGCAAAAATTTCGGAAGGTGGGTGTTATGGGACCTTACCCATAATAACATAATGGACTATGCCATACGTAATAAATACTGCGCCTCAAGAGGAAGCGGAGAGTTCAGTCTGAAGTCTGGAGTGAAGTCCGTCAGGAGTCAGTCAGTCGAGACAGAGGCAGTCCGAAACAGTCTTGTTCAGACAATTACTACTAAACCTGATTGTTCGTACTAACACTTTCTACTTCTCTGTATATATTCCTGTTTGTAATATATCTGTGTTATTCCATATCCGTGTCCGAGTTCTTCTTTATTGGTTCTACCTTGGATCACCGTGGTACAAGGAACCGGACCATAACACTTGTCTATATTATTAAATGAAACATGCATTAATATATATATATATATATATATATATATATATATATATATATATATATATATATATATATATATATATATATACTAGTAATAATCTTATAAGTATAAGAAATTATACTCGTCCGGAAAACCTTCGGTGTATTGATTTGCGAATAATCAAACCAATACCAAAGGGAAAAAAGGTATGAAAAAAGAAAGAACAAAGAACATATACGTCAGCCGAAAATAATCGTCTAGCCTCCAAGTTCAGAGTCCAAAGAAATAAAAACCGATACGAGTAAGTAAAAAAACTAAATAAAGTGCTCAATATGCTAAGTAGAGCAAACCTAATTAAACCTAAAGAGCCAGACAAACCTAACAAGGTTTCACCTACGTGGATCGTCAGGGAAAGCTGGCTAAAGAGGTGACGGACGAATGGAATATATAGCCTGATGATCCGCGTAGGTGAAACCTTGGTAGGTTTGTCTGGCTCTTTAAGTTTAAATATATATATATATATATATATAATTTCGCCCTACCAAAACAATGCGGTCATGCTTCTATGATGGGGAATATTACAGAGTGTGAAAATGAGCGAGAATCTAAAAACTGAGAATAGCGAGGATTGAGGAAAGGATAACGACGAACATGATTCAAGCAAACAGAATCCTTTGTTAGACTGTAAAGGAAAGTTAACCCTTTTTTACAGCTTATATTGTTAACAAAATTTTGTCCAGTCGCTACTTGTTAGGTTTGAACAGTTTATATATCTGAGATGAGGTATTGTAACTATTTACACTATTTGCTTTGTTCAGATTATTGTTCTCATCTTTATTGCTATATTCACAGTCTATATTTCTGATATGAGTTAATGTAACTATTTACGATATTTATACTGTTCGGACTGTTATCCTCATTTTTATTGTCATATTCACGACGTTTCTGCCCTTTTACGTTCCGACCTTCTTCAGGTGTTATATGTTGGAATTTCGAAACGACCCTTTTATTTAGTCCACTGGGGTAGATTGATACATGGCCCAGTAGATAAAAGCTTTGGTTGAAGTCACCCAGTGAAAACTTGGAGAGTTGAGTTACTCAAGGCAAATAACTAAAACTGAGATATCCAGAAAAGGCATGGCATGTGGAACTAGAACAATCTACCCCAGTACACTAAATGAAGCGTTCGAAATTCCAACGTATATCACCTGAAGAGGGCCGGAGAGTTTAAATGGCCGAAACGTCGTGAATATGATCATAAATGTTATGCAGTGGTTTTCACAGTGGAGGCTTGTATTTGTACTAAGTCGGTGCTAAAATAGGTTCGACGTACAAAACGTTAGGAACTTGATATAATAGGTAATGACGCAGAGAAATCTAGCTGTGGTCGCTGATACTTTAGTATCCGACAAACGGTCGTCTGGCATCAAGTGACTGACCAACGATATTTAGTCACCCCCCACGAGGGTATCATGTGGCACAAGGCCGGTTTAACGTGGGATCTCCGAGTCCGTGGGCTCGGCCAAAAATATGCCCATTGAACCTGTATACCTCCCCGAAAGAGAACTGCCCTTTGGCGTAGCCTCCTTCGGGTTCCTCCCCGCCCATAAGCAGAGAGTTCAACCGATCAGCCAGTCGACTGACTGATCAACAATATTTAGTCAACCCCCACCCACAAAGGCGTCATGTGGCACAAGGTCGGTTTAACGTGGGAGTTCCGAGCCCGTGGGCTCGGTCAAAAATATGCCCATTGAACCCGTTTAAACGGGTTCAGAGTCGGTTTACCTCCCCGAAAGAGTCCGCCCTTCGGCGTAGCCTCCTTCGGGTTTCTCCCCGCTCGAAGGAAGAGAGTTCAACCGATCAGCCAGTCGACTGAGTGACCGACTCACAG
Organism: Acanthosepion lycidas; assembly: GCA_963932145.1. Taxonomy (NCBI): domain Eukaryota; kingdom Metazoa; phylum Mollusca; class Cephalopoda; order Sepiida; family Sepiidae; genus Acanthosepion; species Acanthosepion lycidas. The sequence goes on from OZ010600.1 coordinate 11,542,943, forward strand.
AGCGACTGCTACTACTCCTACTTCTTATAGGTGGAAGAGTCTATTAAGTATAGAATAGGCGTGTTCCTCTATCACAATAAAGATAAGGGCAACTGACCGAACAATATAAATAATGTAAATCATCAGATATCAGTTAATCTGGAAACAATGACGTTATTAATGAAAAACAGATGAAATTAATGATTGCAAGATTAGGCAGCTCTTTTGTAGTTAGTCTATAAACATTTCATCTGACCCTTTGACATCGAAAGAAAAAGTGAATGCGATAGAGCATTTGGCAACTTAACTATCCGTCATTTTATTGGCCTAAGACATTTTAGGGCACCTGGACATGGTTTAGTTTGTTGGCAGGCTTGTCTTGCTAAAACAATTACGGTTGAGTATTGGGTTCGATCCTCACTGGCTGCTGCATACTTTCGGCCTTGTGTCACATCTAAGCTACGCTTGGAAAATTACTATATATCATGATAACGTGACCGGTACTGCAGCTGGAGCAGGTGTTCCTTGGGCAAGATGGAACTCAGAGTTTTCCTTTTCTTAGATATGTTGCAAGCAAGTCTACAGGGCTCACTTTGTCCTGCTATTTAACTATGTAAAAGCAGAATAAAAACAGAGGGATTCTTACATTTTCCGTCCTGGGTAAGACGTTAAACTACATCCGCGTCTTGGGTAAGACGTTAAACTACGTCCAGCATCAAGGCCTCTGATCAGGAAATTTTGAGAAGCATGAAACCACCTCTTGCTGGTGTTTCCAGGTCCACCCTGACCCGGGGTGATAGCACCTGTTAGGGTCCCAGCTATGGGCAAATGGTTAACTATTACCAGCAATATTTTTTGAAAAAAATAATACCAGCAATACAATTTTGAAAGAAATATATTACCAGAAACAGATTTTTGACAAAACAACATATTACCAGCAATAAAAATTTTGTCGGCATTGAATAGCCCATTGGGTTTGATAGGCCATAAAACAAAATAAACCAAACGATTCTAAACAAAAGAATACATATTTTATTCATACGAATCTATCTTAAACATGTTGTCGGTATTAAATAACCCATTGTGGTTGATCTGCCGTAAAACAAAATAAACCAAACAAAACCAATTCACATTTTCCAAGGGTATTACTAATGTAACGAACTCGACCGGAATTCAAACTCGTCGCCCCTATTTTCTCAATCCCCTTCACCTCACTGCATCCACTTACACATTTGTCGAATAGTTATTAGTCCAGATACATAAATCATATGCAAGTTTTTTTTTAACTGTAACTGCTTTTATTAACTGAAAGTTAATCAAATACTTTCATGATAAAGAACAAATTTTATAATTGAACGCAGAAAGCAATACATTAGATAACTTTATCGAAATAAGAATTTATTTTTAATTAGACATATTCCCCAACCAAATCGTTTCTGCGTTAGGTGTGTACATCTTTCGTGCAAATATTCCTTATCGATCCAAGACAATAATTGTAGAAAAGAAAAAGAAAAAAAAAAGAAACGAAGTTTATCTTCACTATGAATTTTTCATTATTAAAGTTTTAATTAAATTTCCAGTGATACACGTAAGGTTTTTATTAGGCAAGTCAATGTGTTCACAATGAAATTCGTATAAGACAAATGATGTTAGTTACATTTACATAATAAATATACTATGATATATTTACATTATATATGTGAAGATTTTTGCCATGCTAATTAATCTATCTCAGTATATTTTATTGTTATACGTTATTTATATATACACATATAATCAAGGAAATGCTCTGTTTATAATAAACAGTATTAACAACATTTACCGGCCTTTCATAGAAAATATGTATCCTCCGGAAGGAATGGAACCTGTATACTACACGGAACTGTCATATAGCCTGACGTGCTATGGCAATTTAGCTACGAAGGAGCATATGGTTAGAAAGGTCGATTTTACTGCTTTGAAATTACAATTTTCCCACGATTTCCCACGATCGTCCATATCTGTTCGAAGCGTATTTTAACGTAAAGAGATGATGTCATATATAATGAAATGGACTTAGTCCGACAATTCTTTTAATATGCTTCATTGTTATCTATCTATCTATCTATCTCTCTCTCTCTCTCTCTCTCTCTATATATATATATATATATATATATATATATATATATATATATATAAACACATACATATTGCCGTTGTTTTCAACGTATAAGAGTGAAGCAGTTCTTAGAACAAGTAACCAGACTATCTGTACGTGGTGAAGGCTTATACGGAGTCAAAAACACTTTTTCGAACAGCTGCATACAGAGAACTGATGAACAGTATGCCACAAGGTCCCCAAATGTTCCTCCGCAGGTTTTGAATTCAGTATTGTCCTTCTCCTGGACCATTCACCAACCAAGGCTATAGAAACCAGTCTATACTGATATTTACCTTTTGGCTTGAGAAGGGAGGGATTAACTTCTTTCCCAAGGGTATTAGCACGTGAGTGAATGTAATGGATTCGATCTTGATGCCTCAATTCGAGCTGCGGTTCATTATTCTACCGACCCTCAAAAACACACACACACAGACGCACAAACACATATACGTGCACACACACACACACACACACACACACACACACACACATATATATATATATATATATATATATATATATATATATATATATATATATATATATATATATATATATAATATAAACAAACCACTTTAAGGTACCTTAAAGTCGTTTGTTTTTCATTTGGATTTACCAATTCGGTTTACCAAGTTCCTTATAACTTAACTATATATATATATATATATATATATATATATATATATATATATATATATATATATATATATATATATATTGAGATAGATGAAGAATGGGACAGATAGACAGACAGACAGATAGAATATTAAACAGAGATTCAAAGAATGAGACAGATATTTATATATATATATGTATATATCGAAAGAAACATAGATAGATAGATGGATAGATAGATAATTAAACAGAGACAAAGAAAGAGACAGATAGGTAGATAGATATATATCAAAAGAAACATAGATAGAATGAAATAGTTAGATTGAAATTTTTTATTGTATATTGGCCAAATATACAATATATATATATATATATATATATATGCATGTATGTATGTATGTATAATAACGAAAAAAATCGTAGTTGATAAACTATGATAAATTTGGTGATTAAAAGTGTTCAATCTAAAGTAGAGCATATATAACGTAAGATAAAAGAATTAAAAATAAAATCGAGGTAACTCATCTTTCCCCCTCATAAAGGATGAATCATCGGGCCAAATTCAATCTCTTCAAAAATATTGAACCTTGACTAACGATACCATACTTCAACATGGTTTTAGCTTCGATAGGACAACAGCTGATTTGTTAACATTTCTTGCTGAAAGTCTATCAAGCTTGAGATAAGAATAGTGAAGCTCTAACTGTTGCTTTGGTCATCTCAAAGGAATCTGACTGTGTTTAGTAAGATGGACTTCTTCATAAGTTGAAAGATTATCATATTTCTTGATAAATTTTTGAAGCTAATCAATCATATCAAATCTAAAAGACATTCATCTGATCTTCTTACATTAAATAAAACTTTGCCCTACATTGTTCGTAACTTTTATCAATGAATTTCTCGATGCCATCAATTCTCGACTTTCTATGTCTGCTGATGTATTAGTGGCCAATCGTATTCGCGGATACTCTTCTACTAGTGCGGCTAATCAATCCCTATTGCAGACGCTTGCTCAGGCGCATTTGTATTTATTCAACACCTACAGAATCCATCTGTGGTTTATATTGAAACTATGCTGAGCAGACCTTAGTTTCAGTTTCTGGGAAAGAGCGTATTATCTAGCGTGATCAACCAAGGCCAGGACGTTTATCCCTCGGGCACGATGACATGTGACTTCGTGCTAGCACAGCTATCGACGGTACCCAAGCGTTCCGTCTACCCAATTTCACTCACAAGGCTTGGGTCAACCCGTGGTATGTTTTTTAGGCATTCTGCAAAGGTGCCGCGCACTAGAATCGATCCTTCAAGACCGATAACATAAGGAAATCTTCTTCCTGGAAAATCAACCATGCTGAGATTCGAACCCGGGTCTCATGGCCTGCTATATACTCTCGTCGGTTCGATAAGGTAAAAATTACAGCTGATTATTTTTTCTTATTAATTGTGAATTTACGGCTTTTAAAATCTTGGCCGGATGGGTTCCCTACAAGCGGCGAATTTTCTTGGTGTGTCCCTGATAAGCAAGCATGAACGACACTTTCACCATCTTGGACTTGTCTGAAAGTTTCAAGGTTCCCATTTTCATACAGTCCACTGAATAATCCCCTGATGATTGCCGGAAAACGTATTTAACTGGTAATCTTTGTCGATCACTGTTCAGTATAAAATTTATGTTTGTTAGGTTGATTATGTTTAGCGGCATAACAAACTCTATGGGTTATTTAAGCCGAAATCTAAATATTTTTTACATAATTTTATACTTTCAAAGTAAAGTTATATTTTGTAGATCTTAAAATATAGTTTTGGTAATTTTAATATAAAAAAATGTATTTTTATATTTTAGTTTTGCATTGTCATTTTGCTATTAAAAATATATTGTTTGTGAGTTTATTATAAAAATGCTTTGTTGATTTTTGTTTAGGGGTTCAATATTTGTCTATATCTAGGACCCTCACAGTTTTACCACGACGGGTCATGGTGGGCCTGGGAACAACAGCAATTAAGAGTTGATTTTCACGCTCTTCAAAATCTCCAGACTCTTTTGCTGTTGGATGTAGTTTATCGTTATACCCAGGACTAGACATTTTAACAACGTGTATAAAAAAACAACTCAAATTTCTGTTTAATGTTTGTCTTTTTCTACTCACGTACAGAAATGCCATTCACAAGAAAAGAATATGTGTTTTTTTTTTGTGTGTTCGTGTATGTTCTTCGTCAAATAAGAGTGTTCAGTGTGAATTTATGAGAGAATTTGCTAGAAAAAAAAAGACCAACTTCAAAGCAGAGTGGGACATATCACAAAATGATCAAAGAGAAAAGCTGTCTGTGCAGGGCAAAAGCACATAGATAGTAATCAGTATCTGAAGAAATGGTCCAGTGTGTTTAGGAAATATTTTGGGAACAGGGTCATGAAATTCACATACTTTTGAATTTCCCATTTCATTTTTGATGCATATATTTTTAACTCCAAAATAAACCTGTTTAGCTTCATTTGCCTACATTTTGTAGTTACTCAGATATTTACATCTCAAATGATAACTTTTTTGAAACACACTGTATGTACGAACATAAAATAATGTATCCTGGGTATGAAAATAAACTACATCCGGCAGCAAGGCCTCTGATCAGGAGATTTTGAGGAGCGGGTAACCCAGGTCCAACCTGGCCCGAGATGGTAGCAGCTCTTAGGGTCCCAGCTATGGGCAAATAGTTAACACTCGAGCTGGAATCAAAACACTATGAAAGTATAAAAATAGTTTTTAATACCAGCAATAGATTTTTGAAAAAAAAAAAATCCAGCAATAAATTTTGGAAAAAAAAAAATAAAAAAAAATAAAAAATAAAATTATCAGTAATGCATTATTATCTGCAGTAGATTTTTGAAAAAGAAAAAAATTACCAGCTGTACATTGTCGAAAATAATATTAACAGGAATACAGTTTAAAAAAAACAAAAAAAGGTATTACAGCAATACATTTTTTGAAAAAGAAAAAAAAAACTATTTAAAGACATTTTTATGTTTAACATTCGTTTTATAGATACAAATATTTAAGTAAATGCTCCGTTTATAATAAACTGTATTAAATAACATTTATTGGCCTGAATGTCCGAGAAATTTTCATTGAAAATATTCGTCATTCGACAGTATTAGCAATAAAAATTGTTGTCATTACAAAAACCATTCAGGTTGATATACCGTAAAAAACCAACCCTAAACAAACGAAAGCAAATAAGAAAATAATATTCGAACAAGAAGGATCTCCGGTAACTAAAACAAATAAAGTTACTAATAATATCAAAATATAGAAAGGCCCGCAAGACAAAGGTGTGACTTATCGCCGGATTCATTCAATCTTTTCGAAGAAGCGGTCCTTAGAGAACTAAGTCCTACCAGGATATATTTTTGGTGGCCATAACATATGCAAATTATATAATATTGGTATCATACACAAAAAAGAAGCTGCAGGAATTTCTACGGAAGGCAGAAACCAAGATGGTTGTCAGCAATAAGAACAGGCTGAGGTGCGAACTAAATCTTGGAGATATGAAAATCAGGCAAGTACGAAAATGGAAATATCTCGGAAATACATTTTATGAAGGACGGAAAATGTGGCATTGAAATCTGATCATGTAGTGTAAAATTGAAAGATGCCTTCTGAAAGTGAAGCAAAATATTAAGAAACAGGAAAACTTCGTAACAATCAAAGAAAAGATTACTGAGCTTTCTCCGCTATGGAGGTGAATGTTGGACAATCTTCTTAAAGATGAAGAGACATGAGACAAAAAATTGTGGTTCTAGAAAACAACGTTGTCAATACAGTGTAACCCGGATATAAGAGAGTTGTCGGGACCGGAGAAGAAGTCTCTTATATCCGTATTTCTCTTATATCCGGGTTTGGTCTAATTTTTAAACATTAACACAGGCTCTAATTTGAAACCAGAGAAAATCTCTCGTATATCCGGGTTTCTCTTATATCAGGGTCTCTTATATCAGGGTTACACTGTACCATAAACTAAACAAGTGAGTACCGAGGAAGCTTTAAGTAAAATGGAAAAAAAGAAAAAAAAGAAACGTATACATTAGAATCTCTCATATACGGAATCCCTAATATCCGGAGTTCCTCATATCCGGAATCCCGCATATCCGAAAATGATTTTTATGTGTATATTTGAACTATTTGGTGATATGTAACTAATTTGAAATTTCTATTTTTCAGGAAATTTAGTTTGGATAATTGCTTCTGTTTATTACACCCTAATGGCTAGTATTGTTTGGATAATTGCTTCTGTTTATTACACCCTAATGGCTAGTATTGGTGCAAAAGATGATGGGAATAAGAGGAAAAGAACAACTTTGGCGTTATCGCAAAAAGTAGAAATTTAAAAAAGACTAGACTTGTAACTAATGGCTGAGTTCAACATAGGAAAGTCCCCATTGTGATATAAAATCTTCCAAAGAAACTATTCTCCAGCGTTTACACTGTCACAATGAACAAGGAAATTAAAAAAAAAAACAAAAAAAACAAGGCTGGCATCCCTCTCTCACCCTTTCACTGTTTAAACTCTTAAATGTAGTCGCCTCTTCTACTCCAATAGCTTCATGTCACGCACCTCTCGCCTGTGGAACTCCCTATCTTTTCCTGTTTCCTTGATAGCTATAACCTTCAACTATTCAAATTTAATGTCAATTGGCATACCCTGTTCTTCTTCTCATCCTTTCCTCTATCACTCCTATCTGCTCTCGCTCTATGTAACCCCTTGCGTACTAGCGGTTTCCAGCCTTGCTTGGGGTGAAATGCTTAATATATATATATATATATATATATATATATATATATATATATATATATATATATATATATATATATATATATTCATATTTCATTGAAAACGACAATTTCTCATGCGATCTAATATTCTTTTCTTTTCTCACACGTATTGCCGCAACCAAGGCAGCTATGGCCAAATTGACAAGAATACGGAGGAGCAAAATTAGCTTTCAAACAAAGTACAGACAGTACAAATCTCTGGTAGTCTCCATTCTCCTATATGGATTTGAAACGTGGAAACTATTGGCAGATATATAGAGAAGGATCCAAGCGTTTGAGAACAAATGCAGGCGAAAACACCTTGGCATTTTATATTGGAAACAAAAAAAAACAAAGAAGGATTGAAAGTTTTGTGGACCACCGGGAACCTCTTCTCGCCACTGTCAAACGGAGAAAAATGGCGTTGTTTGGACACATTACAAGGTACGAGACCCTGTGCAATACCATTATTCAAGGTACCGTTGAAGGTGGATATAGGAGAAGACGCCAACACAAAAATGGTTGAACTATGTCAAACAATGGACAGGTATGACTGTACAAGAATTACTGATGGCTGCTGTTGATAGACCGTTGTGGAGGAGATTCAATATGGCTTCTGCATTGGGACCCTCCCTACGATTATAAAAATAAAGTAAATGATGTTGATAATGATACCTATATATATATATATATATATATATATATATATATATATATATATATATATATATATATATATAGTGTTGTGATCAAGTAAATAGTTAAAGAAATAACAATACAAAAATTGCAGATTTTTCATATATTAAACAGTAAGTACAACAGAAGAATAATACATGACTAGCGAGTGTGCGTCGGTTTACCCAGCGTTCAGTCTATTCGACTGTTGTTACCAGCCTCCCCAAGGTGTAGGATGTGCCACAAGGCCGAGTTTAATGCGTGGCAATCACAGCCCTTAGGCTCGGCCAACAATCCCCAAAGACCCCGTATAAAACGGCCCCTCGACACAGCCCCTTCTGAGGATCCCCCCCCAGCCCAGAGTCTGACAAGCACAGTGCGAACAGATCTATTCGATTGTTACCCCAAGTCCTTCTCTCTTACTAATCTTATAGTAGGCGGAAGAGTCCAACATAGTCTCTTTAGAGGGAGGACACCACAACAATATCAAGAACATTTTCAAAGGAAAAGTATATGATAAAGTAGAAAAAAGTTTTCGCCCGAAGCATTTCGTCCCATAGGACAACATCGGATTATGTTTGTTGACGTGCGTGAAAGGTAGACGCTGCGGATTTTAAATTTTGAAATATTTTTGAACTTTTTTTATTTACACTTTTAATAATGTATTTTGAATTTTGGTTATCGAATAATGTTTTTGGAGTTCATAGTCTAGCCAATTTTGTTTAGATTCATTTTCGTTTGCTTTTTGTTTGCATCACCTTTGTTATTATATATATATATATATATATATATATATATATATATATATATATATATATATATATATATATATATTAGGTTGGTGCAAAGATAATGTCGTTTTCTCACATATTTTACTATGTGAGAAACCGACATTATTTTTGCACCAACGTAATATATATATCAAGAATAAGTATTACTTTATGAGATCTATCTATATATCTATCTGTGTTTGTAAACATGCTGATCAATGTATATTTACGAATCTTCTGTTTACGTCTTTTGTAAATGCGTATTGATCTGCTGTCCGACATTTTCTGTTTAAGTTGGCAGTTGGAAAGAAAAAAAAAAGCGGGAATTACATACCCCACCTTCAACCAAACACATCGAAGACTTTGTCTATTGATTAACAGCCATAGTTTCAATCTGAAAGTCTTTATTTTTACCAGATGGCTGTTGTCGCAGTGGGGGAAGCTATTTCTTGTGTGGTCTATTAAAACACACTCATACACCCACACACGCGTGGACAGGCACAAACCGACCACCATCTTTTCTTCTCATGATCTTGTTCTGTTTTGCTCCATCTTTGCTCTCCCTTCTTCTTCTTTCTCTTTATCCCTTACAATGCTCTCCAGTGTTTTCATTTTCTTTCTTCTCTTTTTAAAACCTTCTTTTTTGCATTTGTTCGATATTTTTCTATTCTGTGACAGTCGGGCTCATCTGTACCTGCAGGAAGAAGTGCATTCCAATCTAAATACTGAAATTTTGTGAGAGACAGCAAAACACACACGTGTTGGGGTCGAGAGATTGTGGAGGCTGACAGGCAGGCAAGCAAGTAATCCCGCCTTACATGGCAAGTCGACGCAACTGAATCTTCACACGAATCAATTAAGTGACACGCTACCATACTAAGTTAAGTAATATATGTTGGGCTGCAAAAATACGTTAGTTGAATACGAGATTTGGCATATCCATATATAGAAAGGTGACATTTCATCGAGTCATTCTCGATATAAAACAAATAATGTCTCTGACTGACTGTGTGATACCATTTCACTTGAGATTCATAAAACCGAATTTGAAGAAACTTGGTAAATACATTGTACCATGTAAAAGATAGGCTCTTAGCGAAAACTCGATAAATTCAACTTTTTCTCCGATTTCGTTCAAACTCGGTATATAGGTTACTTACATTATTACGAGCTCAGCGATACCTCATTTTCATTTCTACGCCATTGCATTCAGCGAAAAAACTGCGAAAAACGAAGAATCGATTTCAACACAAATCAATTTCAACACAAATTTTAAACTAAAAACTCCCATAATCTGGACAGATGAAATCAAGAAAATGCACCAAAGATAGCAAAAGCTTAGAGGACAAAATGTCACATATGTACTTCAATGAATCTATGTAGTTCTTTTTTTATGTGCCTTATCACATCAGCCTATAGGTGATCATGGCCCTCCACATTTTCCTGTCCCTTGTAGTGGTTAAAGGTTCTCTTTTTGTTATTTCTCACAAATCCCCCTCTGCCATCCATTTACTCAAGCTCATCAGGTATGTTACGCGCTGCTTTCCTCTGTCTCTCTTTTCCTCAATCTGCCTTGTGAGTATCTGGTTTTCCAAGACCTCTTTCGTCATTACGTGTCCCAGGAATTCCAACTGCCCTTCCTGATGTTAAATATATGTTTCCTTTTTGCTTTCATTTTCTCTAAAACCTTGTCGTCTCTCACATGTTAGGTTTATGGCATCCTCAGCATCCTTCTGTAGAACATTTCTATTACTTCAAAGTCTCGTCATCTTTGATGAGATTGTCCAGCATTCGCTGCCATACAGAAGGAGAGATATCATGTTGTAGTTCAGTACTCTTTTCTTTGTTTCTAACGAATTTTTTTCTGTCTCTTCATACTTTGCTTAGCTTTTAGAATGCACCTTTGCCCACGCCAATACGTCTTCGGATCTCAGTGTCACATTTTCCGTCTTCTGTTAGAACACTTCCCAGGTATTTAAAGTTTTGTACTTGTTTGATTTTAGCAACCCCGATTTGCAATTTGCACGTTAGGTTCGACCTTTTGCTGATAGCCATGCAGTCTGTCTTCTTGTAGTTTATACTTAGTCCCTTCTTCGCGCTTTCCTTCTGTCGGAGTTTTTCTAGTTTGCTTTCCGTGTCTACTATGAACACTGTGTCAATCAAGAATCCTGGTAGGAATTCTAACTCAAAATTGCCTCACAGTATAGATTGAATATATCTGGAGAAAGACACATCATTGTCTTACACCTCTTTCTATTTTTTCTAGGGGAATCACTGTATATAACCGTCTAAATAATATCTCTCAAATTTACTACTTAAACGAAATAAAGTTTTATACCGAATATTCTTCTACCAGTCTGGAAAGTGAGATATACACTGTCTTTAAGATATATATATATATATATATATATATATATATATATATATATATATATATATATATATATATGTATGTATGTATGTATAGAGAGAGAGACAGAGACAGAGACAGATAGAAGGAGCGAGAGAGCAGTATTTCAACTCTTCCTTCTCAAAAGACTTTCTTCAACTGTTTTCAACAATTTATTCTGCGAGTCTATTTATAACTACCTAGTGATCGAATTAGCTGTCCTCATGATCTATCTATTTCTCTTTTCTCCCTCTCGCACACTTATTTTATATATATATATATATATATATATATATATATATGTGTGTTGTGTTGGAACAGTTGGTATGACGTATGCATGGTACCATAACTGTCCGTCTTTCAATTCTCGCATTGTGCTGACGTTAATTTTGGACTCGATCAAATACTTAATTATAATTATCTCAAATCCTCCAAACTTCTATCATATATATATCTATATAGTCGTCGACAAAGGGAAAACTATTTTCTTTAATCATTTCACCCCCCAAGAAGACAATAAATTAACTAAGACAAGAAAAGGTCGTTACTGAGTGTGAAATAATATGAAAAAAGATAAAAAAAAATATTAATAATAAACGAAAAGAAATTAAGAAGACGGAATATAACGATTGACATTGCATTTAAATTTTTCAAGATCAAAGTTGAGTGGGAAGCAAGTAGCCTGGAAGAGATTCCCACAAGCGAGAAGTACGAGGGAAGAAACTGTTTGCATAGAACTTACGGTTACATCTAGCCATTTCAACTGTAAGATGATGAGACCTAGCCGCCAATAAAGTGATTAAATTCGTAAAGTCGTAGTACCAAAGAGAAAAGCTCATGAGAAAAATTATTATGAAAATATTTATAGAATAAGCACACGGAAGTTACATTACGGTTGTGGAAAAGTGGCTGCAGCCGAAATGCCAACTCATGACCGATAACATTGCAGATACTTACTTGGATTGTATCAATAATCTCTAAATACATAGCAGAAGTACCAGGCCAGATTCAATATATGGTCGACTGGTAGACTTATATATGTGTAATTTATATGTGTGATTGATACTATTTTTTTAATCTCTTCACCCGAAGCAAGACGGGGGTGCCACTAACACGCAAGGGGTTACAGAAAGTCGGAGCAAGAGTAAAGAGGCGTGAAAGGGGAAAGGATGAAGAGAAAGGATGACTAGATCAATTCATCAGTAGATGTCGATTGACATTACATTTGAATAATTGAAGATTATAGCTATCAGGGAAGCAAGTAAGAGGAAGGGTGTTCCATAGACAGGAAGTGCGAGACATGAAGCTATTGGAATTGAAGAGACAGCTACATTTAACCGTTTCCACAGTGAAAAGGTGGGACTGAGATGCCAACCTTGTATTATGTTTAAATTCATGCAGGTTGGTAACTAGCGAAAGTAGCTCGAAAATATGAAAAAAGCTATGAAAAAAGATAAAAAAAATTATTAATAATAAACGAAAAGAAATTAAGAAGACGGAAGATAACGATTGACATTGCATTTAAATTTTTCAAGATCAAAGTTGACTGGGAAGCAAGTAGCCTGGAAGAGATTTCCACAAGCAAGAAGTACGAGGGAAGAAACTGTTTGCATAGAACTTGCGGTTACATCTATCCATTTCAACTAAGATGATAAGGCCTAGTAGCCAATAAAAAACTGCCATTCGAAATACCAACTATATCTTGGTCGCAACCCAATCTTTCCATACACACATATCCTAAATATATTACCTAAGTTTAATCAGGCGCAAAATCAAATAATTTTAGGGAGATTGTGTTGCGCAAGTCTCGCAAGTAGGAACATCCTGTTTGTATTCAAATTAAAACTGGAAATATTCGATTTAACCTAGTACAAAATACATAATAATTGTCATATTCGGAAGGGAGTTCCTAGTCTTTTCTTTGTTTTTTAACGAATTTTTTTTCTGTCTCTTAATACTCTGCTTAGCTTTTGGAAGGCATCTTTGGAAATCTCAATACGTCTTCCGATCTCAGTACACAGAACACTTCCCAAATATTTAAATCTTTATACTTGTTTGATTTTAGTGTCACTGATTTGCAATTTGCATTTTGGGCTCATACTTTTGCTGATGACCATGTGTTCTGTCTTGTAGTTTATACTTTGTCTTTCCTTCTTTTCCACCCTCCAGCTTTGGTAGAGTCCAAAAGGGTCTACAAGTTCTTGTGGGTGACTAACTATTCTCCAACCTTCAACCTCTCTCCCACAGGCGGGTTGTGGCAAGTCTCTCGCTGCTCTATCGTTATTTTACGGAAAGTGCCCGGAAGAACTACATTCACTGGTACCTAGTATACAAAACTTCAGGGCAAGGACACACCAGGCATACTTAGAAGCAAACCACCCACATTCCCTCCATGTTTCACCGGTGAGAAGTAAGATCCACTGGAGCAGCCTCTTCCCGGGAACAACCGCTATGTGTAAAAGACTCCCAGCAGGGTGTTTCCCTTGATTACTACAGTCTTAATCTGTTCAAGGCTAGGGTCAACTGTTATCTTCCACTCCTAACGCAGCCCTCGACTTGGAGTGCCCCCTGAGCTTTGAAAAGAGTTATCCTTGTGTAAAAAAAAAATCATCCAAATGTTAAGCCTAAGAAAGAATATATTTAAATTATTGGGATAGCAAGCAACTTTGCTTTGAAAGTTCTTCGTATTGACAAAATTTTATGTAGCACTGTACTTACTCCTTTTTCCGAATACCTTGGGACAGGATTTAATATATATATATATATATATATATATTCAGATAATTCAAGATGTCTGAATACCATATTTTTCGAAAAAGAATAGAGAAAACAGTAATTTTCTGATACCTAATTTAGCCTTTACATGGTTGCTCAGTTGTTTGAGAAGACGTCCTGTGTATGGCGATAAACTACATCCAACAGGAAGACCTCTCATCGGGAGGTTTTGAGTGAGAAGCGTAGAACCACCTTGTATTTGTTGCTGTTCCCAGATCCACCATGACCCAGGGTGGTAGCATCTGTTAGGGGTCTATATATGGGGAAAACTGAACCCCTAAACAACTGTAAAAGAAATGAAAGTATATGTTTTAAAAAGAAATAAATTACTAGCAATAGATTTTTGTTAAAAGGAAAAAAAAATTACCAATGCTTCCAAGAAAAATTAAATTTCTACATTAAATGACCCATAAGGTGTTGATATGTCGCTAAACAAACGACTTCAAAATCCTCATTCTTAGGCAGTGTAATATTGTCATCAAATGGTCACCCATCTATGTACTGCCCAGACTAGATATTGCTTAACAATTTTATAAATGCTAATGCTCCCAAGAAAATTAAATTTCAGCATTAAATGACCCATAAGGAGTTGATATGCCCTTGAACAAAAAAGTGAACAAGTAAAGTGAATGTTTGAGAACGTTTGAATGAATTTAGTAAAAGATTAAATCATGAAAAAAGAACTTCATTTGAAAAAGAATGACATGATTAATCGTGACATTCTTCTAGAGGTACGCTGCTCAAACGAGCTACTTTCGCTAGTTCCGAACCTGCATGAATTTAAACATAATACAAGGTTGGCATCTCAGTCCCACCTTTTCACTGTGGAAACGGTTAAATGTAGCTGTCTCTTCAATTCCAATAGCTTCATGTCTCGCACTTCCTGTCTATGGAACACCCTTCCTCTTACTTGCTTCCCTGATAGCTATAATCTTCAATTATTCAAATGTAATGTCAATCGACATCTACTGATGACTTGATCTAGTCATCCTTTCTCTTCATCCTTTCCCCTTTCACGCCTCTTTACTCTTGCTCCGACTTTCTGTAACCCCTTGCGTGTTAGTGGCACCCCCGTCTTGCTTCGGGTGAAGAGATTAAAAAAATAGTATCAATCACACATATAAATTACACATATATAAGTCTACCAGTCGACCATATATTGAATCTGGCCTGGTACTTCTGCTATGTATTTAGAGATTATTGATACAATCCAAGTAAGTATCTGCAATGTTATCGGTCATGAGTTGGCATTTCGGCTGCAGCTACTTTTCCACAACCGTAATGTAACTTCCGTGTGCTTATTCTATAAATATTTTCATAATAATTTTTCTCATGAGCTTTTCTCTTTGGTACTCCGACTTTACGAATTTAATCACTTTATTGGCGGCTAGGTCTCATCATCTTACAGTTGAAATGGCTAGATGTAACCGTAAGTTCTATGCAAACAGTTTCTTCCCTCGTACTTCTCGCTTGTGGGAATCTCTTCCAGGCTACTTGCTTCCCACTCAACTTTGATCTTGAAAAATTTAAATGCAATGTCAATCGTTATATTCCGTCTTCTTAATTTCTGTTCGTTTATTATTAATATTTTTTATCTTTTTTTCATATACTTTCACACTCCATAGGGCACCTCGAGGTGATGTAAGCTTGTTTCGTTAGAACAATTACGAGTAGTGAGTTCGATCCTCTCTGGGTGCCCCCATACTTTCGGTTTTGTGCTACATCTAAGCTACGCTTGAAAAATAACTATTCTTTCATACTCAGTAACTTCTTTTGTCTTAGTGGCTTTATTGCCCTCTTTCGGGTGAAATGATTAAAGGAAATATTTTGCCTTTGTCCGCAACTGACTAATCCGGTTATTCCTGTCTATCTCTCTTTTCTTCTCATTAATTAATTTCTACTATCTCTCTCTATATATATATATATGTGTGTGATAGAAGTTTGGAGGATTTAACATATAATTATAATTAAGTAATTCATCGAGTCTAGAAGAAACGTCAACAGAATGCAGAAAGCGAGAATTGAAACCCGGACAGTTAAGGTATCAGGCAAACGTCATACCAACTGTTCCAACGGGCCAGAGAGAGAGAGAGAGAGACAGAGAGAGAGAGAGAGAGAGAGAGAGGGGAGGGGGAGGGGGGGGAAAGATAGATAGATAATGCGGAGACTTAATTCGATCACTAGGTAGTTATAAATAGACTCACAGAATATATTGTTGAAAACAGTAGAGGAAAGTCTTTTGAGAAGGAAGAGTTGAAATACTGCTCTCTCCTTCCCTCTCTTTCTCTCTCTCTCCCTCCACCCCCTCTCTCACTCTCTCTCTCTCTCTCTCTCTATATATATATATATATATATATATATATATATATATATATATATATAATTTATATATAAATCCGCTGGCATATCATCCAAGTGGGTCCTAATAATATCGAATATTAAAACTGATCCACAAAAAGTGCTCAAGATATATATATATATATTGTAATGGAACATATAATTTACATAACAGGGAAATCAAAATTACCTCATAAGCATCGATTATTTTTACCAACCTCAATATGATGGCTTTATTCAAATTTATTTGATTAAATCCAACGTATTGACGTTGTTAGAAATAATCAATACTCATGAGGTAATTTTGATTTCATTATTATATATATATATATATATATATATATATATATATATATATATAATGTATATCTTGGAAATCTGTATGAGTGTTGTCTGGAGATCCAGAGAAACACAACATCTCTGGTGAAATAAATTATAACGATGGAAACTTAAAGTGGTCTGTTTTTTATTTAAATTAAATTATATATTTTTTTCTTATGAAATGGATGCACAATCCATCAATCCAGAAATTGACAGTGGAGTGTCGATTTCAAATTCCTTCCTTGACATTCACTTTCGCACAAATACCATCGGAAAGATATGAATCAATCTCTTCTTTCCCACAGACAGATTTAAAGAGCAGGACAGACTAAACTTAACAGGGTTGGTTAGCAAACACGTTAAAAAAATAACGTCACTTAATTTGAAACCGGTTCAGTCTAGGACTAGGGACTCCACACCGTCAAAAAAAAAGTTCTTGTCGTAGAAAGCTCTATGCTGGTGATGTTGTAGCCCTGGAGCTTTGAATCTCTGATCTTATCCTCCACAGCAGCGGTGGGAAAACTATTAGGTTGGTGCAAAAATAATGTCGGTTTTTGACGTAAATTTTAACGTCAAAAACCGACATTACTTTTGCACCAGCCTAATACTATCTAAACATTTCCTTTCGTTATCTTTCTATTTCATTCATACTTTCTCTCCCTTTTTATCGCCATCATTAAATCATCTCTTCTTTTTCTCCTTTTTATTGCACACCTCCCCCTTTTTAGGCAATTAATTCTCTGTCTTTCTCTCTCTCTCCTTCTCTCTCTATCTGTCGCTTCTTCGCTTTCGTTATTTATTTTTCTAGCAATCTGACTCATTTCACGTTGCTGTTTTTTCTTTATTTCTAAATCATTTCATCCCCCCCCTTCAAAATCTATTGCTAACAATTGTTCACTTCCTCGCTGATTTTTCTGATCATCTCACCTCTCTAGACTCTTTCAACCAAGGCTGGTAGTGAAACAAAGCAGAATGTGGGGTGCATTGAGCACTATCCGGTCACTAAGAGAGGAGTATATTAAAAGAAAAAGAAAGAAAGGATAAATGTGGGATAGAAAAGATAGAAAGAAAGAATAAATCAAAGGAAGGAAGGAAGGAAGGAAGGAAGGAAGGAAGGAAGGAATGATGGAAAACAAAGAAGTAGAAAAAGAAGAAGACAAGAAGGAAAGGATAAATGTGGGTGAGAAAAGATAGAAAGAAAGAATATATCAATCAAAGGAAGGAAGGAAGGAAGACGAAGAAGTAGTAGTAGTAGAAGAAGAGGAAGAAGATGAAGAAGAAAAAGAAGAAGGAAAGAAGGAAAGGATAAATGATAGAAAAGATAGAAAGAACGTATTAATCATAGGAAGGAAGGGGAGAAATTAAAAAGAAGAGAACAAGAACAAGAACAACAACAACAACAGCAAGCAGAAAAAAGAAGGAAATAACAAATGTGGGAAAAAAGATATAGAAAGAAAGTATATATCAAATGAAGCAAGAAGAAGAAAAAGAAGAAGAAAAAAAGAAGAAGAAGAAGGAAAGTAGAAAAGGATAAATGTGCAAGAGAAAAGATAGAAAGAAAGAATATATTAATCAAAGGAAGGAAGGAAGTAAAGAAGAAGAAGAAGAAGATGAACAACAACAACAACAAGCAGAAAAAAGAAGGAAAGAATAAATGTGGGAAAAAGATATAGAAAGTAAGTATATATCAATCAAATGAAGCAAGAAGAAGAAAAAGAAGAAGAAAAAAGAAAAAGAAGAAGACGCAGAAAAAGAAGGAGAAAAATTAAAAGGAGGAACAGATAAATGTAAGAAAGAAGATATAGAAGGAAAGAATATATCAAACAAAGGAATGAAGAAAAAAGAAAAAAAAGGAAAAAGGAAAGGATATTAGAAAATGGATAGAAAGTAAAAGAGAATGTCAAGTCACAGATAAGGAAAATAGATAAAGAAGAAGAAGAAGAAATAAAGAAGAAGAAATAAAGAAGAAGAAATAAAGAAGAAGAAGAAGAGGAAAATAATGTGTGATAGAAAAGGTTAGATAAAAGGCAGCAATGACAAGACAAGGAAAAGATAGAAAGAAAGAAAGATAGAAATGAATACCATTATTATTATTACTACTACTACTACGAATACCATTACTACTACTACTACTACTACTAATACTAATGGTGACAAGAATAAGAATATGACATAGGAAAACATTGAAAAATAAGAAAGAAATAAAGAAAGAAATAGAGATGACTATTACTACTACTAGAAAAATGCAGATTCTATGATAAATATCCAGAAACAATTGATCATCTTGTATCAGGTTGCGCGGTATTGGCACCCACTGAATATAAAACCCGGCTTGACAGAGTGGGTCAATATCTGCACAGGAACATCCACAACACTTACGGAAAGGAAACGGCATGAAATTTGGTATGAACACCACCTAGAACGGATTAAGGAGATAGGGCCTGCAACAATTTATGTGACTGCACGATACACACAGAGAGAAACAATCAAAGCTAATCGTTTAGACATCGTTATTACAGACCGCAAACAAAAAAATGCCTCCTTATTTACATATCAGTCCCTCTATTGTATCTTTGAAGATCTTCAAAAACTATCAAAATACAAGGACCCTTGAAATCGAAATCTTAAAAATGTGACACATGAGAACATCAACAATCCCTGTTGTAGTTGGAGCCCTCGGATTGATTGGAAAAGATTCCAGTAGATGAATCGAAGGGATTCTTGGTAGCCCATGCCTTAATGAAATACAAACAAATGTTCTCACGACTACAGCCCACACTTTATGAAGGGCTTTATCTATGCAAAAGATGTGTGTTGTGTGTTTTGTTTGTTTTTTTTAAATTGCTAAAGTCATGATGACATTTCTGACCTTAGGGTTTTGGGCGGGATCCGGAAAGAAATTAGTACACACCAGAAATCAAAGGAAATAATAATAATAATAATAATAATAATAATAATAATAATAATGCAAAAGTAACATTCAAGAAAGGTAGAATTACAGAAACACCCTCAATAGATTTAGATTTTGTCACAAAGATTAGGGAATTGGAGTATGAAGAAGCTTATAAGTACCTAGGAATTAGCGAAGGAGATGGCATACAACACCCCCAAATGAAAGAAAAAATAAGAAAAGAGTACTACAGGCGTGTACGTCTGATACTAAATACTGAACTAAACTCAAAAAATAGAATATCAGCTATAAACACATTGGCTGTCCCAGTGGTGCATTACAGCTTTAATGTCCTTAACTGGACCATAGCTGAAATTAAGCGAATGGAATCCAAAACGAGAAAGCTTCTCACTTGCTATCATATGCATCATCCCAAAGCTGATGTTGATCGTCTGTATGTGCCCAGATCCGAAGGAGGCAGAGGATTAGTTCAACTAGAACTGTCCTTAAAACTACAACAATTGGCCTCCAAAGATACTTGGAAACTACAGAAGACTGGATGATGGTATGCGTCAAGGAACATGAAAGTAGTAAGCGTCCGTAATGAAAGAAGCCAACAAATTCAAACTGGAGCTTCAAATGGGCGTAGAGATGCAACTACAGCACAATACACCGGCTGAAACTGCAAAATACTTGAAAAAGACAGCAAAGACGAATGCAACCGACCAGATACAGAAGCGATGGCAAGATAAACCGCTTCATGGCCAATACTCTGCCCGTATCAAACAAGCTGATGTAGACAAAACCCGTACCCATCAGTGGCTACGCAGTGCAGGGTTGAAAGCGGAAACTGAAGGTTTTATACTTGCTGAGCAGG
>OZ010600.1:11568518-11663518 GCA_963932145.1 Acanthosepion lycidas
AAAGAGGTACCCCACAATACTAATAAACAAAGGTTTTGGACTCGCGAAATAAATTCCTCTAGACCAACTTAGAAATAAAAAGAAACGTAACGTCAAAGAAACTCTAGAATATGTCTCAACATACAAGAACAATCCAGAAATATTCACAGAAATTACAAAAAATCTAGACCTACTGAGCAAGAATAATAAACTGAATAATATACTAAAAACAACCAAAAAAATTAAAAGCAAACGCCAATCTAAAAACCTAAAACACATATTAACCTCATCTAAATTTAACCAACACACAATACAGGGAGTCACAAAATGCAACAAAAAAAGATGTGGGGTTTGTGACATCATTATAGAAGGAAACTCCTATACATTTGAACCCCCGCCCCCCAAAAAAAACATTCACAATAAATAAAAACTTAAACTGCAACTCCAAAAATGTAATTTATGTACTTAAATGCACAAAATGCAAGAAGTCATATATAGGCATCAGTCAACAACTGAAAAACACGGTCTCCCTACACAAAAGCAATATAAAATTGCCAGACAACAGAAAACTTTTTGTATCACAACACATCTTCAAATGTAACCAGGGTAAATTTAATATCATGCCGATATATCAAACAGACAATTACTCGTACCTACAAATACAAAAAAAAACAAACTTTATAAACAAATTTAAATCCGAAATAAATAGATCATAACCCCACACACAAAAACACACAACATGCGCACAAGGTGAACAAATAGAGTGATCAAATCACTTACATACATGAACACACGCTCACATGTGGGTATCTGTGAGGCACAATAATATATATATATATATATATATATATATATATATATATATATATATATATATATATATATATATACACACACAGATATATATATATATATATATTCATCAGAGTGAAACAGCTAAATATAGCTTATTGTTTTTACGAATGTAAACAAATGCCAATCAGCCGGAGTGCTCTATTCATCTTACAGAAGTGCTTTGCATTAACGCAGGTGGCTTTTGTTTCTAGAATTAGTTTATCACTCAACAGTGCTTAATTAAAATATATTTTCAAGAGCTAAATTATATATATATATATATATATACAGGCATAGATAGATAGATAGATAGATAGATAGATAATGATCAACTTGATAGAAATAAAAGTCTGATGCAATATATATTTATCTGCAGATATATATGGAAGCATCTTATATGCACGAGTTTGTCGTTGCTTGGAAACAGAAACAGACTATCATCACTGTCTTGTCCGTGTATTGCTTAATATATTGTAAAGTAATTGTCATCTTTGATAATGGCTTATGTGAGCCGAAAGCTTAGATAGGATTTTAAAATATGGATCAATATTGTGATTTTCTTTTTTCATTTAATGATAATATTATTAACCTTATCAGACGTTATGAAAAGAATTTACATAAAATAAACAGACAATACTTTTCTATATTATTTAATAAAACATGTATCAATGAAAAAATGCTGCCCCAATACACGCACACACACACGCATATATATGGATAGAAAAACGTAGATAGAAGATAAAGAATGAGATAGATAGATAGATAGATAGATAGATAGATTGATAGATTGATAGATAGATAGATAGATAGATAGATAGAATGAATGAAGCTGATAGGGAGAAGATAGACAGAAAGAAAGAAGGAACGAACGAAAGAAAGAAAGCAAGAAAGAAAGAAAGGAAGAGATTTAGAGGATTGATATTTTGTCATTTTGTTAACTATCATATGTACATATATATATATATATATATATATATATATATATATATATATTGCCCAAATACACGATATATATATATATATATATATATATATATATATATAGAGAGAGAGAGAGAGAGAGAGGGGGAGAGAGAGAGAAAGAGAGAGATTTGGGGATATAGAGAATGACGATAGTAAAATCGATCACTAGGTAGATATAAATAGACTCAGAATAAATTGTTGAAAACAGTTGAAGAATGTCTTCTGAGGGGAAGATAAGCAACTGATGCTCTAGAAGTAGATGAATAACAAAAGTGGTAGATCAATCGAGCGATCAATCGATCGCTCGATAGACAAATAAATAACGGAAGAAAGAGAGGGGGGCATATCTTTAGAGAATTTCGAAAATGTACAGGTAAAAAGGCAGTTGGAATATGAAAAAATGGAAAAAAAATCGCAAAGATTTCGAATGTCAGTTAATTTGCTAGGTCAGATAGAATCCTTGCAGCTTGGGAACGAATTTACGGCAAAAAGCATCAAGATTATCAAAGTGAATCGGAAGACAAGAAAAAAAAAATTAAGTTAAAAGCACAGATAAAGTTGTACCTTTGATGGATTTACCTCCCTTTAATATGAAGGAGGATGTCGCTGAGATCCGTCGGAGAAGATGAAAAACTGACAGATTTAAAATTTGAACATGTAATTGAGAAAAAAAAAACTTTCTATATGGCCGTGCATTCTGTGTTTCGCTGATATCATCATGTCTATATTTTGGCATACGTATGCACCTAGTCTCCTAATTTCTTGGGAATCTAATCGTGGTTTCATGGAAGGCAGGATGTATTCTTTGAGATGGTAAAAGTACTTTCAACTGTTTCGTTGATTTTTGTGGGGTGGGGGGACATTTCCTTGTATCTCTTTTTAAAACACTGTTTTTCTGGCGTCTATAATTGTTTCTCTCACCCTCATATTTGTGTTTATGACCCCCATTTTCTTTGTTTTTCAGTTTTTAACAATCCAGGGTTTTGTTGCCTCAGTCTGCTCTAGGCTTAATTAATCAAAATCAGGTTCATCTATCTATCTATCTATCTATCTATCTATCTATCTATCTATCTATGTATCTCATTCTGTTCATTATCTATCTATCTATCTATCTATCTATCTATCTATCTATCTATCTATCTCAGTCTGTTCATTATCTATCTATCTATCCCAGTCTGTTCATTATCTATCTATCTATCCCAGTCTGTTCATTATCTATCTATCTATCTATCTATCTATCTATCTATCTATCTATCTATCTATCTATCTATCTATCTATCTATTCACACTTTATTAGCCTTCTGCCACCTGTAAGCTACGCTTAGAAAATCATAGATTCACCCCGACATAATTATTGTAATGGTTAGCAAGCTTGTCACGATAGATTAATTATGACTGGTTAATGAGTTCGATTCTCACTAGGTTTCCCATACTTCCGGTATTGTGCCATCTTTTAGCATCGCTTAAAAAAATCTCCATTATTGTCCACTGTTACATGCTTCGACAGAAATATTGTGGCACTTTGAGTGAACAAACGAACCAAATTTATTCCTATTATTTAGTGATATCATTGGTATTCTAACAGTCGCTGTCCGAGGTTAAAAAGGGACCGATTTATATGCAATGTTTAACTTCTAAATCCCCAAAGAGGTTTAGCATAGCTCACGATACTTAAAATCTAAGTGATAAGTGAAATTCTTATTAAACCTATCACTGCTCCTTTGTGGGTATTCTGTAAGACAGCGTGTCGTATCTTGAACACAGAATGCACGGATTATCCTGAACTAAGTTCACGCCAGCGACCTTGTCTGTTCTTTAAGAGCATTTGCTATTTACGGTGACTGTCTGCCATGTTCATTTGGAACTGATCAGGAGAGATGACCATGAAGAGGACGCCGTAAGCGGCTCTTTTATTATTAGACTACTACAGGCTTGAAACTAGGCTTCTTCATATGGCAACAGGAAATCGCAGATGGCAGAATTAGACGGAGACGAGCCGGTGCAACGTAATACATCCACTTCAAATTGCAATCCGCTCTGACAAGAGACGCCAATGACAAAGATGGCCGGCAGTATTCCCAGTTAAAATACAGTTGTTAACTTGATTTTGCAATTTCAAATGGCCACTCATTCGATGTTTATCAAGCTGAAGATCCCGGTTTATTTGGATGTTTGTAGTGATTGAAGTTGTTACCCAACTGGCAATGCTTGAAAAAAAAAAACAAAAAAAACTGTTCAAATCAAGAAGTTGTCGGAAGTTTTCCGAAATTAATTTTGTGATGTCCATGGTCGTTTTTATTTTATTTTATTTTTTATTTTATTTTTTTATTTTATTTTATTTTTTATTTTATTTTTTATTTTATTTTTTTTTTATTTATTTTTTTTTTTTATTTTATTTTTAATTTTATTTTATTTTTAATTTTATTTTTTATTTAATTTTATTTTTTATTTAATTTTTTATTATATTTTTTTATTTTATTATATTTTTTATTTTATTTTTTATTTTATTTTATTTTTTATTTTATTTTTTATTTTATTTTAATTTGTTTATTTTATTTATTTATTTAATATTTATTATTTATTTGTTATTTATTTGATTTTTAATTAATTTTTTTATTTGACTGATCGGACGATTGATGCAAGCAAAATATTGCTTTTAAGCATGTTTCCCGCCAATCGGTGAACTGGAGGGGTACTGTGACCTTTTAAGCTTAATTTTCAATGCACAGCATTATGTAATTTGTTAAAAAATAAGTCTTAGTATTTTGCAAATATTTTGGAGAGATTTATTTTCCCAATGACGCAGTTGACCTTGGATCTAAGCAGACGAATAAATATTTCACTAAATTTGTGAGAAATAGAGAAAAGAAGAGGGTGCAGTGGAAAGAAAGAAAGGAAAAAAATAACAGTGGAGAGGAACGTGTCAAAAACTTTGGAGAGAAGCGTAGGTCGAAGAAGAGAACAAAGTCAAATAGAGAGAGAAGAACAGAGAAAGAGAGAGAGAGAGAGAGAGAGAGAGAGAGAGAGAAGTGGGGAAAGAGTGCTTAAGTAGAAAGGGGGACATTTATATTGTAAAGATTGAATGAAATAGAGAATGAAGAAATCTTTGAAGGGAAAAGTAATATTAGGTTGGTGCAAAAATAATGACGTAATAATGTCGTTTTTTGACGTAAAAAATACGTAAAAAAACGACATTATTACGTCATTATTTTTGCACCAACCTAATAATAGAAATTCAAAAAAAATGAAGGACAGAAAACAAGTTCTGAAAAAGAACTACAGAGAGTAGACAGAGGAAGAAGGAAAAGAATACCTTTTTTTTTTCTTTTTACATAACGACAGAAAAGAAGGAAAAAAGGAAGAAGTAAGGAAATAGAAGAAATAAAGAAAAAAGACAACGTGAGAAAAGAGAGTGAACAAAAAAAAGAATGAAATGAATAAACAACAAAGGAGAATTAATGGAGAAGAAAGAAAAGAGATAAAAGAAATAAAGGCAAACAAATAAAAAAGAAAAGAACAAATGAAGAATGAAAATCGAAGGAAAGCGAGAAGAAGCGAAAAATGAAATAATAAAAAAGAAAAAAACAAAGCAAAGAGTAAACGAAGTAAAAAAGGGAATAAAAGAAGAAATGTAGACCTTAGGAATAATGGGGAAAAAAAAGAAGGAAAACGGCGAAGGAAATAAAAACAGGTAATGTTTGGAAGAAAATAAGAATAAATGAAGAAGGGAGAGAAGTAAAGAAAATGAAAAGGAACCTGAGATTCAGAAGAAGTAGAGAGCGAATGAAGAACTCAAAACAAAGAAAGAGAAAAAAAAAAGTAATGAAAAAGAAAACGAAGATGAAATGATGAATAAATCCAAAAAGAAAAAGGGACAAAAAAGAAACCCACTTGAAATTTAAATTACTGAAATTTGCACGCCTTGGTGTTTTCCGGAGTCGGATATTTCATGTGAGGCAAGGAATAATTTTATTGAAAAACCTGTAATGTCCGTAAGGATATGAAAAACAAAATTCAACGTTCATGAATATTTTTCCAGGTATAACGGCGATTGGTTCAAGGTAAGATTTTAAAAAGATTATTATTATTATTATTATTATTATTATTATTATTATTATTATTATTATTTATTACTTTGATTCTGGTGTGTACTCATTTCTTTCCGGGTCCCGCCCAGAGACCTAAGGTTAGAAATGGCATCATGACATTTTCCTCTAAACACACACACACACACACACACACATATTTTACATAGATAAAGCCCTTCGTAAGGTGTGGCTGTACACGTGATAACGATTTTTTTTGTATTTCTTTAAGACATGGGCTATCAGGAATCCTTTCAATGAGTCTATTGGAATCTTTTCCAACCAACCGGAGGGCTCCAACTACAACAGTGATTGTTGATCTTCTCCCATAACACATTTTTATGATTTGGATTTCTATTTCAGGTATTTGCATTTTGATAGCTTTTTGAAGATCTTCAATTGCTTGTGTGACATGGTGCAGAGGCCTTGCAGCAACCACGCTCTTGATCCATGACAGTATTTCCTCCTCCAAGCACTTGATGTAGGCGTCCGTGTTAAGTCTGAGGCCAAGTGTGGAGATGAATGGAGGCATAATATTGCTGCCACTAGTCATCACTCCAGGCACCTTCGTAATCACAATTAGACTCACATAACTCTTTACGAATTATCGGTGCAGTCATCAGACTGATACCCAAAGACTCTGAAATGATAGTATTGTAGCTTCCAGCGCGAATGCCAAGCAGTACAGCATATTGTTTTCAAATTTCTGTCGTAGTGAATTGCGTCAGCTATGGGTAAATAGCAGGACAGACTGGGTTCTATAGCCTTGGATTGCAACTGATCTAGGAGAAGGACAAGTCTTAATTCAAAACCTGCGGAGGGTCGTTTGAGAACCTTGTGGCACGTAGTGCACCAGGTCTCTGTATTCGGCCCTTCAAAAAGTGTGGATGGTCCTGCACGAAACCTTCAACACTATAATAAAAATTTCATCTGCTGTTGTTGGGCTGTCGGTTTCCTGAGAACTGATCTGCTTGACCCTCATACGTTGAATTCGACCTGAGAATAGAGTATATATATATATCGGTAAATATGTGTTTGGTAATCCGTATGGGCAATTCCAGGAAGGATATAATCCAGAGAGATCAATGTAAAAACAGCAAATATTAATTATATTAAGAATCAGACAACTTTAACGGTACTTGGAGATTATAATTTAAGAAATAATAATACTGAATTCTTATAATTATTATATGGGATTGAATATATATATATATATATATATATATATATATATATACGCTCTATCTGTGATACTGAGCACTTTATTCCACAGATATAGCACACCTTCTTAGATTTCTTCATATATATATATATATATATATATATATATATATATATATATATATATATATATATATATATGCGTTTGTTCTTTATTAAAAATGAATCTTTTTATAAACGACCCCAAAATGTATGTTTCCGTATGAAAAATAGTCCAATAGCTCAGTAAAAATAAGGGACAGATCTGAGACCGTATCGATATTATAAACAATCCCCCCACCTCTTCTAAAACGATAAAGCGTCAATGTTATTATTTTAACAAGTATCACTTTCAAATGAAGGTCGAAATTTGCGAGAAAGTTTGAAGTAAAATGAAAAAGAAAATGACTCTGTTGCTAAGAATTAAAAAAAAAACAATTGAAATTTCGAGGACACATAATGAGGCTTGGAGAATTTGACACTCACAGGACATACTGAAGGTCAGTCAACAGTGACGAACCTACATGACAAACGTGTACAAATAGATGACAGAACATCGTAAGGGCAACATGGAGAAAAGACAACCATTAGTACAGGAAGTTGTGGAGGTTCATGATCACACATGTCATATTCCGAACCATTATCCATTACACCAAACACACTTACAAGCTTATAGCACTTGGTATTCCCAAGCGGTCACCCATCTAGGTACTGCCCAGACTCGACGTTGCTTAACTTCGGTGATTGTAAGTGAAGCGGTGTTTCAGCGTGATATGTCCATAAACCGGAAAAATATTAAAGAAAAAGTGAAATTTCTTTAAACAAAGAAAAGAGTGATAAACATTTAGATAATATTAGTCCTTTTCTGCCGAATAATATCCCCTACGAATTGAGAAATGACTTGGGGTAACATAA
Organism: Acanthosepion lycidas; assembly: GCA_963932145.1. Classification (NCBI taxonomy): domain Eukaryota; kingdom Metazoa; phylum Mollusca; class Cephalopoda; order Sepiida; family Sepiidae; genus Acanthosepion; species Acanthosepion lycidas. Next base: position 11,576,495 of record OZ010600.1, read on the forward strand.
TGTCGTTCTGCCTAAGAATGCTGAGAATGCCGTTGAATGAACAGGTGAGTATACCATTCTCGGTATGACGATAAACGGCTCCCGCGTCCTGGGTAAGTCGACAAACTGCTTCCAACCACAAGGCCTCTGATTAGGAGCTTTTGATGAGCGCGGAACGAGCTCTTAACTGCACCTGTTAGAGTCCCAGCTATGGGCAAATGGTTAATCCACAAATTGGGGTCAAAATACTATGGAAGTGTAAAAATAGGTTTTAATACCAGCAATACATATTTAAAAAAATTTTTTACCAGCAATGAGATTTTGAAGAAAAAAAAAATTACCAGCAATACATTTTTAAAGAAAAGTTGTTATCAGCAGTGAGAAACTTCTAGGAATTAAATAACCTATTGAGGTTTACATGCTGTAAAACAAAGCAAAACAAAATAGCAATAAAAATCTTGTCGGCATTAAATAACCCATTGAGGTTGATATGCTGTAAAACAAAACAAAACAAAACAAACCAGCAATAACAATCTTGTCGGCATTAAATAACCCATTGAGGTTGATATGCCGTAAAACAAAACAAAACAAAACAAACCAGCAATAACAATCTTGTCGGCATTAAATAAACCATTGAGGTTGATATGCCGTAAAACAAAACAAACCAAACAAAACCAAACTAGCAATAAAAATCTTGTCGGCATTAAATAACCCATTGAGGTTGATAAGCCGTAAAACAAAACAAATCACACCAAAGCAGTAATAAAAATGTTGTCGGCATTAAATAACCCATTGGGGTTGATACGCCATAAAACAAAACAAACCAAACCAAACCAGCAATGAAATCTTGTCGGCATTAAATAACCAATTGAGGTTGATATACCGTAAAACACCATACCCAACGAGAAAGGTTTAAGGAAAATGCAGACAAAAAGCACACGTATACTTAGAATCAATGAGCTGACATTTGTTGGATACCTTAGTAAGGGAAGAGGGAAAGGGTCCAACAGCGACCAACCTGCGTAATGAATCCGCGTAAATAAATGTCAGAATAGGGGATGAAGGGAAGGATTAAAAACAAATCCCAATATTCGTAAGAACTTCAAAAGATAGGAAATTGTGTTAACCCAAGACCATGCCCATCATCAAGGGATATGGTTTAAATAAGAAGGAAGAAAAAAAATGTCTTGAGCAATTCTTTTTTACGGCTTATCAACTTGGTTATTTAAAAACAGAAATATATTTTTAGCTTGTAATAACACGATTTGTAATTAGAACTCGCGTTGCACCAACGGCGCTACCTAACTTATAGCACCTGGTATTCAGAAGTGGTCACTCATCTAGTTACGTACCGGGCACAACGTTGCTTAACTTCGGTGGCCGTAAGAGAACCTGTGTTTCTACGTGATATGGCCGTAAGCTAAGAAAAAAGAACAAGAAAACAGTTCTAACGGAGGTACTAAATAACAGAAGGATTCTCTTCAGAGAGGGCACCCCGATACAAATGGAAGATGTGACCTTTACCATATTTTAAAAGTAATATTGATATAATGATTTTCCAAGCGTAGCTTGGATATGGCACAAAGCCGAAAGTAAGAATCGAACTCACTACTTATTCGTAATTGTTCTCGCAAGACAAGCTTACTAACCATTACACCACCTCGAGGTGCCTAGAAAGTGGTATTGATATATGCGAGTAAGGTAGCAACAGGTGTGAGGCGTGTATAAGGCCAACGGAGATCACATTCCGATATACTATGTTATATTTGCTAATTCCTTGTTCTTTTTGCGACACTTACACTTTACGATAGTGAATCTAAAAACCATCATGCTGGTTTGAATTCAGAGTTTTTCTTCTAGACTGCTTGCCAACCTAAGTTAAAGGGTTCACTCAGTCCTGCTGTTTATCCATAGCTTGGGGAGGGGTAGATTCATAACTTTCCCAAGAGTATTAAAACGTAACTGAATGTAATGGATTCGACTGGAATTCGAACTCGGCTCTCCGATTAATCAATCCGAGATGCTCTTAATTACAGGGTAACATGATTCCCTAGTTCGCGTTGATAGCAGAGAAGAAAACTTAACTTCGAGATCTTACGTGATCCTTGAAATATTTAAATAATAATAATAGTAATAATAATAATAATAATAATAAGTAGAAGGAGAAGAAGAAGAAGGAGCAATAATAAAGGTATAAACAAGAGAGGAAAACTGAGAAAGAGAAAAATGCATTATGGGAAGAAGGATGAATAATAATAATAATACATACATACATATCTACATACATGCAAACTGGAAAACTGTTTTTAGCCCAATGTGCAGATTCTATGATATTAGGTTGGCGCAAAAATAATGACGTAATAATGTCGTTTTTTGACGTCAAAAAACGACATTATTACGTCATTATTTTTGCACCAACCTAATAAATATCCATAAGCAATTGACCAACTTTTATCAAGTTGCGCGGTATTAGCACCCGGTGAATATAAAACCCGGCATGACAGCGTGGGCAAATATCTGAACTGGAAAATCTGTAACATTTACAAAAAGAAAACCGCAAGAAATTGGTATAAATAGCTCAGATTCGGTTACGAAAATAGGACCTGTAACAATTTCATAGGACTTTTACACACAGACAGAACAATCTAAGCTAATCGCCCAGACATCGTTGTTAAAGGCCACAGAAACAGAATGTGCTTTCTAATTGACATGACAGTCCCTACTGATTCTAATGTAAAATACAAAGATCTTGAAGTAGAAATCTAAAAAATGTGATAAATGAGTAATAAATAGTAACCAGAGCTCTGGGACTCGTGACAAAAGGAATGGACAATTTTACTAACACTGTCCCGGGTAACATCAACATACAAGTTGTCTAGATGATCGCCCTACTAGAAACATCCCATATACTAAGATAAGTGATATCAATTAAATGATAATTATCTTATAGGGCCTAAGAACCATAGTTCGGACGCAGTTCTGCAGGATACAAAGCAGGAATCATAACATATACAAATCATAATACTACTACTACTAATAAATACCAATAAATATGAGAGTAAATGAATCAATTCAAAGGCCTGCAAATCTTAGGGCAACTGTTATCCTATTAATATTAGAAGCACTCGGAATTATTAAAACAGAAAGTGAGGAATAATAATAATAATAATAATAATAATAATAATAATAATAATAATAATAATAATAACCGTCAATACCTGTAAAAATTTCAAAATTCTCTTATTTGAATTTTCTCATGAATTTTAATTATTAATTTATAAGATCAGCGAGAGTTCGAAAACTCTAAAATACGCATGGAAATTTACCTTTCGTTAAATAACAGCATTTTTCAAAATATATGGGCAGATCATTATTAAAAAAAAAGGTAAGAGGGTACAAATAAAAAAAATATATATAAGGTTTTGCATTTCACTGAGGCAGACGATAAACACATGAGAGTGTTTTCACCACCTCCGTCTTCCCTTTCTTTCTTTCTTTCTTTCTTTCTTTCTTTCTTCATTTATTTCCCTCAAATCAAACAACCCCTTTTGATATATCTTTTTCTTCTATCTGTCATCTCAATTAAACAGGAGAGTTCCAGTGTTTATATGAGGTAACAGCTGGACGTAACGTTCGGGCTAACTTACTATGGAACGAAGGAACAACAATAACAACAACAACAACAACAACAATAATAATAATAATAATAATAATAATAATACAGGCCACACTTTACGAAGTACTTTATCTATGTAATTTTTTTTTTTTTGTCAGTGGAAAATATCATGATGCCATTTCTAACCTTAGGGACCTTGGGACCCGGAAAGAAATGTGTAAACGGCAGAAATCAAAGGAAATAATAATAATAATAATAATAATAATAATAATAATAATAATAATAATAATAATAATAATAGAAGGACGAAAACACGCAAAAGCAGAAAAAGGCATGAGAAGAAAAAAAAAACTAAGATCAGTAAGACAAAGTAACCATAAAAAGAAATATACGTGAGACGGAAGAAAAGAAGTAACAGAAGAGGCGGAAGAAGAATTTACAAGAACGGAGAAATTCGAAGAACCTGAATGAGTAAAAGGGAAAGAATAATAAGAAAACTTGATTAAAAGAGACAACAAATTAGTTTTGGCAGGGTTATCTTCCACCAATTTTATAATGATCCTTTTGGAAATATATATTCGAGGCAAGCATCAAACAACATCTGTTCTTGATCGACATCGGACATCGTAATAAAGACGTACACAATCCTTATTCTTATTCCTTCTTTTGTAGCATTTATTTTTGTTCCTCTCCTTTGTACGCCATATTGCAAGGATTAATAGACATAATACATCGCCTTGATTAAGTACACTCCGTTTATATATTTTAAATAAGCCGTTTTGCACAAAGGAAAGGGGTGACCAATTAGAAGACAGCTTTATTTCGAATTGAAGGTGTTTTATCACGATGCAGAAGACGATAAAAAATATTATATCTACCTGACGTATATTAGATGCGTCATGTTCTCTGTGTTAAGCGTTTCCTACAGGCACTAGAGGCCCGCGTTAGAAAAGAGATAAACAGAAATACTGATATTGTAGGCGGACAGGCTCTTTAGAATTGGTTGGTTGTGGTTAAACTATATTTTTGGGGGAAACATAGATAGAAACCGCCGCCCGTGGAGCAATATTTCATAATATAGTGGAGCATAACTCTTGTACTGAATTCGTTCCTTTCTGCTGCCTTACACTTGTTTATTCTTGTTCAACCAATACAAGCCCCGAGAGCCAGTCAAGGTAGATAATGAGGTTGTTGACCTGAAGGAAACTGTAATTGACGGATTTTTTTTACAGATTATCAACCCTTTGTGGGTGATTTAAAGCCAAAACCTATTTTTGGATTGTAAGAATTATTCTTTAGTCAATGTTGCATTAAGAATTACTTGAAGAATAACAGTGAAATTTCCAGATATAATCTTACTATTTAACCCATAGCTGAGGGCAGAAATGGATTCACACATTTCCGAAGAGTATTTGCGGGTAAGTGGATGGATTGAGTAGTGATCGGGGAAGAACCTTCCAGGAAAGAAACGATTTTGAGAAAGAAGCCATCTGGATGGAATTTCTTCCTTACCAATGGAATACTAAGAGATTAAAGATTACTAGATCTTGTGTACGTGGCATGGAGACTCTTAGCATTGAATATCTGAATACTTGCAACTAGGGAATGTACGTAGTCAGAAGATTTTCCATGCAAATAGCGACAAAGTAGCAACAGGTGACCTTTCCCCTGTGGCACCGAGGTTGTAGGGTTAAAAAATAATTCATCACCCAAAACGCCACGTAGACAATTTTGAACTATATCAAGGCAGGAATGTGATGATTGTGTAGCTCCATGCCCAGAGTCTTCATTTTGCAAAGCAGTTTAGGACATTGAGCTGTAAGATCGAAGGTAAAGTTTAGATGAAATGTCAGGCTCAGGTTATTTAGATTCATGGAGGTGACATTATGGCAGAGTGGCTTTTTACACTTTTTTCTCAATTAAAAGGCTCAAGAGCCGATCAAGATAGTGTTTTATTTAAGGAGATGTGTGTTGAGGACATACGAGTAGGAAATAGTAAGTGAAGGTTATTAGGAGATGAAGGATAGATTACCTTAGACATGTTAGTGTTCGGGGAATCATACACACGATATTCCGTTTCACAAAGTAGTTGTTCTTCGTAAGAATTTACACACGCACATACACACACACGCACAAACACACACACACACACACACACACATATATATATATATATATATATATATATATATATATAGTCATCCACAGAGAGACTGTTTCGCTGTATCACAGTTCATCAGTGTGGCTAGACATTCGGTTTCTTCAAGCTAGGATCAGAAACCGAGCGATTTGATATTAGTCGGAAACTCTCTCTCTCTCTCTCTCTCTCTCTCTCTCTCTTAGGCTATCGGAGAAAGGGAATTGTTAACACCTTATATACGAGATATAAGCATTACCGGCTATCAGATTGCTCAATTCATAGCGAAGAGCTTTTAGCGTTAATAGCATCAGCCGACAAATTCTCTTTCTTCCAAAGTGCTCAACCTTGAAGTGGCTTTGTATCTGAATGGCTAACAGCACGTCAGGTCAAATCATTTAATTGGACGAAATTGATGCGGGATTTGAACAATTTTAAGAATCACTCGACCAGCCCCTCACTCAAATTCTTTATTAAAGCAAATGTAAAGATTTTATTTTGCAACATGTATTTATAAATAAAAGTAGAAATGCCGTTACTTTTCAAAACTTTTAAATTCATGAAGAGGCATAAATATACATCAGAATCACTAAAAAGTCAAGATAAATTATGAAAGATCCTAACTGACATAATTTAACGTCTAATAATCTAAAGTGAATAAATGTTTTCGATGTTGTAATCTTTTTTTTTTACTCACATGTTATAAGTCGTATTGTTTTATTAATGTTTTTACATTTAACTATTGTTATAGATATGCGTTTTCAATTATTTTAGTATTATCTTGAAATTTATTTCACTTCAGAAATGCTTTTTTATATATCTTTATTATGATAATGATTTGTTAATTAATTTATTATAGTAAATATATGTATTGTAAATTATTTTGTTATAGTAATGTAAATTATTAAACACACTTGTGCAAATGAATAGAAACAACTGCTTTAGTTTCCTTTCTTTCAACATGCGGTCACATTTAGACCTACTGGAGTGAAAGGGTGTAATCGATTTCCATTTTTCCTCGTGTTAGGATATTTGCAGTCATGTGCAGTAATATGAATCTATTTTCTGTATGTATGATGAAATTTGTTTCGCCTTGAAACATATTTTGTCATCCGTCATTGCATCAGATTTTGATCACGCCCAGACACTATTGTCTCGACTCTCGATTAGTTGTCCTACGGCCATTGTCTGTTATGGATGTTACTCCAAGGAAGCATACAAGAATTGTAACGGTGCACGAACACAATGGCAAGCCTTACCCGTGAGCAAATCAAAAGTATTATAGATTGGACCAGAAACTCCTGATTTAAATCCAATCGAAAATCCGTGGTTAGTCTGCAAAGGAATGGATATACGAAGTACTAATTGGGTCATATTTCGTTGAAAAAATACGAAAACAATAATAATAACAGAATTATTCATTTTGTTTCGATTTATTTGCAGACGGGTGTAATATAGGAATACAATGTGAGTTAATTTAAGATTTCTAAATTATCATTTTATTACAGAAATACATACACAAATTATTTTACTATAGATATGATTTGTAAATCATATTACTATAGACATGCATTGTAAATTGTTTTACTATAGGAGTGCAATATAAATTATTTATCATATGATAGTTTGTAAATTATTTTAATATGGATATACATTGATAATAATATAGCAGAGAAGATATAACCAGTAAGAATGGTATGATATCATGTGTAATAAAACTGTTATCATTTCAGGATCAACCTTATCTAAACTTGGTATCAGTAAATAAAAAGGTGTTTTTCTTATCATTCACTTTATCTCTGCTCTTGAGATATTTTGGTTAGCTTTCATAATTTTGACTGAGATTTCTAAAATTCGGTGAAAACAAGTAGAAGAAAAGAATCTCTCTTAATTTCAAACAGTTTTTAAAGAATTTCAGCCCAAGAAAGGCGGGAGTGCCACTAGCACGCAAGTTGTTACAGTGAGCGGGAGCAAAAGTAAAGAGACGTGATTGAGGAAAGGGTAAAGAGAAGGACGGGGTATTAGAGCAAGCAATCAGAAGATGTCGATTGACATTGCATTTGTAAAATTGAAGATTATAGCTTTAAGGGAAGCAAGTAAGAGGAAGGGAGTTCCACGAATAGGAAGTGCGATCTAAGAAGCTGTTGGAATAGAAGAGATGACAAGATTTAACCGTTTCGACAGTGAAAGGGTGGGACTGAGATGCCAGCCTAGTAACACGCTTAAATTCGTGCAGTTTGGGAACCAGAGAAAATAGCTCGACGGAGTAGTTACCGTGAAAGTAATTGTAGAAAAGACAGAGGGAAGCGACGGCACGTCTTTGAGAAAGGACTGTAGACGAGATGGCAAAACCAGGACCAACCGGTAGAGACTAGATCGGGAAAATATTATTTTATTTTTCGAAAGAATTCATGGCAGTTCGTTGATAAGAAGAAAAATCCATCCGTGCATCGAAATGAACACCACGCCCCCCAAGGTGTATGCCATTTTATCCCCCCACACCGAAAATAAAGGAGAAATATACATGAAAAAAAAGAAGTTAATCTGCGTGGGAAGTATTAGGTTGGTGCAAAAATAATGTCGTTTTCTCACCTATGTTACTATGTGAGAAAACGACATTATTTTTGCACCCACCTAATAGAATGGTGTTAAAATTCCAGCCAAGGTCATTACGTACACTCTAGAATATGCTTTTTCACACCCCGCCAACCGCCTCCCAACTAGGGTTTAAATATCAGAGTATAACTGGCAGCTTTTTGAGGGAAAAGGACAATTCTGAATCCGAAACCATGGAGAAGGCAAGTGGAAACCATTTGACTTGATTTCCCAAGAAATGGAGTAATTTCAAGGATACTTTGATGACCCCAGGTCGCTCAAGTGCTGATGCGAAATGGCATTTAAAAAAAGAGTGGGGGAAGAGAGAGAGAGAGAACTAGACAATAGATGGGAGAAAAAGACGAAAGAAGAACTGGAAAAGACGACCAAAGAAAGAAAGAAAGAAAGAAACAAAGAAAGAATCAAGATGAATGAAAGGAAGGAACAATGTTCTTGTAGAAAGCAAGAAAGAGTGATGGGAAATAGAAAGAAAGAAAGAAAGAAAGAAAGAAAGAAGGATGATGGGTAAAAGAAAGAAAGAAAGAAAGAAAGAAAGAAAGAAAGAAAGAAAGAAAAAGAATAAGAGAATCAATATGAATGAACGGAAAGAAACTATGTTCTTGTAGAAAGGAAGAAAGAGGTATGGGAAATAGAAAGAAAGAAAGAAAGAAAGAAAGAAAGAAGGGTGACGGGTAAAAGAAAGAAAGAAAGAAAGGAAGAATGAATGAAAGAAAGAAAGAAAGAAAGAAAGGAAGGAAGGAAGGAAGGAAAATAATTAAAAATAAAAACAATAAAAAAACGAAAATTATGCAAGAAAGTCGAAGGAAGAAAGACAAAATGTCAAAGTGAGAACGAAAGAATGAAAGACAAGCCAAAACAAAAAATTAAAAAATTAAAAAAAAGAGAAAATGGAAGATTGTGAAGATAGAAAGAACGAGAGAAAGACAAAAAAGAAAAAAATAAAGACAATAGAAAAGAAAGATTAAGAAAGAAAAACATAAACAAGAAAAAATGAAAGAAAAAATGGGAAAAAAAAAGAAAAAGATTCGGCAAGAAAGCAAAGAAAGAAAGAAAGAAAGAAGGAACGAGCGAAAGAATGAAAGAAAGACAATAGTAAGAAGAGTTTATTCAAGAATGAAATAAAGAAATGTTAAAACAGAAAGAAAAATAGAACGAATGAAAGAACGAAAGAAAGAGAGAAAGTTAATAGGAGATGATGAAAGAAAGGCGAAGAGCGGCAAAAAAAAAAAAAGAAAATAAAGAAAGAAAAAAGAAAGAAAGAAACAACGAAAGGATAATAGAAATTACAAAGGCGATGAAAGGTAAAGACCAAAAAAAAAAAAAAAACGCATGAAAGAATAATAAGAAGACAATAGTGTGGGGGGCGTATACGAGAAAAAAGGAAGAAAAATGAAAAGAAAGAAAGAAATATAGAAAAACAATACTGAGGCAAATGTGTGCAAGAAACGCGAAGATAGAACGCAGGAAAAAAGACATTACTGAAGATTGTTTATGCAAGAAAGAAAGAAATGGTATAAAAAGGGAAAGAAAGAAAGAACGAAAGAAAGACAGAAATACAGTAATAAGAGGAGCTTATGCAAGAAAGGTGAAGAGAGAAAGAATGAAGAGCGAGAAAAAAAAACAAATAAATAAAAAAAAGAACAGGAAAAAGAAAGAAAGAAAGAAAGAAAGAAAGAAAGAAAGAAGGGAAAGATACCAATAGTAAGAAAAACTAATGCTATAAAGGCGAAGAAAGAAAGAATAAAATGCCACAAAAAAGACAAAGAAATGAAAAGAACGTAAGGGGAGCTTATGCAAGAAAGTCGAAGAAAGATAGAATGAAATACTAGCAAAAAGAAATAAAATAGAAAGAAAGAAAGAAAGAAAGAAAGAAGGAAAAAGGAAAGAAAGAAAGACAAAAATAAGGAGAGCTTATGTAAGAAAGGCGAAGAAAGAAAAAATGAAACACTAGAAAAAAGAAATAAAAAAGAAAGAAAGAAAGAAAGAAAGAAGGAAAGAAAGACAAAAATAAGGAGAGCTTATGTAAGAAAGGCGAAGAAAGAAAGAATGAAACACTAGAAAAAAGAAATAAAAAAGAAAGAAAGAAAGAAAGAAAGAAGGAAAGAAAGACAAAAATAAGGAGAGCTTATGTAAGAAAGGCGAAGAAAGAAAGAATGAAATACTAGAAAAAAGAAATAAAAAAGAAAGAAAGAAAGACAAAAATAAGAAGGAGAGCTTATGTAAGAAAGGCGAAGAAAGAAAGAATGAAATACTAGAAAAAAATAAAATAGAAAGAAAGAAAGAAAGAAAGAAGGAAAGAAAGAAAGAAAGACAAAAATAAGGAGAACTTATGCAAGAAAGTCGAAGAAAGAAAGAATGAAATACTAGAAAAATGAAATAAAATAGAAAGAAAGAATGAAAGAAAGAAAGACAAAATAAGGAGAGCTTATGTAAGAAAAGCGAAGAAAGAAAGAATGAAATCATAGAAAAAAGAAAGAAAATAGAAAGAAAGAAAGAAAGAAGGAAAGAAAGAAGGAAAGAAAGAAGGAAAGTAAGACAAAAATAAGGAGAGGTTATGTAAGAAAGGCGAAGAAAGAAAGAATGAAACACTAGAAAAAAGAAATAAAAAAGAAAGAAAGAAAGAAAGAAAGAAGGAAAGAAAGACAAAAATAAGGAGAGCTTATGTAAGAAAGGCGAAGAAAGAAAGAATGAAATACTAGAAAAAAGAAATAAAAAAGAAAGAAAGAAAGACAAAAATAAGAAGGAGAGCTTATGTAAGAAAGGCGAAGAAAGAAAGAATGAAATACTAGAAAAAAATAAAATAGAAAGAAAGAAAGAAAGAAAGAAAGAAGGAAAGAAAGAAAGAAAGACAAAAATAAGGAGAACTTATGCAAGAAAGTCGAAGAAAGAAAGAATGAAATACTAGAAAAATGAAATAAAATAGAAAGAAAGAAAGAATGAAAGAAAGAAAGACAAAATAAGGAGAGCTTATGTAAGAAAAGCGAAGAAAGAAAGAATGAAATCATAGAAAAAAGAAAGAAAATAGAAAGAAAGAAAGAAAGAAAGAAGGAAAGAAAGAAGGAAAGAAAGAAGGAAAGTAAGACAAAAATAAGGAGAGGTTATGTAAGAAAGGCGAAGAAAGAAAGAATGAAATACTAGAAAAATGAAATAAAATAGAAAGAAAGAAAGAAAGAAAGAAAGAAAGAAGGAAAGAAAGAAAGACAAAATAAGGAGATCTTATGTGAGAAAGGCGAAGAAAGAAAGAATGAAATCATAGAAAAAAGAGATAAAATAGAAAGAAAGAAAGGAGAAACGAAACAAAGACAATAATAAGGATAGCTTATATAAGAAAGGGGAAGAAAGAAAAAGGAAGATCGAAAGAAATAAAAAAAGAACGAAAGAAAGAATACTGAAAGATATTATTTAAGGGATTGTATGCTAAAAACAAATGTGGTGAAGTAAATGCTAGAACATAGAAAAAAAGGAGGAAGAAATATGGACAATGTGCGTGAAATAAAGACAAATTGATTTCTTCGTGTAAAATAGAAGATAAACAAAATTAGAAAAGGAAAAGATCGTTGAAGATGAATTGATGATGAAAGCATCGGGAGCAGGAGGTGAAGAATATGCGAAAAGGGGGACCAAAGATTCTATGAGAGGAAAAAAAAAAAAAAAAAACGAAAAGGAAATCAGAAAAAAAAAAAAGAAGTATAACAAGAGATGTACTGGGTATAAAACAAAATAGATTTTTTTTAAAAAGTGCATATCGAACGAAAGAAAGGAAGGTTGGTAAAAAGTCAAAAATAAAAAAAAGAAAGAAAAAGAAAGAAGAATGCTAGCGTGAAGGAAGGGAAGAAATTTTAGGTGTTTGGGGAGCAAACTTTTGTGGTTCATGTCACCTATAAACAATGACTTGAACTGCTAGATGGATCTGTCTTTTTTTCCCTTAATGTAAGAGCGTACTACGATATCAAGGCAGCAAATGCCCGAGTAAAGCGTCCGAGACTCTTTCAAGGGAATCCATTCAAGTGAAAAGATATGCCATATCTTATGACGTACTGCTTCGATCAAAACAGACCTCATAAAAAAAAAAAAAACATCTTAAGAATCCAACCTTTAATTTAAAACATTATTATACAACCCCACGCACCAACCAGCTTTGTTCCATCACACACCCAACCAGCAACTTCCAAAAACATTAACCACCACCGTCAATCCTATTTTCAATCTAAATTTCAATCAACCTGTAGCTTGATTTGCTTCACAGGTTATACCAGTAGTTTCTCCATTAGTGTTCGTCTTGTATCCAAAAATATATTCTTATTTTTTGTTAAATTTATATTTGAACGAAAAATTGTCATTTCTAGAATACTCTCCCAAACTAGGTTTACGCGGCTGTTAGTAAAAGAGTCCAAGTGGATTATGCAGCGGCAAATCTTCCTAGAAATTTGGTAAACAAATTTTCACCTTTTACTTCATCTTTCACTTCTGCTATCATAGTTCACTTATTCGAATTAATGATGGTATTCATAGCACGTCACTGCTAATTAAGAGCTTTCATAATTTCGCACAGAGCGCGACGATTTCTATCCAGGAGGTCATAACTCCATTTATTTAACGTAACTAATTTCCCGACAGGTATGAAAACCTAATTCTCCTGTTAATGGTATCAACAAACTAACATTTCCTAAAAGAACACAGATCATGATATTAAAAGTTAGAAGAAGACGCTCTGTATATGGAATGTATAGCGCAATTATAATAAAAATTTACAGAAGAAAAAGAATCGCAAAATAGTAACTGAAACGGAAGTGAGATTTTTTTTCCCTGATGGAACGGCGCATGCGCATCTGTCCTGTTAGCTTCGAGTCGAAACAGGATGACGAATAAATCTTGAGAAATGAAAGTTTAAACACTTATGCAACGGCTATTACGCTGAATCCTTCATAAAATTTCATAAGGTGCAATTATTAAATTCTAAACAATTCAAATAGATCAATATATGGATCAATTTAACGCATTTAATATTGGAAATAAAGTCATGGAACGAAAGACTAGTTATATCGGTAGTCAAGCACAGAACGCTACATAATATAAAATATTAACCTACGAATTATTTTTTGCCATGTTCTAAACGGCCTCCTAAGATTAGACTTTAATATGTATGTCTATGCATGGCGTCAAACATTTTCAGAAATGTCTAGACTATCATCTGTATAAAGCCGTTTACTCAGATGATTACAAATGGCCGCGAGCGAACAAATACTTTAAATCTTAACCTTCTGCATTTTCAAGTGTACTATCCCAGGGAGCAAAATAAAGGCTTCAGTTTGACATTCCAACCACATGAAGAAGGCCGGAATGTGCAACGGCCGAAACGTTGTGATAAATATGGCAACAAAGATGAGGACAATAGTCCGAATAATGTACAGCGAAAGTACCAGAACAGATGTGGAAGAAATACGCTTCTTTTCAGATTTATGACAACTGCTTGTTTTATGGGCGCGTGGCCGAGTGGTTCCCGGGTTCGAATCCCACCACGGTCAGGAAGGAGACTTCCTGATTTGATCGGTCTGGAGTGGGACGATCCCAACTTTGGAAAATGCCCGGAAACCATACCACGGGTTGACCCAAGCCTTGTGAATGAAATTACGTAGACGGAACACTTTGAGGTCGTTGATAGCTGTAATGAGACCGAGGGTTTGAGTGTGCTGGCCTTGTTCAATTTGTTTAGATCACGCTAGATAACACGCACTCTCGCAGAAACTGTAACTAAGGTCTGTTCAGCATAGTTGCAGTATAAACCACAGGTTGGCTCTGTGGGTGTTGAGCAAACACAAATATGCCTGAGAAAGCGTCTGCAATAGAGATTGGCTATCTTTGAATACGAGTGGCCAGCTATTAATTATTCATGTTTTCAGATTTATAACTATTGCAAGGCAACTCAGTTTATTTGGCAAATAGTATGTGCTGATATGTATTGTTATTAGTTATAAGTTATTTTAGGTTTTTGATTATTTGAAACATTATATATCAGCACAAATAAGCTGATTTACGTTGCAATAGTTATAAATCTTAAACCAAGCAAGCGTCCTGTGGTTATATATGACGCACAATATATTTGATTAGGCCTTTCATCAGACGTTCTGCTCAGTAGTAGACTTGTTTTCTTAAGAGTCTTTACATTTAGTGCTCTTTAAAAATCATGGATCGTGTGCACCACTTTCAATTCATGCATTTTGCGCAACTGTGGTAAGAACACGTGATATTTGTTGCAACTGTGGTTTACAGTGACATTCAAGGCAAAATATTGCAATTACCTGCCACCTGTTCCTTTGTTTGGGGTTACCTTTTTCTCAGAAGTTCTTACGGTAACATATTACATTTTCACCCGTTCATTTAGCCGTAGTTTTTACAACTAAGCTGGCAACTGGCCAATGGCCGCTTGACACAGGTGGGCTGTGGAGAGGTGTTCCTCGTCACAAGAAGTTTAAACCTTTAGACCCTTTTGCTGAATATGTGGCGGCTTAGTGTTTTAAAATAATTCTGTGTGCCAACAGCTTACGTATTACGTAGTCAAGGTGAGTATACCTGTTCTACAATATATTTTATATGGTAATACATAATATATATACTTTAGTATATATTAAAATTGAAACAGCAAAATGTCTTCTTTGCGTTGTAGTAGTTATTGGTTCGGACTTTGTGATGTCATTTGCGGATGCGTGACATTAGAAAATATTTGGTTTGTCACGTGTGCCGTAGGTTGCCGACCCCGGCTCTACATAACAACAGTCATAGTTTCCTAGTAACGCATCTCACCAAAATTCCGCCCAAAACGCAAGTCCGTGTAAAAGAGAAAATAATTTGGTAAAAAGAAAATGCATTGATCTCACGGTCAACTTTAATTCTGATTTGTATACAATATCACTAATAAGGCAATCACATTGTCATGGTTAAAGTCCCTCAGAAGACGAAACGCCTCGGCTAAGAATATTTTTTATTCTAGATCAGGGGTCGGCAACTTTTGCTAACTATTTGCCGATTAGGGTTTTAAAATCATTCAGTGTGCCAACAGCATACGTATTTTTATACAAGTCAAGGTCAATATATCTGTTCTACAATATATTCTATATAGTAATATAAAGTATATATATACTTTAATATATATTAAAATTGAAACTGCTAAATATCTTCTTTGGGTTGTAGTAGTGATTGGTTCGGACTTCGTGATGTCATTTGCAGCTGCATTGGAAATTGTTTGGCGGGTCACGTGTGGCACGCGTGCCGTAGGTTGCCGAACCCTTGTTTAGACTGCAGAACGATGTGACGGTCTCAATGCTCATGCAGCCTCTTGGAGTCATGTGTGAGAATTGGATGTAGACCGTAAACCAATTCAGTTCCGCATCGCAAATCACCTGAGTAAAGTAGGGTCGACCGGTTCGCTGCAAATTTACTACCACTGACGATCCACACATACCATACGATGCACACATACCATACTTATTACCAAATAACAAAAGCAGCATCAGTGGAAGACTCCCCAGAGATGCAACAAAGATCGTTAGCATTTATAATTATACGGGAAAATAATGACATAATGAAAATATTGATGTTCCACAGTACTTTAAACAAAAGGTTAGGAAGGAAACTCCCATCAGTACGAGACAAAACGATAGCAGCGAATGGAATAGTTATACCATGGATAAAACATGCGAGCATTGGTGACATTTTAAAGAAAATGGTAACAAAACGGATTACATCAGAAAGAGGCAGTTGAAATTAGTAAGGCATATTATGAGGAAAGTGGGCTTGGAAATTTTGACACTCACAGGAGTGATTAAAGGCAAATAAATGGCAGAACAGGGTTTAGGAGAGCCAACAAAATGACAAAAAGTATTAAGAGCTACAAAGGGCAGGAGAGGGTGGAGAATTTAATCGCCAAGGTCTTACACAGTCACGTGACATAGAAGAAAATATCAAATTTAGTGCGGGAGATATTGAAACTTAAAAGATGGTAGGTTGTGCTAGATATACTTTTGCTCAGCACCGTATTATGCTTCGTCTTTTATGGGCCTTTGGCTTTCATGGATCTCTACAATTTCTTGTCCTGTGTAGCTCTTAATACCTTTTGTCTTTTTGCAATGTCTCATAAAACCTGCTCTGCCATCCAATCACTGAAGTTCCTCAGGTAGGTTGCGCGCTGCTTTTCACTGCCCCCTTTTCCCTTTAATCTGTCTTGTGAGTATCAAATTTTCCAAACACTCTTTCCTCATTCTGTTCCCCAGAAATTTCAACTCTCTCTTGCTTGTGTTATGCATAAGTGTTATTTTTGTTGCAATTGCATCCTTCAGTAGAACCATATTTCCATTTCTTCACGTCTCTTGTTCATCTGTGAGGATATTGTTGAGAATTCACTTCCATAGAGGCAGACCGATATTACATAACAGTTCAATAATCTTTTTTTTTGTGTCCGATAATGTTTTCCTTTTTCTTAATACTTTGCTCAGTTTTTGGAAGGCATCTTTCTCTATCCCAATGCACCTTCGAATATTACTCGAACTTTCCGCCTCCTGTTAATACATTTCCCAGATATCTACATTGTCGCACCTGTTTGAATTCGGGATCTGCAGTCTGTAATTTGCGTGTCGGGCTAAGTGTTCTTCCAATTGATGTTTAGTCCTTTCTTCTCGCTTTCCTTCACTATCTTCTGTAGGAGTTCTTGTTGTCCCCTTTCTATGTCTGTTATCAACGCTGTATCATTTGCATAAGTTTTGTAGTTAAGATTGTGGCCGCCAATAATGAATCCTGCTAGGACGTTTCATCCTCTCAGACTGGCCACACAGTACACGTTCAAAAAGGTCTGGTGTGAAAAATATACTTGTTTATACCTTTATTTTATTCTTTGTATATTTACTGAATTCATTTTCTATCCGTATGCAGACGGTTTGCTGCCAGTATAGGTTCAGGATTATTCTAATATCTTTCCCAAATATGTCACGGTTATTATGTAATGCCAACAGGTTTTAATGGCGTACTTTACCTTTAATGCTTTTGTATATTTTCTATAACATAGGTACACATCCATCTGTATTTTTATTACTGATATCATTCTGACTATAAATATAGAATTCCTCGTTCCAGTGTCTTTGATGAACCCACACTGCTTTTGTCCTATTTCTGATCAGATTCTGAAGCGCACTCTATTCATCAAGATTCGAATTATAAGGTTTGTTATATGGCTCATTAGGCTGATTGTCCGATGGAGGTCACACCTGGCTTCTTAGGCAATGCTATGTGTATGGATCTATTTAGGTCTTCCGGTATATCGCCACTGTTGTATATTTCATTTTTATTGTATGTTATCTGGTCAATACCGAAATCGTCTAGAGGCTGATAGCATCTCCGTTACGATTCCGTCTGATTTGTTTCTGTTCAATTTGGTCATTGCAGATTCCAATCCAGATTTCAATATTTCTGCTTCTTTTCTATTTCTGTTACTAAAGATTGTAGCTGACAGTAATATAGAAGGACTTCTAATTGTGTCAGAATGGCCCCGTTGTACAGGTTGAAAAGGTCTGGTGAGTAAACGTAATCTTGTCTTATACCCCTTTTTTATTTTTGTATATTTAATTGCCAGCTGTCAATATACCTCATAACAAACTCGAGCGGTTAGACTTGGGGCGTGTAGAAATGAGATCAACGTGTTTTAGTGGACTCAGTAGTTTTCAATCAGCTTGTCTGAATCGTCTTCAAGAAGTGAAAGGAAGATCTAAAAGGTCAGCCAATCTAACAGTGATCGCATCCCAAAATCCTTACTCTTATTCCATGTGCGGTCTCCTTTGTAAATCACTAGCGGGTCTTAAATGCCACTTAAGATTAGCGCACAAAATTTCATAATTGTCCGATGGAGTTCACACCTGGCTTCTTATGCAGTGCTATGAGTATGGCTCTACCTATGTCTTCCGGTATATCGCCACTATTGTATATTTCATTTTCATTGTCTGTTATCTGGTATGTACCGTATCCCTTCAAGTCATGGGCGATCATGACTCTGTCCATCTTCATGTCCTTTGAAGTCCTTCGTAATGTTAGCAAAAATTTAAAATACAAACTCGGAAAAAAAACGATCTGTGAAAAAAACGGCTTTTCTCTTGACACCATTATTATTGGCCATCGATAATTACCAGATATTAGGTTGGTGCAAAATTAATGACGTAATAATGTCGTTTTTTGACGTATTTTTTAAGGTCAAAAAACGACATTATTACGTCATTAATTTTGCACCAACCTAATACAAGGCTATTTTTAGAATTTTAATAAAATCCAAATATATGTGAACAGCTTTATACATCCGCCTATTTCTCGAGATTTGATTTATGATAGCATCTCTATTACGATTCCGTCTGGTCCTGCTACTTTGTTTCTGGTCAGTCTGTATTTTACATGTTGAGCTGTTCCTTCTGCTAACATCCATATATTCCGTCTTCTTGCAATTGTTGTTTAGTCCTTTCTTCTCGCTTTCCTTCACTATGTTGGAGTTCTTGTTGTCCCCTTTTCTGTGTCTGCTATCAATGCTGTGTGGTCTGCATATAATATGTAGTTAAGATTGTAGCTGCCAATAATGAATCCTCGCAGGAGATTTAATTCTCTCAGAATGGTCATACAGTATAGCTTGAAAAAGTCTGCTGAGAAAACGCATCCTTGTTACAAACCTCTTTTTTTTTTTTTAATATTCTTCCCAAATATGTCAGGGTTACCTAGCTGTACCAACGGTTCTTTGCAACGTAATTTTTCAATCGCTTTTTCATAATCTATAAAAAATAAGCATAGTTCCTACAGAACCTAAAAGACTTAAGTTATATTCTTACACACTCTCGTCGGGTGAGTTCACTTAGGTGGATGTCATGCATTGTGAACCTGTTCTGGAATTTCTAAACTACCATCTGTATACAAATGGTTTCTCAGAATGTTGGTTCTTTTGATAGTGCTAGGAATTCTTTCCCGTCAGAATGCATTATGCACATTTATAAATTTACAATTCCTCCGAGCATTGAATAATTCTGCTATATATCGTCTTTTTCTCCTGCTGTACACCTCGAGATACACTATTTACATTATTTCTACTATTTTTCTCATCCCGGTTGCCATATTTATCACAACGTTTCGGATATTGTAAGCTCCAGCCTAATTCAGGTTTTTGGAATGTCGAACTGAACCCTTTATTTTGCTCGCTGGGGTAGACTGTTCTAGTTCCACATGCCATGTCTAATGGATGTCATGTATCAGTAATCTCCTGTTAATTCCCTTCTCCAAGTTCTCCACTGCCTTAACCGGATATTGAACTCACACTCTTTGGGTCCTGTCACTGGATTTAACTAATGCTATTATCCACTGCGGCATGTGTCCTTAATGTAAATAATGTGCATAATACCTCATCAGAAATAAAGACAGATACTGAATGGTCAAAACGTTGTAATAAATATGGCGACAAAGATGAGGACAATAGTTCGAATAATGTAAATAGTGTACATAATACCTCATCTCAGAAATATAGACAGATACTGAAAGGCCGAAACATTGTAATAAATATGGCAACAAAGATGAGGACAATAGTCCGAATAATATAAATAGTGTACTTAATACCTCATCTCAGAAATATAGACAGATACTGAAGGACCGAAACGTTGTAATAAATATGGCGACAAAGATGAGTACAATAGTCCGAATAATGTAAATAGTATACATAATACCTCATCTCAGAAGTATAGATAGATACTGAAAGGCCGAAACGTTGTAATAAATATGGCAACAAAGATGAGGACAATAGTCCGAATAATTTAAATAGTATACATAATACCTCATACATTAAGAAATGGACAAAGTCCGACAATTTATTTATTAAAGACATTTTTTTTTATGTTTAACGTTCTTTTTATAGATATAAGTATTTAAGTAAATGCTCAGGCCGTTAAATGTTATTTAATACTGTTTATTATAAACAGAGCATTTACTTAAATACTTGTATCTATAAAAAGAACGTTAAACATTAAAAAAAAATGTCTTTAATAAATAATACCTCATCTCAGAAATATAGACAGATATCTCGAGATTGTTGACAAGCTTTAAAGAAGGATCTTTAATGATCGACTTTAAGTCACATCCATAACGACGTGACGTGGCTTCCCTTTGTCTGTTTACATAGACATTTTGATAACAAATGCTCTGATGAGCAATTTTTCCTAGTGCATCGATCATGTACATAAGCGTGTGCAACTCATTCGGTAACAAGGACTCGCCGTTTTACTATTAAACTCGCTAGATGAAATCGTGTCAATCTATTCTACAAGTTTCTTTTAGTTGCACTTCTCTCTCGTAGAAGTCTCTTCCGAATCATTGCTTTCTTGATAACTAACATGTGGACCTAGGAACACCAGCAATTAAGTAGTATTTCCACGCTTCTCAACACCGCCTGATCAGAGGCCTTGCTGTCGGACGTAGTTTATCGTCTTACCCAGGACGCACAGATATTTTGATGACAACTGCTCTGAGAAGAACATTTCCCTAGTCTCTTGACTGAATTCATTTAAGCTTACTACTCGCTCGGCAGCAAGGTCTCGCCGTTTTACTTTTGAACGGGCTAGATGTAACCGCGTCTTCTATTCTACAAGTTTTTTTTTTTTTAATTGAACTTCTCTCTCGTGGAAATTCCTTCCGGATACTTGTTTTTTCCGATAACTAAAATCTTCAAATGTTTAAGTACAGCGTCAATCGCCATTTCCTGCCTTCCTGAACTCTCTTTCTTTATTGTCCCCTTTTCACTTCTCATCGCTAATGTCTTCTCTTTCCCTTTCACTCCCTTTAAATCCCATTCTGTCTTAGTGGCTTTAACGCCTTACTTAGGGTGAAATGATAACAAAAAATATCAATGTTTAAAAATAGATTCAAACGAATAAACTAATTATGAAAACATTCATTCCTCAGACCCGTACATGAAAACCTCTCGCAAGCGAAATCTACAAAAGCACAAAGAGATTTAGCAAAAGGAAGAAACTACACCACTTGGACTCTTCCAGCAGCAGCAATAACTAAAATGAATAGCATACGTATGAAGAAGGGAATATAATGATAAATTCAAGCTGTCGATTTTCCACACCACCTTAAACAAATTTATTTATTTTCTCCTTAATAAGAATATATAGTTTTCGTCATTTTTTGAACAAGAGTAGAGGTTCACCCTTTATTTCCTGTTTATGACTGGGTTTCCGGTTCCTTCTAAAACCTACTTCAATTCTATACAACTCCATAACCTTCTGAAACCTATTTCATTTCTATACATCTCTATAACGTCTCCATCTGAACTTTGAAATTTCATTCACAATTTTTTTTCTTTCTCATTCTTCTCCTCAATTGGAGTAGATAGATTCGTCTATCCCACGGTTTCAAATCCTCTTCGGGCTTTTGAACAGGAGTAGGGTGTTTTTATCTTTGTTTTTTTTTATTATTAACATCGGGTTTCCAGTTCCATCTAAAATATTTTCATCCTCGTTCACTCCTATATCGTTTTGCTTGGATCGAACTGATTGAAAATAAAATGTAAAAAAAAAACAAAAAAAAAAAACAACTCCTGTCAATACTAGCAACGGCGATAACATTGTCCATAAGAAGCCTAATTTTTAAAAAAATCACTCTTTCGAATAACAGGTATTAAAAATGTCCATCCACAGTCCGTATGACATTTTATTCAACGAATGCTGAATATTTCCCGCAGGGCAATGTCTAACGCAATGGTCCACAACGCTTTTTTCTCTGGATCGCATTTTCGGGATGTGACAATTTGCTCATGCCTCACCAAATTTCATGTGATAAAAACTAAATTTAGAAATGAAAATTCAGAGAGAGAAAGAGAGAGAGAGAGAGAGAGAGAGAGAGAGAGAGAGAGAGAGAGTGTGTGTTAAAGGGAGATAAGTCATTCGAAGTTAAAACATTATCATTGATAACTCTCTCCTCAAATTTGCGAACCCTAGTTACTATATTCTTAATACATGATATAATGCAAAAATATCGCAATGAGAAGATCGCTCAATAATTATTTAAACTGGGACTCATGCATGTAATTACAAATATTCCATAACAATATTTAAACTTTTGAAATCCCATTTATTTTTGTCATATGAATTTTTTGAAACTGTTTCTAAATCTTTGATTGTCTTTCAATCATTCCTGCTCACCTGATTTATTAGGTATTAGCACGTAAGTGAATGTAATGGATTCGACTGGAATTCGAACTCGGCTCTCCGATTCCTCAATCCGAGCCACTATCCCTTACTCCATTCTTAATACTTGATATAATTAAAAACTATCTCAATGATAAAATCAGTCATTATAATTATTCATAACTAATATACGGGGACACACGACTGCAATTACAAGTAATCCATAATAATATTTTATATTTTGAAATCATATTTATTTTGGGCCTATGAATGTTTTGAAACTGTTTCTAAATCTTAGATTGTCTTTCAATCATTCCGCCTCACCTGCTATCCTCTTCCACTGCACATATGAGGCGCGGTGCATTGTTTTAGGAACCACTGGTCTAGCACCTCCAGAAGCATTACCATCTCGGTCTGGAAAGTCTTCTTACCATATCATCAGCAGTTGAATCACTGCGTTTTCTATAATATAGCTAATTGTCCACGGTTTAAATCTTCACACTTTCTACGGTAATTCGAATTTTGACTAAACGCGAAAATTCACATATATCAAATATGTATCAAGTCGGAACTCTGATAAACGTAGACGCTGCCATATTTTACAAAATAACCCAGTATTGTACCATATTGCAAAATCGACTAGCGTGAGTAGACGCAAAAGTTGGAGATTTAAAAAACGTCACAGGTTTTAATTTGAGGCAGTGACTAATGAGTGATTGAGAAATAAAGAGAAGTTATTCGTTATCATCAATCTTCGCTGTTTGGTAATCGATGTTATTTGCCAGTCTCAGTATTTAAAATCCCAGTATAAAATGCCTTTCCTGAAAAATTCTCAAAACTGCCGGAAAGTACTATACACACATAAATGTTTATTTATTATTAAATGTATTTTAGATTCTTTATTCCATTTCAACAGTTGTCTGCAATGGCTTAAAATTATATTTGCCAAGTTCCCTATAGAATATCCCAAACAATACGAAAATAAACTTTCTAAAAGCAGTTGAATAAGTTTTTCCTTTTTTGCCTCTTTCGGCTCGAAGCTCATAGGACAGATGCGCATGCGCGGGCAAGTCGGGGTGGGAGGTCTCACTTCTGTTTTAGTTATTGTTTCACGATTCTTTTTTTTCGGCAAATTTTCATCATATTTTTTATTTTTTTAAATGATTGGAAAAAAAAAAGAATTAAAAAATATTCTCCTTTAAACTTTAGGTTATTTTTTTTTTTTTTTCATAACAAAACAAAAGAATATAATTGAAATCTTTTCATATTGCCGCAAAAATAAATCTAAGATTTTTGAATTTCTGCCTATTCTTGTTAAGGGGAAGACGAGAGTTTGTTCGTTATTTTTTTTTTTTCTTCTTTAACTGACTCCTTGTGGAACGTCAATTCAATTTTAAAAAGCATGTTCTCTGTCGACCTTTCATCTGTTATAAATAGAACATGCAGAAAAAGAGAGAAAGTCTCCCGTGTCTTGAATGCAACTAATAATAATAATAATAATAATAATAATATCTGGCAAAATCTTATTGCAAACTTAAAAAAAAAAAGAAAAATAACTGATATTTTTTGGGAAAATTAATTCTAATAATACTACCCATTCTTACATAATCTTTTATTTCTTGTATTTGTTCAAATGTTACAGCAAGCAGAACGTAACGGTTCTAGCTGCAAAACAAATTGCAACAACACCCGTCAATACTCCGACATTTTCAATATACTGTACAATCCCTCATATCCGAAATTCCGCATATCCGGAGATTATTTGGATGTGTATATTTGAACTAACTGCGTGATATGTAACTGTTTTTCAGGAAACTCACTTTGGTTAACTGCATATACATATTTCATCCTAATGGCTTATATTGGTGCAAAAGATGATGAGAATTAGAGAAAAGGATGGCAAGGAGACACATATGTAACAAGTTAGCGACGAAATTTCCAAAACGTTTCAGTGGGCCCAAAAGAAAATCTAACATTGTTATCACAATGAATACTAGCTCAATATACAGTATAGTAGAAATCCCTCATATCCGGAATCCCTTATATCCGGAGTGACTCATGTCCGGAATCCTTCATATCTGGAGTACGTCATATCCGGAATCCCTCATATTCGGAGTGCCTCATATCCATAATCCCGCTTATATGGAACGCCTCATATCCGGATTCCCGCATATCCGGAGATGACTTTGATGCGTATATTTGAACTATTTGGTGATATGTAACTGATTTGAAATTTCTGCTTTTCAGGTAATTTCTTTTGTATAATTGCTTATGCTTATTTCACCCTAAAGGCTTGTATTGGTGCAAAAGATGATGGGAATAAGAGGAAAATAACAACTTTGGAGTTATCGCAAAAAGTGGAAATTTTAAACAGACTAGACACTGATTGGCTGATTTCAACACAGTAAAGTCAACATTCTATAATATAAAATCTTCCAAAGAAACTATTCTTTAGTGTTCACACTGTCACAATGAACAAGGAAATAAAAAAAAACGCGATTGTGATGAAACCTGCACTGAAATTTAAAAAGGTATTGAAACGTTTGTCAGTTTTATGGAAAGAAAGCCAGCATTCAGCTATATCGATTGCAATAATGCACACAGAGTTAAAAAAAAATGTGTATTCCGTTTAAAAAAATATCAAGAACAAAAACAAAACGAAATCTGAAAAATTTGAGAATGACACTAGAAGAGAACGAATCATTATGCAACAGCGATTAAAAAATCCTCGTTACATTATTTGTTTTGAAAAATTTCTCAGAGTTAGCCAGTAGAAAAAGACAATATGTCTGAAGATGAAAGACAATAGGAAAACTATTTTTAGCCGACTCGTTTCGTCCAAGACGGATTTTCAAGGCAAAAACGAAATGAATTTATTGAAAACGAAGTGACTATTAACAACAAACAAAATCAGATTATCAAATAGAAGTATATAGAAAACGCTATTGGAATTCATATTGTTAACTGAAAGTACTTGATGCAAATTTCAATTGACAATGTGAATACAATAGGTTAATAATCTTTAAAATACTTGTAAAATAGCAAGTACTGAGGTTACGTCACATAAAAGGCTGAATTAGATAAGTAACATTACCGTGTAATGGCTCGATATACAAATCTACGTCCTTATCAGTCAAGCCAAATACACGATGTATATTATTAGTTGATGAATGACAATGTAACGTCAGTTAAAAAATAATTAAAAAATAGCAGATGGCCATAAAACAGAACCCCCCAAAACGCGCCTACACCGGTCGGGAGAATCGGGGTGTAAGACGCGTTGGCACTGAAAGTAATTGTAGGTTATCGGTCGCCGCTGTTTAAATTAATTTTCCGACTTTTTCACAAATATATATATATATATATATATATATATATATATATATATATATATATATATATATATATATAAATTCATGAATCATTCATACATAAAACAAATATAGATGTTGATGATTTAAATGGCGTGAATACTTCGTCGCAAACAATATAAATAATATACATCAACCCCGAACCTGTATATGAATGATATGATCCCCGTTTATAAATTCCAGTTGCATAAGGTCTTTTTAATTTTACAAGCTTTCGTCTGTTCCTACAGACATCATCAGGTATGGAAGTAGATTTTGTTTTTGTTTTTACTTCTCGGTAATAAGAGGGCAACGAAAATAGAGATGTAATCCGACAAAATGCTATCAGAAATGTGTTATTGTTTTGGAACGTGCGGTCGCAACGTTGAGTTGGAATTGAAATTTTAAGGTTGTGCGTTTTTGTACAAATATAGCGATAAGAGAATTCTTTTTTACTGGTAGATTTTCCGACAATATGGCATGAACTATATTGTTCAATAATTACAGTAATGTCACACATATTATCCGAAAGTTGCATGTTGGATCAGTTATCTTAATTTCAATTATATGGTGCAATTATAATTTATAAAGTCATGAATCATTCATACAAAAAACAAATATAGAGGTTAATGATTTAAATGGCGGGAATACATCGTCGCAAACACATAAATAAGATACACCAACCCCGAACCTGTATATGAATGATATGATCCCTGTTTATAATTTCCAGTTGCATATGGTCTTATTATTTTTACAAGCTTTCGTCTGTTCCTACAGACATCATCAGGTATGGAAGTAGATTTTGTTCTTGTTTTTACTTCTCGGTAATAAGAGGACAAAGAAAATAGAAATGTAATCCAAAAAAATGCTATGAGAAATGTGTTATTTTTTTGGAACGTGCGGTCGCAACTCTGAGTTTGAATTTAAATTTTAAGGTTGTGCGTTTTTGTACAAATATAGCGATAAGAGAATTCTTTTTTATATATTATCCCAAAGATTGATTTAGCAATCTGAAAAATAAAAAAAAATAATTCGAAGATGAATATCGTTCATGCATGAATAGGCTCAAGCATATTTTAGTCAGATTGTTCGCAATGTACTGACTGAATACTACCATGAAAGATGGATAGGTAGGGGAAGGACGGTTGTATAGCCTGAATGTACCTCCGACCTCAATCCTTTGAATTTTTATCTGTGGGGCCACCTAAAACAATTGCTTTATGCAGTTCCATTAATTAATCTGTTAATTTAACCTCAAGAACACATGGCCCAGTGGATAAAGGTGTTGGTTACATCCAGTGACAGGACCCAAAAAGTGTGAGTTCAATACCCGGTCAAGGCAGTGGAGAACTGTCAGAGGGAAAATTAACAGGAGATAACTGATAACTGACATCCATTAAACATGGCACGTGGAACTAGAACGGTCTACCCCAGCAAGCGAAATAAAGGGTTCAGTTCGGCATTCCGACCACCTGAAGAAGGCCAGAGCGTACAACGGCCGAAACGTTGTAATAAATATGGCGACAAAGATGACGACAATAGTCCGAATAATGTAAATAATAATTATCGATGTATTTAAGAATAAAAGAGAGTACATTTTTCTTTGTTGATGGTCAAAGATTTGGTTTTAGCAATGAGATCCCAGTTTACTATAGATGCATAGTTATCTGGCTTAATTTCGAAGAAAATTTTAGAGAATGCCGTAGCATTTGAATATTGCTCATTTGTTTTTATCAAGTCATCCCATAAGTTCTGTCCGAATTTTAACTTTTTGTTAAAATGAACGAAATTTAAAGAGTGTTTTATAATGTCTAATGGAACTAAACATTATTTTTATGTTTAGATGCATTTAAACTGATCAAATTTTATTTCAGAGAACAATAAAATTAAATTTCGTTTGATTAAAACCCTGCTAACATGGAAGTAACCAAGAATTATTTGAGGCACATAATGCTTTATGAGTTCAAGAAAGGAAACTCAGCTGAAGCGGCTAGAAATATTCACTCAGTTTATGGAAAGGAATGTGTGAATGAAAGAACTTGCAGAAGATGGTTTGCAAAATTCAGAGGCGGAGATTTCACCCTTGAAGATGAAGATCGAACCGGACGTCCAGTTGAGTTTGATGAAAAGCTTATTGAAGCAGCCCTTGAAGAAAATCCTGCTTTATCAGTTGAGGAATTAGCAGTGGTTCTCAGTTCAAAGCATACAACTGTTCATCGTCATCTTCAACGACTTGGAAAAGTTCCTAAACTTGTAAAATGGGTGCCTCATGAATTGTCTGAAAACAATCTCAAATCCCGAGTTGACATCTGCTCTTCTCTCCATTCTCGCCAACTTGTTTCACCTTTTTTAGATAGACTTGTGACTGACGACGAAAAATGGAGCTTTTATCGAAATGTTAAGCGTCGTAGACAGTGGCGTGGTAAAGGGGAAGGACCCCAGCCACAGCCGAGAAGGGAACTTCATGGGCAAAAGGTTCTTCTTTCAATCTGGTGGGATCGCCAAGGAATAATCCACTTTGAATTCTTACCACCTAATGCAACAATTAATGCTCAAATATACTGTCAGCAATTAGAGCGTTTGAACCAAGCTTTGAGGAAAAAAAAAGACCTGCTCTAGTGAATCGAAAAGAGGTGATGTTTCATTAGGACAATGTGCGACTTCACACAGAAAGAATCACGTCACAAAAGATCGAAAGAACTTGGTCGGGAGAAAATTCCTCATCCACCTTATTCTCCCGATCTTGCTCCTTCAGACTACCATTTGTTTCGTAGCTTACATAATCATTTAGAAGAAACAGCTTTTGTAACACAGGAAGAGGTTAAAACTGACATTTGTGAGTTCTTTGAATCAAAGCCAAAAGAATTTTACAGTAATGGAATTAGTAAGCTTGTTAATAGATGGAAGGAAGTCAGAGATAATCAGGGAAAATACATTGTTGATTGAATCTGTAATTAAATGTAACATTTGGTCACTTGTTTTCTTTATTCAAAATTCGGACAGAACTTATGTGAAGACCTGATATTATTTTAAGAGTTTCATTTGAGCTCTGGAATGAACATGTGTCCCAGTTCGATAGAACAATTGTTCATTGCGATAGGCGAACATTCAGCGTCGGATCGGTGATGATGAAACAGTACTAGTTTGGTTTTTGAGGTACTGAATTTAATTAACCAGCTTTCCCCCATTTAATTGTTATAGCTCCATCAGAGTAGAGACAGCATCTGGACATGTAGAATTTTAGAGGTGCAAAATGCCAACTTTGTATACCATTCTCTACATATGACGAGGTAATTTTTTAAAAGGAGAACATCCATGTCTGCCGTTAGTATATAAACCGAATTATGCTTTGGTAAAGTGCCGTAAAAGTTAGCAGGTTTCATAAGAGGGAAATACATTTTTCAGCAAATAATCTGGCTTCTTATTTAGGTAAAATACTGACAATAATGCATTTTCTTTAAAAAGGAGTCTTAAAATGCACCGTGTTTTGCAAGTTCAAAACATTATAGAGCAAATTTTTGCTTATTTAAGACAAATGCCACCGATTTACGCCATTCTGTATATAAAACGGAATTAAATATTTTGTAAAAAAAAAACGTAAATGGAAGCCTGTTTGCTATGTGGTAATACAGCAAATAAAATGTTTGCTTATTTAAGCCAAAGGCCACCGATCTACGCCATTCTGTATATAAAACGGAATTAAATATTTTGTAAAAAAATAGCGTAAACTGAAGCCTATTTGGTATGTGGTAATACGGCAAAATATATATATACTTGTCTATTCAACTCAAACGGTATCTATCTACCTTGTTCTGTAGATACAACGAATTATTTTTGTAAAAAAGGCGTAAAATGAAGCCTGTTCTAAAAGTTAAAGAGCAAATAAAAGTTAGCTTACTCAAGTCAAATACCATCTATCTACTCTGTTCTGTATATACAACCAAATAAAATTATTTTGAAAAAAAAAGACATAAAATAAAGCATTTTTGGTATATGCAAAGTGAATTTTACAGCAAATGAAATGTCTGTTTATTCAATCCAAATGCCACCCATCTACTCTGTTCTGTATCTACAACGAAGTAAATTATTTTGTGTAAATAGGGTAAAATGAAGTTCGTTCTATAAGTACAAAATTAATTATACAGCAAATAAAACGTTAGGTTATTAAAGTCAGATGTCACCCACCTACGCCGTTCTCTAAATAAAACGAATTAAAATATTTTTGAAGAAAAAATATGCCTGTTTTATAACTGTAGCATAAATTACACAGCAAATAAAATGTTTGCTTATTCATGCCAAATTCCTTCCATCTACGCTGTTCTGTATATAAAACAAAATGAAATATTTAAAAAAAAAAAATGACGTAAATGAAACCTGTTTTGTACTGGCAAAATAAATTATACGGCAAATGAAATGTTTGTTTATCCACGCCCTATGCCATTCATTTCTGCCCTTCAGTATATAGGATGTAGTATATTATTTTTGAACAAAAAATAAGGGTCGTAAAAAGCTGCATGTATTATAAATGCTAAATCGAATGCAACTGACAATTCTTTTATTGCATAAATATTAAACTCTCCTCACTAGAAAATAAACATTATAAACGCAAAATACAAAACTATCATAAAAAAAACGGATATTAAAAATGACAGTAAATATTTCTGTGATCTTTTTTTTCTTTCTCTCCATTTCTCCACAATATTTATTACTGTTGCCAGGCTGAGAAATAATAATTTTTAAAACGCTTTTATTCTCCTTATTCGTTTCGCTAGTCATTTCTCTTATTCATGCGTTTGTCTTTATTAAATTTTTTTGTGTGTGTGTTCTTTCCCCCTGCAACACCCTCCTTGCCTTGAATCGAAAACGCTATAATTTTTCCGGCCGGTCAGTCATGGTTTAGTCCGCTCAGCCTCTCTTCTTATTCTCCTCAATTTTTTTCTTTCTCGCTTTCGCGCGTAAGGCCGAATAACTCGGGAATGATCGTAGATGCGGAACAAATGTATATTTAATCTCGCTTTTAGGCTGGCGCCCCGGAAGATCGCCCTCCCAGAACATTGCCGCTCTCTAGTCTTTGAACAGGAGGTCGAAAAGCGTTTACTTCCGGAAGATCTGTATGAACACATAGTCGGCGCCATCGATCCGGTCATGTCCGGGGTTCAGGGTGGCTATGGAATAACTGAGCGGCAATAATAGATTTACTGAATAATTCATTCGAGATTCTTTCTATCCATTATTTGTTGTGTCAGCGCGGTTTAAGGGGATCAGCCATCGTGCTACAGATGACGTTTGATGCAGTTACCTCCCTTGTTCGATTGGCCTCTTTTTTTTCTATTATGTCAAATTAAACAGTTTTAAATTCATCGTTCTTTAATCTTGACATTATAATATTCATTTATTATGGATGTAGTTATTCTCTCATTGTAACTTCATTTATTTTAACTCGGATTTAAAAAAAAAATAAAATCTTTTATTGTTTCTTTCCCTTTACTTTGTTTATTCTTTTATATAATTCAGTTTATTTTCTTTTTTCTTTTGCAGTTTTCTTTCTTCTTCTGCTGTTTTTCTTTTTTTTTTTCCAATTTTCTTTCTGCGAAATAACCCTTTTAGTCTTTCTTCCTTTATCTTTCTTTTCTCCTTCCTTTCTTTCTTTTTATTTTTCTTTCTTTCTTTTCCTCTTTTTTCTCGTTTTACTATTTTTTCTTTCCTTTCTTTTCCAATTTTCTTTCTGCGATATCAGCCTTTCAGTCTTTCTTTCTTTCTTCTTTTTCCATTTTTCTTTCTGTGATATCAGCCTTTCAGTCTTTCTTTCTTTTTTCTATCTTTCTTTGTTTCTTTCTTCCTTTTCCAATTTTCTTTATCGTTCTGCTACTATTTCTTTCCTTTCTTTTCCAGTTTTCTTTCTGCGATATGACCCTTTCAGTCTTTCTTTTCTTTCTTTCTTTCTTTCTTTGTTTGTTTCTTTCCCGTTCTACTACTTTCTCTTTCTTTTTTTTTCTAATTTTCTTTCTACGATATCACCATTTCAGTGTTTCTTTCTTTCTTTCTTTCTTTCTTTCTTTCTTTCTTTCTTTCCCGTTCTACTACTTTCTCTTTCTTTTTTTTTCTAATTTTCTTTCTACGATATCACCATTTCAGTGTTTCTTTCTTTCTTTCTTTCTTTCTTTCTTTCTTTCCCGTTCTACTACTTTCTCTTTCTTTTTTTTTCTAATTTTCTTTCTACGATATCACCATTTCAGTGTTTCTTTCTTTCTTTCTTTCTTTCTTTCCCGTTCTACTACTTTCTCTTTCTTTTTTTTTCTAATTTTCTTTCTACGATATCACCATTTCAGTGTTTCTTTCTTTCTTTCTTTCTTTCTTTCTCGTTCTCCTACTTTTTTCTTCCTTTCTTTTCCAATTTTCTTTCTGCAATATCACCATTTCAGGCAGTCTTTCTTCTTTTTTCTTTCTTTCCTTCCCTTCTTTCTTATTTCATTCGTCCTTTCTTTCTTTCTTTCTTTTCCACTTTTCTTTCTCGTTCTTCTGCTTTTTCTTTTCCAATTTTCTTTCTGCAATATCCCTCTTTCAGTCAGTCTTTCTTTCTTTTTCCTTCTGTCTTTCTTTTTCCTTCTTTCTTTCTTTCTTTCTTTCTTCGAATTTCTTTCTCTTTCTATCATTTTTCTTTCATTCTATTGTTTTTCTTTCGTTTCATCGGTTTGCTATTTTCTTTCTTTTCTTTGCTGTCTGTGACATCTCCCTTTATTTCTTTCTCTCTCTCTCTTTTCGATTTTGTCTCTTTTTTCGATTTTGTCTCTCTTTTCCATTTGGTCTCTCTTTCCTCTATTCGCTTCATTCATTCGCTCTTCTTCAAATTTCTTCCTTTTTCTGCAATTTCTTTCTTTCGTCTTTTTCAATTTTTTTTTCTCTTTCTGTCATTTAACTCGCATTTTGTTATTTTTCTCTTACTTCTTTTTACTATTTTGGCTGTTATTTGTCTTTCTTTTCCAAATTTCTTTATGAATACTGCCATAATCCCTGTGCTCAGTTCATCTTTTGTGTTACAAGTAGTTTTGTTGGTCTCTCCCTCAGCTGTGCCCCACACATAATAATCAAGGACGTTGCAGTCTGGGTAGTTTGATGGCCAGATGTAAGGAGTGACGTAATCATAGAAATTGTTTGACAACCATGATTGGGTTCTCGTTTTAGTTAAATACAATAAATTCGACCTTGCTAACCGAACGCTCCTTCTTGACCAAATCGATAAAGGCACGTCAAGCTAAATGACGGTTCCGTAGAGGGCACAGGTTCAAATCCTGTCGGAGGACGAATGTTTTCTATGAAAATTTCTGGGACATTCCGGTCGGTAAATGTTGTTTAATACTGTTTATTATAAACAGAACATTTACTTAAATATTTGTATCTATAAGAAGAATGCTAAACATAAAAATGTCTTAAAATAATTGTCGGACTTCGTCCATTTCATAATATATATATATATATATATATGAAAAAAAATATACGGAAAAAACAAAAAAAAATCCTATTATGCTGTTTTTATGTTAATATAAACATTATTAATAGACATTATATTAACATTAAAACAATATAATTGCATATTAAGATCTTTGTTTGTTTTTTCCGTATATTTTTCTTCATACTGTCGGATCTATATGCATATATTTGCTTACACACACACACACACACACACACATATATATATATATATATATATATGGCAATTATTCTGATGAAATTTGATTACTGTTGCGTATATTTATGAATGAAATCGCAGTACTAGATTGGCGGCAAGGTCTCGTAAATTTACTATTAAAATTGCTAGATGTAACCATATGCTATGTGCTAATAGTTTTTTCTATCGCCGTTCTTACTTGTGAAACTCGCTTCCGAATTCTCGCAACATTGTCAGCTTTGTTCTTCAAAAAATTAAATGCAATGTCAATAATTATCTTCTGGCTTTTTTTCTTTTCTTTTTTCTCTCCTTAATAGTATATTTTCTCATATTCACTAACGCCCAGTACCCTCTTGCGACTTAGCGGCTTTATTGCCTTGCTTGAGTAGGATAAAAGTGTTAAAAATAATTCCGATCAATACAGATGAACATATATAAAATTCTATATATTCAGTTAATTGTTAATAGGCGAAAGCACACGGATATATAGAACAATTAGACAATCGGTATTTTCTCTCATTCCTTTCTTTAATTGTTCTTTTTCCTTAAAATTCTTCTTCTCATATTCACTACAACTAAATAGCCATTTGGAGCTTAATTGTTTTATTGCATTGTTTGGGATGAAATGAACAAAATAAAAGTTACCACTTGAAGTACAATTATAGAAAGTGAGCCTTGGGGACACAATTAAGTCCCAGATTGCCTGAAATTCGTATAAATGACGATGACTTTTTAGAAATTGTTTTGAGGGAAAGCTTATTTTATTTAATGTGATACTTCAGTACGTGAGGAATTATGATTCTCTACAATTCACACGTCCTGTATGGCGCGGAGTAAGGTTTGTTATTTTTGCTATTAATCCTAATACCTATTTTGAAATTCAGTATAATTTGCCAGTCATTTATGGCATTGAGGAAGGTTTGTCATTTTTTTTTATTAATCCTAATCCCTGTTCTGTAATTCAGTATAATTTGCCCGTCCTCTATGGCGTTGAGTAAGGTTTGTCATTTTTGCTATTAATCCTAATCCCTGTTCTGTAATTCAGTGTAATTTGCCCGTCCTTTATGCCGCTGAGTAATGTTTGTAAGTTTTGCTATTAATCCTAATCCCTGTTCTGTAATTCAGTGTAATTTTCCCGTCCGTTATAGCGGTGAGTAATGTTTGTCATTTTTGCTATTAATCCTAATCTCGGTTCTGTAATTCAGTATAATTTGCCTGTCCTTTATGGCGTTGACTAAGGTTTGTAATTTTTGCTATTAATCGTAATCCGTGTTTTGTAATTCAGTGTAATCTGCCTGTCCTTTATGGCGTTGAGTAAGGTTTGTCATTTTGGCTATTAATCCAAATCCCTGCTCTGTAATTCAGTAAAATTTGCCTGACCATTATGGAGTTGAGTAAGGTTTGTCATTTTTGCTATTAATACTAATCCCTGTTCTGTAATTCAGTGTAATTTGCCCGTCCTTTATGGCGATGAGTAAGGTTTTTCATTTTTGCTATTAATCCTAATCCCTGTTCTGTAATTCAGTGTAATTTGCCCCTCCTTTATGGCGCTGAGTAAGGTTTGTCATTTTTGCTATTAATCCTAATCCCTGTTCTGTAATTCAGTGTAATTTGCCCGTCCTTTATGGCGATGAGTAAGGTTTAACATTATTGCTATTAATCCTAATCCCTGTTCTGTAATTCAGTGTAATTTGCCCGTCGTTTATGGCGTTGAGTAAGGTTTGTCATTTTTGCTATTAATCCTAAACCCTGTTCTGTAATTCAGTGTGATTTGCCCGTCATTTATGGCGCTGAGTAAGGTTTGTCATTTTTGCTATTAATCCTAATCCCCGTTCTGTAATTCAGTGTGATTTGCCCGTCCTTAATGGCGCTGAGTAAGGTTTGTCATTTTTGCTATTGATCCTAATCCCTGTTCTGTAATTCAGTGTAATTTCCCCATCCTTTATGGCGCTGAGTAAGGTGTGTCATTTTTTAAAATTATCCTAATCCCTGTTCTGTAATTCACTGTAATTTGCCCGTCCTTTATGGCGCTGAGTATGGTTTGTCATTTTTGTTATCAATGCTAATCCATGTTCTGTAATTCCGTGTAATTTGCCCGTCCTTTATGGCGCTGAGTAAGGTTTGTATTTTTGCTATTAATCCTAATCCCTGTTCTGTAATACAGTGTAATTTGCCCGTCTTTATGGCGATAAGTAAGGTTTATCATTATTGCAATTAATCCTAATCACTGTTCTGTAATTCTGTGTAATTTGTCCGTCCTTTATGGCGCTGAGTAAGGTTTGTCATTTTTGCTATTAATCCTAATCCCTGTTCTGTAATTCAGTGTAATTTGATGGTCCTTTATGGAGTTGAGTAAGGTTTGTCATTTTTGCTATTAATGCTAATACATGTTCTGTAATTCAGTGTAATTTGACCGTCCTTTATGGCGTTGAGTAAGGTTTGTCATTTTTGTTATTAATCCTAATCCCTGTTCTGTAATTCAGTGTAATTTGCCCGTCCTTTATGGCGTTGAGTAAGGTTTGTCATTTCTGCTATTAATCCTAAACCCTGTTTTGTAATTCAGTGTAATTTGCCTATCCATTATTGCGTTGAGTAAGGTTTGACATTTTTGCTATTAATCCTAATCCCTGTTCTGTAATTAATGTAATTTGCCCGTCCTTTATAGAACTTAGTAAGGTTTGTCATTTTTGCTATTAATCCTAAAACCTGTTTTGTTTTTCAGTGAAATTTGACTGTCCATTATGGCGTTGAGTAAGGTTTGTCATTTTTGCTATTAATCCTAATCCCTGTTCTGTAATTCAGTGTAATTTGCCCGTCTTTGTGGCGCATAGTAAGGTTTGTCATTTTTGCTATTAATCCAAAACCCTGTTCTGTAATTCAGTGTAATTTGCCCGTCCTTTATGGAGCTGAGTAAGGTCTTTCATGTTTGCTATTAATCCTAATCCCTGTTCTGTAATTCAGTGTAATTTGCCCCTCCTTTATGGCGCTGAGTAAGGTTTGTCATTTTTGCTATTAATCCTAATCCCTGTTCTGTAATTCAGTGTAATTTGCCCGTCCTTTATGGCAATGAGTAAGGTTTGTCATTTTTGCTATTAATCTTAATCCCTGTTCTGTAATTCAGTGAAATTTCCCCATCGTTTATGGCGTTGAGTAAGGTTTGTCATTTTTGCTATTAATCCTAATCCCTGCTCTGTAATTCAGTATAATTTGCCTGACCATTATGGAGTTGAGGAAGGTTTGTCATTTTTGCTATTAATACTAATCCCTGTTCTGTAATTCAGTGTAATTTGCCCGTCCTTTATGGCGCTGAGTAAGGTTTGTCATTTTTGCTATTAATCCTAATCCCTGTTCTGTAATTCAGTATAATTTGCCCGTCCTTTATGGCAATGAGTAAGGTTTGTCATTTTTGCTATTAATCCTAATCCCTGTTCTGTAATTCAGTGTAATTTGCACGTCGTTTATGGCGTTGAGTAAGGTTTGTCATTTTTGCTATTAATCCTACACCCTGTTTTGTAATTCAGTGTAATTTGCCCGTCCTTTATGGCGAGGAGTAAGGTTTGTCATTTTTGCTATTAATCCTAATCCCTGTTCTGTAATTCAGTGTAATTTGATGGTCCTTTATGGAGTTGAGTAAGGTTTGTCATTTTTGCTATTAATGCTAATACATGTTCTGTAATTCAGTGTAATTTGACCGTCCTTTATGGCGTTGAGTAAGGTTTGTCATTTTTGTTATTAATCCTAATCCCTGTTCTGTAATTCAGTGTAATTTGCCCGTCCTTTATGGCGTTGAGTAAGGTTTGTCATTTCTGCTATTAATCCTAAACCCTGTTTTGTAATTCAGTGTAATTTGCCTATCCATTATTGCGTTGAGTAAGGTTTGACATTTTTGCTATTAATCCTAATCCCTGTTCTGTAATTAATGTAATTTGCCCGTCCTTTATAGAACTTAGTAAGGTTTGTCATTTTTGCTATTAATCCTAAAACCTGTTTTGTTTTTCAGTGAAATTTGACTGTCCATTATGGCGTTGAGTAAGGTTTGTCATTTTTGCTATTAATCCTAATCCCTGTTCTGTAATTCAGTGTAATTTGCCCGTCTTTGTGGCGCATAGTAAGGTTTGTCATTTTTGCTATTAATCCAAAACCCTGTTCTGTAATTCAGTGTAATTTGCCCGTCCTTTATGGAGCTGAGTAAGGTCTTTCATGTTTGCTATTAATCCTAATCCCTGTTCTGTAATTCAGTGTAATTTGCCCCTCCTTTATGGCGCTGAGTAAGGTTTGTCATTTTTGCTATTAATCCTAATCCCTGTTCTGTAATTCAGTGTAATTTGCCCGTCCTTTATGGCAATGAGTAAGGTTTGTCATTTTTGCTATTAATCTTAATCCCTGTTCTGTAATTCAGTGAAATTTCCCCATCGTTTATGGCGTTGAGTAAGGTTTGTCATTTTTGCTATTAATCCTAATCCCTGCTCTGTAATTCAGTATAATTTGCCTGACCATTATGGAGTTGAGGAAGGTTTGTCATTTTTGCTATTAATACTAATCCCTGTTCTGTAATTCAGTGTAATTTGCCCGTCCTTTATGGCGAGGAGTAAGGTTTGTCATTTTTGCTATTAATCCTAATCCCTGTTCTGTAATTCAGTGTAATTTGCCCGTCCTTTATGGCAATGAGTAAGGTTTGTCATTTTTGCTATTAATCCTAAAACCTGTTTTGTATTTCAGTGTAATTTGTCTGACCATTATGGAGTTGAATAAGGTTTGTCATTTTTGCTATTAATCCTAATCCCTGTTCTGTAATTCAATGTAATTTGCCCGTCGTTTATGGCGCTTAGTGCGGGTTGTCATTTTTGCTATTAATCCTAATCCCTGTTCTGTAATTCACTGTAATTTTCCCATCCTTTATGGCGCTGAGTAAGGTTTGTCATTTTTGCTATTAATCCTAATCCCCGTTCTGAAATTCAGTGTGATTTCACGTCCTTAATGGCGCTGAGTAAGGTTTGTCATTTTTGCTATTAATCCTAATCCCTGTTCTGTAATTCAGTGAAATTTCCCCATCCTTTATGGCGCTGAGTAAGGTGTGTCATTTTTTAAAATTATCCTAATCCCTGTTCTGTAATTCACTGCAATTTGCCCGTCCTTTATGGCGCTGAGTATGGTTTGTCAATTTTGTTATCAATGCTAATCCATGTTCTGTAATTCCGTGTAATTTGCCCGTCCTTTATGGCGTTGAGTAAGGTTTGTCATTTTTGTTATTAATCCTAATCCCTGTTCTGTAATTCAGGGTAATTTGCACGTCCTTTATGGCGTTGAGTAAGGTTTGTCATTTTTGCAATTAATCCTAAACCCTGTTTTGTAATTCAGTGTAATTTGCCTATCCATTATTGCGTTGAGTAAGGTTTGACATTTTTGCTATTGATCCTAATCCCTGTTCTGTAATTAATGTAATTTGACCGTACTTTATAGAACTTAGTAAGGTTTGTCATTTTTGCTATTAATCCTAAAACCTGTTTTGTATTTCAGTGTAATTTGACTGTCCATTATGGCGTTGAGTAAGGTTTGTCATTTTTGCTATTAATCCTAATCCCTGTTCTGTAATTCAGTGTAATTTGCCCGTCTTTGTGGCGCTTAGTAAGGTTTGTCATTTTTGCTATTAATCCTAAACCCTGTTCTGTAATTCAGTGTAATTTGCCCGTCCGTTATTGCGATGAGTAAGGTTTGTCATATTTGCTATTAATCCTAATCCCTGTTCTGTAATTCAGTGTAATTCGCCCGTCCTTTATGGCGATGAGAAAGGTTTGTCATTTGTGCTATTAATCTTAATCCCTGTTCTGTAATTCAGTATAAGTTGCCCGTCATTTATGGTGCTGAATAAGGTTTGTCATTTTTGCTATTAATCCTAAACCCTGTTTTGTAATTCAGTGTAATTTGCCTATCCATTATTGCGTTGAGTAAGGTTTGACATTTTTGCTATTAATCCTAATCCCTGTTCTGTAATTCAGTGTAATTTGCCCGTCTTTGTGGCGCTTTGTAAGGTTTGTCATTTTTGCTATTAATCCTTAACCCTGTTCTGTAATTCAGTGTAATTTGCCCGTCCTTTATGGCGATGAGTAAGGTTTGTCATTTTTGCTATTAATCCTAATCCCTGTTCTGTAATTCAGTGTAATTTCACCGTCCTTTATGGCATTGAGTAAGGTTTGTCATTTTTGCTATTAATCCTAATCCCTGTTCTGTAATTCAGTGTAATTTGCCCGTCGTTTATGGCACGTAGTGCGGTTTGTCATTTTTGCTACTAATCCTAATCCCTGTTCTGTAATTCAGTGTAATTTTCCCATCCTTTATGGCGCTGAGTAAGGTTTGTCATTTTTGCTATTAATCCTAATCCCCGTTCGGTAATTTAGTGTGATTTGCCCGTCCTTTATGGCGCTGAGTAAGGTTTGTCATTTTTGCTATTAATCCTAATCCCTGTTCTGTAATTCAGTGTAATTTGCCCGTCCTATATGGCGCTCAGTAAAGTTTGTCATTTTTGGTATTAATCCTAATCCCTGTTCTGTAATACAGTATAATTTGCCTGTCCTTTATGGCGTTGAGTAAGGTTTGTCATTTTTGCTATTAATTCTAATCCCTGTTCTGTAATTCACTGTAATTTCCCCGTCCTTTATGGCGCTGAGTATGGTTTGTCATTTTTGTTATCAATGCTAATCCATGTTCTGTAATTCCGTGTAATTTGCCCGTGCTTTATGGCGATGAGTAAGGTTTGTCATTTTTGCTATTAATCCTAATCCCTGTTCTGTAATACAGTGTAATTTGCCCGTCCTTTATGGCGATGAGTAAGGTTTATCATTATTGCTATTAATCCTAATCCCTGTTCTGTAATTCAGTGTAATTTGACCGTCCTTTATGGCGTTGAGTAAGGTTTGACATTTTCTTCTATTAATGCTAATCCCTGTTCTGTAATTCAGTGTAATTTGCCCGTCCTTTATGGCGTTGAGTAAGGTTTGTAATTTTTGCTATTAATCCTAAACCCTGTTTTGTAATTCAGTGTAAATTGCCTATCCATTATTGCGTTGAGTAAGGTTTGACATTTTTGCTATTAATCCTAATCCCTGTTCTGTAATTAATGTAATTTTCCCGTCCTTTATAGAACATAGTAAGGTTTGTCATATTTGCTATAAACCTAATCCCTGTTCTGTAATTCAGTGTAATTTACCCGTCTTTTATGGCGCTGAGTAAGGTTTGTCATTTTTTCTATTAATCCTAATCCCTGTTCTGTAATTCAGTATAATTTTCCTGTTCTTTATGACGTTGAGTAAGGTTTGTCATTTTTGGTATTAATTCTAATCCCTGTTCTGTAATTCAGAATAATTTGCCTGTCCTTTATGACGTTGAGTATGGTTTGTCATTTTTGCTATTAATCCTAATCCCTGTTCTGTAATTCACTGTAATTTGCCCGTCCTTTATGGCGCTGAGTAAGGTTTGACATTTTTGCTATTAATCCTAATCCCTGTTCTGAAATTCAGTGTAATTGGCCCGTCATTTATGGCGCTGAGTAAGGTTCGTCATTTTTGCTATTAATCCTAATCCCAGTTCTGTAATTCAGTGTAATTTTCCCGTTGTTTATGGCGCTGAGTAAGGTTTGACATTTTTGCTATTAATCCTAATCCCTGTTCTGTAATTCACTATAATTTTCCTGTTCTTTATGGCGTTGAGTAAGGTTTGACATTTTTGCTATTAATTCTAATCCCTGTTCTGTAATTCACTGTAATTTTCCCGTCCTTTATGGCGCTGAGTAAGGTTTGTCATTTTTGCTATTAATCCTAATCGCCGTTCTGTAATTCAGTATGAGTTGCCTGTACTTTATGGCGTTGAGTAAGGTTTGTCATTTTTGCTATTAATCCTAATCCCAGTTCTGTAATTCAGTGTAATTTGCCCGTCATTTATGGCGCTGAGTAATGTTTGACATATTTGCTAATAATCCTAATCCCAGTTCTGTAATTCACTGTAATTTTCCCGTCCTTTATGGCGCTGAGTAAGGTTTGTCATTTTTGCTATTAATCCTAATCCCAGTTCTGTAATACAGTGTAATTTGTCCGTCCTTTATGGCGTTGAGTAAGGTTTGTCATTTTTGCTATTAATCCTAATCCCAGTTCTGTAATTCAGTGTAATTTGCCCGTCTTTTATGGCGCTGAGTAAGATTTGACATTTTTGCTAATAATCCTAATCCCAGTTCTGTAATTCAGTGTAATTCTCCCGTCCTTTATGGCGCTGAGTAAGGTTTGTCATTTTTGCTATTAATCATAATCCCAGTTCTTTAATTCAGTGTAATTTGTCCGTCCTTTATGGCGTTGAGGAAGGTTTGTCATTTTTGCTATTAATCCTAATCCCAGTTCTGTAATTCAGTGTAATTTGCCCGTCTTACCTGAGTAAGGTTTGTCATTTTTGCTATTAATCCTAATCCCCGTTCTGTAATTCAGTGTAATTTTCCCGTCCTTTATGGCGTTGAGTAAGGTTTGTCATTTTTGCTATTAATCCTAATCCCCGTTCTGTAATTCAGTATAATTTGCCTGTCCTTTATGGCGTTGAGTATGGTTTGTCATTTTTGCTATTAATCCTAATCCCTGTTCTGTAATTCACTGTAATTTGCCCGTGCTTTATGGCGCTGAGTAAGGTTTGACATTTTTGCTATTAATCCTAATCCCTGTTCTGAAATTCAGTGTAATTGGCCCGTCATTTATGGCGCTGAGTAATGTTCGTCATTTATGCTATTAATCCTAATCCCAGTTCTGTAATTCAGTATAATTTTCCTGTTCTTTATGACGTTGAGTAAGGTTTGTCATTTTTGGTATTAATTCTAATC
Source organism: Acanthosepion lycidas (assembly GCA_963932145.1). Taxonomy (NCBI): domain Eukaryota; kingdom Metazoa; phylum Mollusca; class Cephalopoda; order Sepiida; family Sepiidae; genus Acanthosepion; species Acanthosepion lycidas. The sequence continues at coordinate 11,618,905 of OZ010600.1, forward strand.
CCTGTTCTGTAATTCAGAATAATTTGCCTGTCCTTTATGACGTTGAGTATGGTTTGTCATTTTTGCTATTAATCCTAATCCCTGTTCTGTAATTCACTGTAATTTGCCCGTCCTTTATGGCGCTGAGTAAGGTTTGACATTTTTGCTATTAATCCTAATCCCTGTTCTGAAATTCAGTATAATTGGCCCGTCATTTATGGCGCTGAGTAAGGTTCGTCATTTTTGCTATTAATCCTAATCCCAGTTCTGTAATTCAGTGTAATTTTCCCGTTGTTTATGGCGCTGAGTAAGGTTTGTCATTTTTGCTATTAATCCAAATCCCCGTTCTGTAATTCAGTATAATTTGCCTGTACTTTATGGCGCTGAGTAAGGTTTGTCATTTTTGCTATTAATTGTAATCCCTGTTCTGTAATTCACTGTAATTTGCCCCTCCTTTATGGCGCTGAGTAAGGTTTGTCATTTTTGCTATTAATCCTAATCCCAGTTTTGTAATTCAGGGTATTTTGCCCGTCCTTTATGGCGTTGAGTAAGGTTCGTCATTTTTGCTAGTAATCCTAATCCCAGTTCTGTAATGCAGTGTAATTTTCCCGTCCTTTATGGCGTTGATTAAGGTTTGTCATTTTTGCTATTAATCCTATTCCCTGTTCTGTAATTCACTGTAATTTGCCCGTCCTTTATGGCGCTGAGTAAGGTTTGACATTTTTGCTATTAATCCTAGTCCCTGTTCTGAAATTCAATGTAATTGGCCCGTCATTTATGGCGCTGAGTAAGGTTCGTCATTTTTGCTATTAATCCTTGTCCCAGTTCTGTAATTCAGTGTAATTTTCCCGTTTTATATGGCGCTGAGTAAGGTTTGACATTTTTGCTATTAATCCTAATCCCTGTTCTGTAATTCAGTATAATTTTCCTGTTTTTATGGCGTTGAGTAAGGTTTGTCATTTTTGCTATTAATTCTAATCCCTGTTCTGTAATTCACTGCAATTTTCCCGTCCTTTATGGCGCTGAGTAAGGTTTGTCATATTTTGCTATTAATCCTAATCGCCGTTCTGTAATTCAGTAAGAGTTGCCTGTCCTTTATGGCGTTTAGTAAGGTTTGTCATTTTTGCTATTAATCCTAATCCTAGTTCTGTAATTCAGTGTAATTTGCCCGTCATTTATGGCGCTGAGTATGGTTTGACATATAATCCTAATCCCAGTTCTGTAATTCAGTCTAATTTTCCCGTCCTTTATGGCGCTGAGTAAGGTTTGTCATTTTGGATATTAATCCTAATCCCAGTTCTGTAATTCAGTGTAATTTGTCCGTCCTTTATGGCGACGAGTAAGGTTTATCATTTTTGCTATTTATCCCAATCGCCGTTCTGTAATTCAGTATGAGTTGTCAGTCCTTTATGGCGTAGAGTAAGGTTTGTCATTTTTGCTATTAATCCTAATCCCCGTTCTGTAATTCAGTATAATTTGCCTGTACTTATGGCGCTGAGTAAGGTTTGTCATTTTTGCTATTAATCCTAATCCCAGTTCTGTAATTCAGGGTAATTTGCCCGTCCTTTATGGCGCTGAGTAAGGTTTGACATATTTGCTAATAATCCTAATCCCAGTTCTGTAATTCAGTGTAATTTTCCTGTCCTTTATGGCGCTGAGTAAGGTTTGTCATTTTTGCTATTAATCCTAATCCCAGTTCTGTAATTCAGTGTAATTTTCCCGTCCTTTATGGCGTTGAGTAAGGTTTGTCATTTTTACTATTAATCCTAATCCCCGTTCTGTAATTCAGTATGTGTTGCCTGTCGTTTATGGCGTTGAGTAAGGTTTGTCATTTTTGCTATTAATCCTAATCCCAGTTCTGTAATTCAGTGTAATTTGCCCGTCCTTTATGGCGCTGAGTAAGGTTTGACATTTTTGCTAATAATCCTAATCCCAGTTCTGTAATTCAGTGTAATTTTCCCGTCCTTTATGGCGCTGAGTAAGGTTTGTCATTTTTGCTATTAATCCTAATCTCAGTTCTGTAATTCAGTGTAATTTATCCGTCCTTTATGGCGACGAGTAAGGTCTATCATTTTTGCTATTAATCCTAATCCCTGTTCTGTAATTCAGTGTAATTTGCCCGTCCTTTATGACGCTGAGTACGGTTTGACATTTTTGCTATTAATCGTAATCCCCGTTCTGTAATTCTGTATAGTTTGCCTGTCCTTTATTTCGTTGAGTAAGGTTTGTCATTTTTGCTATTAATCCTAATCACAGTTCTGTAATTCAGTGTAATTTGCCCGTCCTTTATAGCGCTGAGTAAGGTTTGTAATTTTTGCGCTTAATCCTAATCCCAGTTCTGTAATTCAGTGTAATTTTCCCGTCCTTTATGGCGCTGAGTAAGGTTTGTCATTTTTGCTATTAATCCTAATCCCAGTTCTGTAATTCAGTGTAATTTATCCGTCCTTTATGGCGACGAGTAAGGTTTATCATTTTTGCTATTAATCCTAATCCCTGTTCTGTAATTCAGTGTAATTTGCCCGTCCTTTATGACGCTGAGTAGGGGTTGACATTTTTGCTATTAATCGTAATCCCCGTTCTGTAATTCTGTATAGTTTGCCTGTCCTTTATTGCGTTGAGTAAGGTTTGTCATTTTTGCTATTAATCCTAATCACAGTTCTGTAATTCAGTGTAATTTGCCCGTCCTTTATAGCGCTGAGTAAGGTTTGTAATTTTTGCTATTAATCCTAAACCCAGTTCTGTAATTCAGTGTAATTTGTCCGTCCTTTATGGCGACGAGTAAGGTTTATCATTTTTGCTATTAATCCTAATCCCAGTCCAGTAATTCAGTGTAATTTGCCCGTCTTTTATGGCGCTGAGTAAGGTTTGACATTTTTGCTAATAATCCTAATCCCAGTTCTGTAATTCAGTGTAATTTTCCCGTCCTTTATGGCACTGAGTAAGGTTTGACATTTTTGCTATTAATCGCAATCGCCGTTCTGTAATTCAGTATGAGTTGCCTTTCCTTTATGGCGTTGAGTAAGGTTTGTCATTTTTGCTATTAATCCTAATCCCCGTTCTGTAATTCAGTATAATTTGCCTGTACTTTATGGCGCTGAGTAAGGTTTGACATTTTTGCTATTAATTCTAATCCCTGTTCTGTAATTCACTGTAATTTTCCCGTCCTTTATGGCGCTGAGTAAGGTTTGTCATTTTTCCTATTAATCCTAATCCCAGTTCTCTAATTCAGTGTAATTTGTCCGTCCTTTATGGCGCTGAGTATGGTTTGACATTTTTGCTATTAATCCTAATACCTGTTCTGTAATTCAGTGTAATTTGCCCGTTCTTTATGGCGCTGAGTAAGGTTCGTCATTTTTGCTATTAATCCTAAACCCAGTTCTGTAATTCAGTGTAATTTTCCCGTCCTTTATGGCGTTGAGTAAGGTTTGTCATTTTTGCTATTAATCCTAATCCCCGTTCTGTAATTCATTATAATTTTTCTGTTCTTTATGGCCTTGAGTAAGGTTTGTCATTTTTGCTATTAATTCTAATCCCTGTTCTGTAATTCAGTGTAATTTTCCCCTCCTTTATGGCGATGAGTAAGGTTTGTCATTTTTGCTATTAATCGTAATCGCCGTTCTGTAATTCAGTATAAGTTGCCTGTCGTTTATGGCGTTGAGTAAGGTTTGTCATTTTTGCTATTAATTCTAATCCCAGTTCTGTAATTCAGTGTAATTTGCCCGTCCTTTATGGCGCTGAGTAAGGTTTGACATTTTTACTAATAATCCTAATCCCAGTTCTGTAATTCAGTGTAATTTTCCCGTCCTTTATGGCGCTGAGTAAGGTTTGTCATTTTTGCTATTAATCCTAATCCCAGTTCTGTAATTCAGTGTAATTTGTCCGTCCTTTATGGCGACGAGTAAGGTTTATCATTTTTGCTATTAATCCTAATCCCTGTTCTGTAATTCAGTGTAATTTGCCCGTCCTTTATGACGCTGAGTACGGTTTGACATTTTTGCTATTAATCCTTATCCCCGTTCTGTAATTCTGTATAATTTGCCTGTCCTTTATTGCGTTGAGTAAGGTTTGTCATTTTTGCTATTAATCCTAATCACAGTTCTGTAATTCAGTGTAATTTGCCCGTCCTTTATGGCGCTGAGTAAGGTTTGTAATTTTTGCTATTAATCCTAATCCCAATTCTGTAATTCAGTGTAATTTGTCCGTCCTTTATGGCGACGAGTAAGGTTTATCATTTTTGCTATTAATCCTAATCCCTGTTCTGTAATTCAGTGTAATTTGCCCGTCCTTTATGGCGTTGAGTAAGGTTTGTCATTTTTGCTATTAATCCTAATCCAGTTTTGTAATTCAGTGTAATTTTCCCGTCATTTATGGCACTGAGTAAGGTTTGTCATTTTTTTCTATTAATCCTAATCCCAGTTCTGTAATTCAGTGTAATTTGTCTGTCCTTTATGGCGACAAGTAAGGTTTACCATTTTTGCTATTAATCCTAAACCCTGTTTTGTAATTCAGTGTAATTTGCCTATCCATTATTGCGTTGAGTAAGGTTTGACATTTTTGCTATTAATCCTAATCCCTGTTCTGTAATTAATGTAATTTGCCCGTCCTTTATGGCGGTTAGTGAGGTTTTTCATATTTTCTATTAATCCTAATCCCTGTTCTGTAATTCAGTGTAATTTTCCCGTCCTTTATGGCACTGAGTAAGGTTTGTCATTTTTGCTATTAATCCTAATCCCTGTTCTGTCATTCAGTGTAATTTGCCCGTCCTTTATGGCGCTGAGTAAGGTTTGACATTTTTGCAAATAATCCTAATACCAGTTCTGTAATTCAGTGTAATTTGCCCGTCCTTTATGGCGCTGAGTAAGGTTTGTCATTTTTGCTATTAATCCTAATCCCCGTTCTGTAATTCAGTGTAATTTGCCCGTCTTTTATGGCGCTGAGTAAGGTTTGACATTTTTGCTATTAATCCTTATCCCTGTTCTGTAATTCAGTGTAATTTGCCCGTCATTTATGGCGCTGAGTAAGGTTCGTCATTTTTGCTATTAATTCTAATCCCTGTTCTGTAGTTCACTGTAATTTGCCCGTCGTTTATGGCGCTGAGTAAGGTCTGACATTTTTGCTATTAATCCTAATCCCCGTTCGGTAATTCTGTATAATTTGCCTGTCCTTTATGGCGCTGAGTAAGGTTCGTCATTTTTGCAATTAATCCTAATCACCGTTCGTTAATTCAGTATAATTTGCCCGTCCTTTATGGCGTTGAGTAAGGTTTGTCATTTTTGCTATTAATTCTAATCCCTGTTCTGTAATTCACTGTAATTTGCCCGTCCTTTATGGCGTTGAGTACGGTTTGTCATTTTTGCTATTAATCCTAAACCCTGTTTTGTAATTCAGTGTAATTTGCCTATCCATTATTGCGTTGAGTAAGGTTTGACATTTTTGCTATTAATCCTAATCCCTGTTCTGTAATTAATGTAATTTGCCCGTCCTTTATGGCTCTTAGTAAGGTTCGTCATTTTTGCTATTAATCCTAATCCCAGTTCTGTAATTCAGTGTAATTTTCCCGTCCTTTATTGCGCTGAGTAAGGTTTGACATTTTTGCTATTAATCCTCATCCCCGTTCTGTAATTCAGTATAATTTGCCTGTCCTTTATGGCGTTGAGTATGGTTTGACATTTTTGCTATTAATCCTAATCCCCGTTCTGTAATTCACTGTATTTTGCCTGTCCTTTATTGCGCTGAGTATGGTTTGACATTTTTGCTATTAATCCTACTCCCTGTTCTGTAATTAATGTCATTTGCCCGTCCTTATGGCGCTTAGTGAGGTTTGTCATATTTGCTATTAATCCTAATGCCTGTTCTGTAATTCAGTGTAATTTTCCCGTCCTTTATGGCGCTGAGTATGGTTTGTCATTTTTAATATTAATCCTCATCTCCGTTCTGTCTTTCAGTGTAATTTGCCCGTCCTTTATGGCGCTGAGTAAGGTTTGTCATTTTTGCTATTAATTCTAATCCCTGTTCTGTAGTTCACTGTAATTTGCCCGTCCTTTATGGCGCTGAGTAAGTTTTGTCATTTTTGCTATTAATCCTAATCCCGGTTCTGTGATTCAGTGTAATTTGTCTGTCCTTTATGGCGCTGAGTAAGGTTTGTCATTTTTGCTATTAATTCTAATCCCTGTTCTGTAGTTCACTGTAATTTGCCCGTCCTTTATGGCGCTGAGTAAGGTTTGTCATTTTTGCTATTAATCCTAATCCCCGTTCTGTAATTCAGTATAATTTGTCTGTCCTTTATGGCGCTGAGTAAGGTTCGTCATTTTTGCTATTAATCCTAATCCCCGTTCGGTAATTCAGTATAATTTGCCTGTCCTTTATGGCGTTGAGTAAGGTTTGTCATTTTTGCTATTAATTCTAATCCCTGTTCTGTAATTCACTGTAATTTGGCCGTCCTTTATGTCGCTGAGTAAGTTTTGTCATTTTTGCTATTAATCCTAATCCCGGTTCTGTGATTCAGTGTAATTTGCCCGTGCTTTATGGCGTTGAGTAAGGTTTGTCATTTTTGCTATTAATCCTAATCCCCGTTCTGTAATTCAGTATAATTTGCCTGTCCTTTATGGCGTTGAGTATGGTTTGTCATTTTTGCTATTAATCCTAATCCCCGTTCTGTAATTCCCTGTATTTTGCCTGTCCTTTATGGCGCTGAGTATGGTTTGACATTTTTGCAATTAATCCTAATCCCAGTTCTGTAATTCAGTGTAATTTGTCCGTCCTTTATGGCGACTAGTAAGGTTTATCATTTTTGCTATTAATCCTAATCCCTGTTCTCTCATTCAGTATAATTTGCCTGTCCTTTATGGCGTTGAGTAAGTTTTGTTTTTTTGGCTATTAATTCTAATCCCTGTTCTGTAATTCACTGTAATTTGCCCGTCCTTTATGGCCCTGAGTATGTTTTGAAATTTTTGATATTAATCCTAATCCCTGTTCTGAAATTCAGTGTAATTGGCCCGTCCTTTATGGCGCTGAGTAAGGTTCGTCATTTTTGCTATTAATTCTAACCCCAGTTCTGTAATTCAGTGTAATTTGCCCGTCTTTTATGGTGCTGAATAAGGTTTGACATTTTTGCTATTAATCCTAATCCCTGTTCTGTATTTCAGTGTAATTTGCCCGTCCTTTATGGCGCTGAGTACGGTTTGTCATTTTTGCTATTAATGCTAATCCCTGCTCTGTAATTCAGTGTAATTTGCCCGTACTTTTAGGCGATGAGTAAGGTTTGACATTTTTGCTTTTAATCCTAATCCCTATTTTGTAATTCAGTATAATTTGACCGTCCGTTATGGCGCTGAGTAAGGTTTGTCATTTTTGCTATTAATCCTAATCCCTGTTCTGTAATTCAGTGTAATTTGCCCGTACTTTGTGGCGCTGAGTAAGGTTTGTCATTTTTGCTATTAATCCTAATCCCTGTTCTGTAATTCAGTGTAATTTGCCCGTCCTTTATGCCGCTGAGTAATGTTGTCATTTTTGCTATTAATCCTAATCCCTGTTTTGTAATTCAGTATAATTTGCCCGTCCCTTATGGCGCTGAGTAAGGTTTGTCATTTTTGCTATTAATCCTAATCTCTGTTCTGTAATTCAGTGTAATTTGCCCGTCCTTTATGGCGATGAGTAAGGTTTGTCATTTTTGCTATTACTGCTAATCCCTGTCCTGTAATTCAGTATAATTTGCCCGTCGTTTGTGACGATGAGTAAGGTTTGTCATTTTTGCTATTAATCCTAATCCCATTTCTGTAATTCAGTGAAATTTGCCCGTCCTTTATGGCGATGAGTAAGGTTTGTCATTTTTGGTATTAATCCTTATCCCTGTTTTGTAATTCAGTATAATTTGCCCGTCCCTTATGGCGCTGAGTAAGGTTTGTTATTTTTGCTATTAATCCTAATCTCTGTTCTGTAATTCAGTGTAATTTGCCCGTCCTTTATGGCGATGAGTAAGTTTTGTCATTTTTGCTATTACTGCTAATCCCTGTCCTGTAATTCAGTATAATTTGCCCGTCGTTTGTGGCGATGAGTAAGGTTTGTCATTTTTGCTAATAATCCCAATCCCTGTTCTGTACTTCAGTGAAATTTGCCCGTCCTTTATGGCGATGAGTAAGGGTTGTCATTTTTGCTATTAATCCTAATCCCTGTTTTGTAATTCAGTATAATTTGCCCGTCATTTATGGCGCTGAATAAGGTTTGTCATTTTTGCTATTAATCCTAATCCCTGTTCTATAATTCAGTATAATTTGCCTGTCCTTTATGGCGTTGAGTAAGATTTGTCATTTTTGCTATTAATCCTAATCCCTGTTCTGTAATGCTGTATAATTTGCCTGTCCTTTATTGCGTTGAGTAAGGTTTGTCATTTTTGCTATTAATCCTAATCCCTCTTCTGTAATTCAGTATAATTTCCCCGTCCCTTATAGCGCTGAGTAAGGTTTGTCATTTTTGCTATTAATTTTGTTCTCTGTTCTGTAATACAGTGTAATTTGCCCGTCCTTTATGGCGATGAGTAAGGTTTGTCATTTTTGCTATTAATGCTAATCCCTGTTCTGTAATTCAGTGTAATTTGCCCGTCGTTTGTTGCGATGAGTAAGGTTTGTCTTTTTTGCTATTAATCCTAATCCCTGTTCTGTAATTAACTGTAATTTGCCCGTCCTTTATGGCGCTGTGTAAGGGTTGTCATTTTTGCTATTAATCCTAATCCCTTTTTTCTAATTCAGTATAATTTGGCCTTCCTTTATGGCGTTGATTAAGGTTTGTCATTTTTGCTATTAATCCTAATCCCTGTCCTGTAATTCAGTATAATTTGCCCGTCCTTTATAGCGTTGAGTAAGGTTTGTCATTTTTGCTATTAATCCTAATCCCTGTTCTGTAATTCAGTGAAATTTGCCCGTCATTTATGGCGTTGAATAAGGTTTGTCATTTTTGCAATTAACCCTAATCCCTTTTCTGATATTCAGTATATTTTACCTGTCCTTTTTGGCGCTGAATAAGGTTTGTCATTTTTGCTATTAATGCTAATCCCTGTTCTGTAATTCAGTGTAATTTACCCGTCTTTTATGGCGATTAGTATGGTTTGTAATTTTTGCTATTAATCCTAATCCCTGTTTTGTAATTCAGTATAATTTGCCCGTCGTTTATGGCGCTGAGTACGGTTTGTCATTTTTGCTATTAATCCTAATCCCTGTTCTGTAATTCAGTGTAATTTTCCCGTTGGTTATGGCGCTGAGTAAGGTTTGTCATTTTTGCTATTATTCCTAATCCCTGTTCTGTAGTTCAGTATAATTTGCCCGTCTTTTATGGCGCTGAGTAAGGTTTGTCATTTTTGCAATTAATCCTAATCTCTGTTCTGTAATTCAGTGTAATTTTCCCGTCCTTTATGGCGATGAGTAAGGTTTGTCATTTTTGCTATTAAAGCTAATCCCTCTTCTGTAATTCAGTGTAATTTGCCCGTCCTTTATGTCGATGAGTACGGTTTGTCATTTTTGCTATTAATCCTAATCTCTGTTCTGTAATTCAGTGTAATTTGCCCGTCCTTTATGGTATTGAGTAAGGTTTGTCATTTTTGCTATTAATCCTAATCCCTGTTTTGTAATTCAGTGTAATTTGCCCGTCCTTTATGTCGCTGAGTAAGGTTTGTCATTTCTGCTATTAATCCTAATCCCTGTTCTGTAATTCAGTATAATTTGCCCCTCCCTTATGGCGCTGAATATGGTTTGTCATTTTTGTTTTTAATTCTTATCTCTGTTCTGTAATTCAGTATAATTTACCCGTCCTTTATGGCGATGAGTAAGGTTTGTCTTTTTTGCTATTAATACTAATCCCTGTTCTGTAATTCAGTGTAATTTGCCGGTCTTTATGGCGATGAGTAAGGTTCGTCATTTTTGCTATTAATCCTAATCCCTGTTTTGTAATTCAGTATAATTTGCCCGTCCTTTATGGCGCTGAGTTAGCTTTGTCATTTTTGCCATTAATCCTAATCCCTGTTCTCTAATTCAGTATAATTTGCGCGTCCTTTATGGCGCTGAGTAAGGTTTGTCATTTTTGCTATTAATCCTAATCCCTGTTCTGTAATTCAGTATAATTTGCCCCTCCTTTATGGCGTTGAGTAAGGTTCGTCATTTTTGCTATTAATCCTAATCCCTGTTCTGTAATTCAGTATAATTTGCCCGTCTTTTATGGCGTTGAGTAAGGTTTGTCATTTTTGCTTTTAATCCTAATCCCTGTTCTGTAATTCAGTATAATTTGCCCGTCATTTATATCGTTGACTAAGGTTCGTCATTTTTGATATTAATCCTAATCCCTGTCCTTTAATTCAGTATAATTTACCCGTCATTTATGGCGTTGAATAAGATTTGTCATTTTTGCTATTAATCCTAATCCCTGTTCTGTAATTCAGTATAATTTGCCCATCCTTAATGGCGCTGAGTAAGGTTTTTCATTTTTGCCATCATCCTTAATCCCTGTTCTCTATTTCTCTATAATTTGTCCGTCCGTTATATGTCTTAATATGTTTTTCATTTTTGCTATCATTCCTAATCCGTTTTCTGTAATTCACTATAATTCATCCGATCTTTATGGCTCTCAGTAAGTTTTGTCACTTTTATCATCAATCCTAATCACTGTTTTGTAATTCACTATAATTTGCCCATACTTTATGGTGCTTAGGTTTGTCATTTTTGCCATCAATCGTAATCTCTGCTCCGTCTTTCACTAAAATTTCCCCGTTAGTAAGGTTTGTCATTTTTGCCATCAATCGTAATACCTGTTCAGAAAATCAGTATAATTTGCCTTAAATTTATGGCACATAGTAACTTTTGTCGTTTTCGGTATCAATCCAAATCCCTGTTCTGTAATTCACTATAACTTGCCCGTCATTTATTGCTCTTAGGAAGGTTTGTCATTTTTGCTATCAATTCTAATCCCTGTTCTGTAATTAAGTATAATTTTCACGTCATTTATGGCACCTAGTAAGAATTATCATTTTTGCAATCAATCCTAATAACTGTTCTGTAATTGAGTATAATTCGCCCGTCCCATATGGCCCTTAGTAAGGTTTTTAATTTTTGCTATCAATCCTACTCCCTTTTCTGTAATTCAATATAATTTGCCCGCCTTTTAGGTCTCTAAGTAAGGTTAGTCTTCTTTGCATAAATCATATTCCCTCTAATGTAATTCAATGAATTTTGACCGTCCTTAATGGCTGTTAGTAAGTTTTTTCATTTTTATTATCAATCATTATTCCTGTTCTGTGATTTGCTATAATTTGCCTGTCATTTATTTTCTCTTCATTCATGGCTCTTATTAAGGTTTGTCATTTTTGGTATCTCTCCTAATCCCTGTTCTGTAAAACACTATTATTTGCCCGTCGTTTAAGGCCATTACGAAGGTTTGTCCTTTTTGACATTTATCCTAATCCCTCTTCTGAAATTCTCTATAATTTTCCTGTCCTTTATGGCACTTAATAAGGTTTGTAATTTGTGCTATCAACCCGATCCCTTGTTTTGTAATTCACTATAATTTGCCCGTCCTTTATGGCTCTTAGTATTATTTGTAATTTTTGCCATCTAACCTAATACCTGTTCTGTAATTTAATATCAATTGACCGTCCTTTATGTCTCTCAGTAAGGTTTGCCCATTTTCCATCAATTCTAATCACTGTTTTGTATGTCACTAAAATTTGCCGGTTCTATATGACTCTTAGTAAGGTTTGTTATCTATTCTGTATTTCCCTATAATTTGCGCGTAATTTATGGGTATTAGTAAGATCTGTGATTTTTGCTATCAATCCTAATCCCTGTTCTATAGTCCACTATAATTTGCCTGTTCTTTATGGCTCTTATTAAGGTTTGTCATTTTTAACATCAATCCTAATCCCTGGTCTGTAATTCACTATAATTTACCCATATCTCCTGGCACTTAGGTTTGTTATTTTTACTATCAATACTAATCCCTGTTCTGTGATTCGCTATAATTTGCCCGTCCTTTATGGCTCATAGTAAGTTTTGTCAATTTTGGTATCTATCCTAATCCCTATTCTTTTCATTTTACTATAATTTGCTGCTCGTTTATGGCACGTATTAAGGTTTGTCATTTTCTTACAAATCCTAATCCCTGTTCTTTAATTGACTTTAATTTTCTCGTTATTTATGTCTCTTAGGTTTTTCATTTTTGCCATCAACCCTAATCCCTGTTCTCTAATTCTCTCTAATTTGCCCGTCCGTTATATCTCTTAATAAGTTTTGCCTTTTTGCTATCAATCCTAATCCGTGTTCTGAAATTCACTATAATTCCCCCGTTTTTTTATGGCTCTTAGTCTGGTTTGTCAATTTTTACGTAAATCCTAATGCCTGTTCTGTCATTCACTATAATTTGCCGGCACTTTATAGCTCTTTCTAAGGTTTTTCTTTTTTGCCATCTATCCTAATCCCTAATTCCCTATAATTTGCTCGTTATTTATGGCTCTTATTAAGGTTTGTCATTTTGTTATCAATCCTAATCTCTGTTCGTAATTCATATAATTTTTACCGTCGTTTATGGCTCTTCTTAAGGTTTGTATTTTTTATTATCAATCCTAATCTCTGTTCGTAATTCACTATAATTTTCCCGTCTTTTATACCTCTTAGTAATGTTTGTCGTTTTTTCTATCAATCCTAATCCCTGTTACCACTTGTTAGATGACCCTCGCTAACGTTTGCCTCGAATATTTTCTATAACATGCAAAAATTCTTTAAAAATTCTTTTTACATCATTTTCTCATAATTTTTCAATTGTCTCTTTTCGATTCGATCTGCGGAAAAATACCGCCAAATACGAAACATTCTTGCATGGTTCTAGTGACATCTTGAAGAAAGCCAGATCTGAGAAAAGAGTGAAGAAAAAATGATTCATGAGTAGAGATTTGGAAAAAATAATTGAAAATGCAACTGAAAATATAGGCAAAAGCTAGAAATCTATGTGAAATATAATGAGATACAGAAGAAAAAAATGGAAAGAAAAGGAAAGTGGAAATGAAAGAGATAAAATGAATATAACATATGGAATATGAAAAAAGGAAAAAAGAAAGCGAACAAAATAAAATTGAAAGAGAGAAACAAATTAAAGAAAAGATAAAATGAACAAAAAGAATAAGGAAATTAAACTTACAAAAATGTAAAATAGAAAAAAAAATTAAAATAAATAAAATGAATAGGATGAAAGAGATAGATGAAACCTAAGAAATATGAAAAAAAGAACTAACAAAATTTAAGCAATGGAAAAAAGAAAGTATATCAATGAAAAATAAAAAAGAAAGAAATTGAAGCAAAGAAAAATAAGAAAAAAGGAACACATTAAAGCAATGACAAAAAGAATGAAATTAAAGCGAAGAAAACTTTTTTAAAGAATTAAATTAAAACAAATTAAAATAATACAAATAAAGAAATTAACCCAAAGCAAAATGAAGAATAAAGAAACAAATTAAATCAAGAAAAAAAAGGTAATTAAACGAAAGGAAAATGAAAAAAAGAAGAAGTTTTAAGCAAAAAAAAAAAAAAATAAATAAATAAAGAATACTTAGAAAAATAAAAAAAATGAAAGAATTAAACTAAAAAAAAATAGCCAAAAAGGAGGAAAAAAATGAAATTCAACAAAAATGAACCAAAGAATGAAACAAATAAAACCAATGAAAAATGAAAAAAAAGAGAAATTAAAACACAGAAGAATTACAAGAGGAAGAATGAAATCAAACCAAGAAAAATGATAAGAAGAAATAGATTAGAGGCAAATAAAAAGGAGAAATAAAGAAATAAATTAAAGCTATGATAAAAGAAAAGAAGAAATTGAAGTAAAAAGAAGTGAAAAGAAGAAAGAAAATAATTAACCATGACAAAAATGAAAAAAAAAAAAATTAAGAAATAAAATAAACCATAGCAAAATGAAAAAAAGAAAGAAATGAAACCAAAAAAAAAAAAGAGAGTAATTAAAAAAAATGAAAGAAATTAACGCTAAGAAATCTAAAATAAGGACAGAAAGAAATTAAAGCTTAGAAAATTGAAGAAATAAATTCACCCTCAGAAAAATGAAAAAAAAAAGAAGAAAATTAAACCAAAGAAAAATGAAAAAAAAAATGATCCAAAGTAAAATGAAAGGAAGAAAGAAAGAATTTAAATCAAAGAAAAACGGATAAAGAAAGAAACATTTAAGAAAGAAATTCATTAAAAGAAAGGTAAATGAAAAAATAAAATAAAAATAAACAAAGCAAACTGATAAAAGGATAAAAGGAAATTAAACCAAAGAAAAAAAAGTCAAAAAAAAAAAACAATAAAAGGAAAATAAGAGTGAATCTAATTAAAGAAAAGAAAGCTGAAGAATGGCAGAAAGGAATTAAACGAAAGCACAATAAATAAAAAAGAAAGAACGGATGGAAATCAAAGAAAAATGAAGAAAAAGAAATAAAGAATTTAGAATCAAGAAAAATGAATAAATGAAAGCAACAAATTAAACGAACGAAAAACGATAAAAAGAAAGAAAGATTTAAAAAAGGAAGTAATTAAAATGAAGAAAAAGAAAAGAGAAACAAATTAAACCAACGAGAAATGATAAAAAGAAAGAAAATTGGAGAAAGACAGCAAGAAATTAAAGCAAAAAAAAAAAAAATGAAAAGAAAGAAAGAAATTAAACTAAAGAAAAATTACTATGAATAATAAAAGGAAAAAAATTGAGAAAGAAATTAAAAGTAAGAATGATGAAAAAAGACAGAATGAAATTAAACCAAAAAAGAAAAAAAATGAAAAAGAAAGAAATCAAATTTAAGAAAAATGAAAAAAAAAAAGAAATTAAAACTAAGGAAAAAGAGAGAAAGAAAGAAAGAAAGAAATTAAAGCAAAGTAAAATGAAGAAAAAAAAACAAAATTAAAAAAAGAAATTATTTGGAAATAGGCCAAACCAGTTAAGGAATAACATTTTTATAAAAGAAACCGAAGAGTTTGATGATGGCCAAAGATGGCGAAGGGCGAAGCAAAGGTCGGCCGCCGAATTGGTCATTCCGTGGTAAACGTGATAAGGACTTCTCCGCTGGGGCCAATAACATTAGTGCAAACATCGGACCAACCTCCGATTGATAGATGAAGGCAACGGACATCTATTAGGACATGATCCATATTAATTACAAAGATAGAAGCCCCTGGTGGCCGGCAAGCTCTGATGAAACCAACGAGACTGATTATTGGCTGATTAGAGATGCAAGACGCTCAACGCCTGTTGTTGTTCCACTGCTTGGAGTCCTTCCCGTGAAAAAGCCTACTTTGCCAAAAAAAAAAAAAAAAAAGAAAAAAAGAAAGAAAAAGAAAAAAAAAAGAAGAAAACAATTGTGAGAGAGGAAATCAAATCGACATGGCAGCATAATATGGAACTGATCCAAAACGCTCACCCACCAATATCTATCTATTTCTTCTATAATTATTTTCGCCTTTTCGTTTTTTGTCGTCTATCCTTAACTCACTCCATATACGTATATATATGCAAATATAGAAATATTTTCACACACACACGCAGACATATATATATATATATATATATATATATATATATATATATATATATATATATATTGCGTGGTGAGAAACAAAAAACAACATTCTACATATTTCCAAAGAGACCATTGAAAGTAGAAGACAAATCCCTGAACTATGTAAAGTCTTTAACCAATCTTGGTAGCAAGTCAATTACAGTGGAACTTTAGATGATGAAATTATGCATCGCATTGCTAAGGCTACCAGTGCTTTCGGCAAACTTCGCCATCGCTTGTGGAATGAGCGGGGTATTCGAATGGATACGAAAATTCGGGTTTGCAGAGCTGTTGTACTTGCCATCCTTTTGTAAGGCTCAGAGTCGTGGACTCCGTACAGGTACCATATACGCAAGCTAGAAGCTGTCTGCGTGCACTCGGTGGAGTTAAGCTTCAAGATAGGACATCTAACGTAGACATGTTTAACAGGTGTAATATTGGAGGAATCAAGACTTTTCTTATACAATCTCAGTTACGGTGGACTGGTCATATCTTGAGAATGTCTGATGACAGGATACCCAAGATCTTAATGTACAGCCAATTAGATTAGGGCTACATGAATGTAGGACGCCCATTGCTAAGATAGAACGACAAGGTTAAAAGCAACATTTTAGCAGTCAATATACCACCTAACACCCTTGTGCGCTTAGCCTTGGAGCGGGTAGAATGGAGATCAACGTATTTTAGTGGACTCAGCAATTTTCAATCTGCTTGCTTCAGGAATCGAGAGCAAGATCTAAAAGGTGAGACAATCTAACAGTGATCTCATCTCAGAATCTGTCCTGCTATTTACCCATAGCTGGAGGGAGAAGAGGATTCACACCTTTCGCAAGGGTATTAGCACGTAAGTGAATGTAATGGATTCGACTGGAATTCGAACTCGGCTCTCAGATTTTTCAATCCAAGTCGCTATCCATTATTCGACGGTACCCATCTCTCTCTCTCTCTCTCTCTCTCTCTCTCTCTCTCTATATATATATATATATATATATATATATATATATATATATATATATATATATATATATATATATACTTGGTTACTTGCATTCGATGATACCTTATTTACAGTGCTTGTTATTTAGCGTGATCAAGAATTTGACCATGGCCAGCACGCTCAAACCCATGATGATTTGTGACGTTACACTAGCACGGCTATCGACACCCCACAAGGGTTTTGTCTACCCAATTTCACTGACAAGGATAGGACAGTCCGTGGTGCAGCACGATTTTTCCCGCAGTAACTTGTCATTTCTTTCTGCGGTTGACCACTTGCCATTCAAGGCTATAAAACCTGATCTGTCTTGATATTTACCCATAGCTGGGGGAGAATAGAAATGACACTATTCCCAAGGGTATTAGCACGTAAGTTAATGTAATGGATCTAACTGGAATTCGAACTCGACTCTCCCATTTCTCAATCCGAGCCGCTATCCTTTATTGTGCCTTCCCTCTCTCAGTCTCTGTCTCGTTCCATATATATATATATATATATATATATATATATATATATATATATATATATATATATATGTTTAAAGGTTAGTTTTAAATGGATACTCATATTTGAGTAGATGCTGTTTTTATTTATTTATTAAACAGTATAATTATTTATTTACATCTATTGAGCTGAATATTCAAAAAATCATTTTAGAATAGTATGCGTCATCTTTTTCTAACAAGGTTTCTCGAATATTCTGCCCAGTAGATGTAAATAAATAAATATACTGTTTAAACGTTTAAACGAATAAATGTCTGATTTAATACGTTTCTAATATATATATATATATATATATATATATATATATATATATATATATATATATATATATATATATATATATAACAGAAACGCTGTTACATAAGCTGGAATGACCAATCAAAATACAAGTATATGAGAATTCAAAAACCTTGACAACAGACTTAGATTGTATTAATTATTTTATGCTTTATGTTGGAGTTAGACTAACTTAGAATTCATTCTATCTAATAAACATCAAACATATATTATAATTAAGTAATTCATCGAGTCTAGAAGAAACCTCAACAGAATGCAGAAAGCACTGGACGGCCATTTCGTCCTATATTTGGGACTCATCAGCAGTGCGCATACACTACCGAAAATTGAAACCCTGGACAGGGAGATAACGAATCAGACCCGATATAGTGCCGCTCGATCACATATTCCGTGGTGGAACTCATCCGAGGTTCTCTTTAACACATAGGACTATACCCCACCACGAGCCATGGCTACTATCCCCAAGCCGCTCCATCCAGAGCATAAGAAGCCGGTTCAAGCAAGGATATACAAGTGATAGAAATTAAGAGATAATTATAATTATGTAATTCATCGAGTCTAGAAGAAACCTCAACTGAATGCAGAAAGAGCTCATATATGTTTGAACATATATATATATATATATATATATATATATATATATATATATATATATATATATATATATATATATAAGGCAGGATGTGTGTGTGTTTCTAATATATATATATATATATATATATATATATATATATATATATATATATATTAGCTCCTGAATTAAATTTAATTCCAGTTGAGCACTCTCGGGCTGAGGTATGGGTTTGTAAACAGTGAGTATTATAGCTATATAGCGAGACTCTTCGCAAGCCGAATTGAGTCACTGAATACGCTAAAAATCCACCTTCGCAGGACTGTGCGCCGACAGCTTAGTGGTAGAATATCCGCCTGATACCAATTCAGTCGTGTTTCGATCCTAGCTAGAGGCAACCGGATGTCTAGCCGCACTGATGAGCTGCGAAACAGTCTGTCTGTGGATGACATTATATATATATTAAAATAATTTTTATTTAAAATTCTTTATATAACTATGTTATAACATTACTACAATAATAGCCATTTTGTTTCAACATATTTCTTGTTAGCCAAATGATGGTGTTGATTGTAAAATAAAAGAGTTCAAAACCAGCCACTCCTCCCAGAATGTTTTTTAAGATGTAATGGTTAATCAAATTACAAGTATATGATTATAAAAATAACACGAGAACGGAGCCTAGATACAATATATTAATGCTTTAAAATTAATATTAGATTATACTGGAAATCAAGATAACTAATTAATCTCTAATTTATTATCTTATTAAAAAAATAAAAGTTACTATATAAGTTAGGAAGACCTACCCTGTGCAGGGGAAAAGAGAGTATAGCATCTCGATACCACTTTCTTACCAATGTTTAATTTTGTACAAATCTGTGCAAAAAGTGGATCAAAGAGCTTATGCAGTTTCATACATATTTTCAGAAAATCTCAACTTTTAATTGGTCAATAAACGCACAAGTGAGCGTTGCAATCCACCCACGTTCACTCTTTTTCCAACGCGTAACCAAGTCAAGTTTTCCCGCTCTTTTTCCAGGAGCCTATCACGTGATTACGTTAATTATATATGACAGACTCGAATTCGTTCTCTCTCTCTTTCTTGATTTCATCGCCTACGAAAATATGACCTTAAAGGATTCGCGTCTTGAGCATGTACGACTAGACGCTTATGAAAACATATTCACCCATGCACGTATGTACGAAATTTTCCAAACTGCATTACAAACATTTCAAAACCAGCAACAAGAACTTTTCTCTTTTAAAATACTCTGATGAAGCATTCGAACAAAAAAAAATTGTAATATCTGTCTATATTTCTGAGATGACGAATTATGTACACAATTTACATTATTTAAACTATTGTCCTCATCTTTGTCACCATATTTATTACAATGTTTCGGCCGTTCTACGCTCCGGCCTTCTTCAGGTGGTTAAAATATCGAACTGAATCCTTTATTTTGTACACTGGGGTGGACTGTTTTAGTTCCACTTGCCATATTTATCAGTTATCAGTTATCTCCTGTTAATTTCCCTCTGAATGTTCTCTACTGCCTTAACCGGGTATTGAACTCACACTCTTTGGGTCACTGTCACTGGATCTAACTAACGTCTTTATCCACTGTGACATGAGTCAGGACACATGCCACAGTGGATAAAGGCAGTTCAACATTCCAACCACCTGAAGAAGGCCGGACCGTACAACGGCCGAAACGTTGTAATAAATATGGCGACAAAGATGAGGACAATAGTTCGAATAATGTAAATAGTGTACATAATACCTCATCTCAGAAATATAGACAGATACTGAAAGGCCGAGACATTGTAATAAATATGGCAACAAAGTTGAGGACAATAGTCCGAATAATGTAAATAGTGTACATAATACCTCATCTCAGAAATATAAACAGATGCTGAAAGGCCGAAACGTTGTAATAAATATGGCGACAAAGATGAGGACAATAGTCCGAATAATGTAAATAGTGTACTTAATACCTCATCGCAGAAATATAGACAGATACTGAAAGGCCGAAACGTTGTAATAAATATGGCGACAAAGATGAGGACAATAGTCCGAATAATGTAAAAATTATAATAACCTGCATGTAAAAAAAATATTTATTGTTCTAAATATATGCTTTTTGTCGTAATTGCATATCGTTAGCATTTGACCCTTTTTTTTTTATAATTTATGTTTGTGGATATTGCATGTTTTATTTACAGGGCAGGTTTAAATATTCACTCAGCCTTCTCAAATCCACAACAAGATGTTCCAGTCATTCGGTTCTTATGAGAAAACATTATATTTTTCTCCGTCTATTTGTGGTGCTTCTTTTTCAGGTTTGTAATCAATTTTATTCGTTTTTAAATTTACAAATGAAATTGGTTTCGTAATTTGTTTGAAGACGGTTTTATATATGAATCATGCAACATTTTGATTTCCTGTTACTTTCCTATATGTGTTTTCCGTTGTTATCGTTAGAAAAAAATAGTAATTGTTTTTGCTAAGAATTGATCTCTGAGGAAAGTCTGGCCATAATCTTCCTTAGATATTTCCGCTTTTTTTTATAATTATGATTATTTTATTGGTGCTATTTAAGGCTTATACATATATACACAGATATACACAAACACACATACAGCTTATAATAAGATTGTAGTAATTTCTGTAGTTAAATGAAGATCTATTCTTCAGACGTACAAGGATGAATGTTCCTTCTCAAGACACCGTTCTCGAATTCGTGTAAGAATCACCAACACAAATATCGCCACCCCCTTCTCACTGTTTCAGTCCTTTTTATTATGGCAAAACCACAGCTCACTGTCCAATCAGCGTTCTTGGCCTCGTTTTCAGTCACACAGTCAAATGACGTGACTAATCAGCACGTGGATTTTTATTGGTCAAGGTGTATTAAAGAAAACGTTTTAGAATCATACACTTCCGGAACAACTAAGGATGGAGAAAAGAACCATGTCATTAAAAAAAACAAAAAACAAAAAAACAACAACAAAAAACAAAACAAAAAAAACGCTGCTGCTACATGTCGCGTATTGAGGTAAGGAATTTATCTTCCTTTATACCAGATGCCGGCGACACTGACACGTTTACTTTGAGCTAATTGTTCACTAGAGTATCAAAAATCCATTTACAAACTTAGGGGCGGTCTCCTGACATCAAAATTAGTAAGAATGTCCATTTAAACATATCTCCAAAAAGCCATGTAGGATATGTTCTTCATGGACAGGAGTACCAGCGGATCTCAGTTTTCCTCGATCCAAAGTTGGTGGTGCCACGGATCCTGTTTAAGCAACGGGGCGACAAACAACAGCAAAGAATGGATGACATGCCTGACTTCGGTCTGGAAACGCAGTCTGATACAGGCGTGCAGCCTCACGTTCATTACTATTCGCGTGTCCGTATGTAAAAATCATATCTGCTTGCTCACGATATGAATATCCTGCCATTGCTAAACGGAAGTCTTCGCAAATAAATCACCACAAGATACGTTAGACGTTGAAGACAAACTACCCCTTAAGGAACACAAATGACAAATGTAATTTAGTCTAGATGGCAACGCAGCGCCATCTACCTTAATATTTCTTCAAAATTAGTAACTGAAAGACGAGGGATTTTCGGACATATGTTTATATGAACTTTTGTCCTTGTTTTGGTGTGAGGAACCCGCCTCCAATATTTGTAAAAGTATTTTTGATACACTCCATATATATATATATATATATATAATGGTCCGGTTCCTTGTACCACGGTGATAGTCCAAGGTAGAACCAATAAAGAAGAACTCGAACATGGATATGGAATAACACAGATATATTACAAACAGGAATATGTCTCTATTTCTGAGATGAGGTATTATGTACAGTATTTACATTATGCGGACCATTGTCCTCATCTTTGTCACAACGTTCGGCCGTTGGAATTTCGAACTGAATCCTTTATTTCGATCCCTGGGGTAGACTGTTCAATTCCACGTACCATCTTTGATGGATTTCAGTTATCAGTTACCTCCTGCTAATTTTCTCTCCGAAAGTTCTCCACTGCCTTAACCGGGTATTGAACTCACAATCTTTGAGTTTGTCACTGGATCTAACCAACGCCTTTATCCACTGGGCCAACTGGATCCAACCAACGCTTTTATCCACTGTGCCCATATAATGTAAATACTGTAAACAGGAATATATACAAAGAAGTAGAAAGTGTTAGTACGAACAATCAGGTTTAGTAGTAATTGTCTGAACGCGACACTGTTTCGGATTGCTTCTGACGCGACTGACTGACTCGCTCTGACTGACTGACAGACTTCTGACGGATTTTACTCCAGACTATTAATTTTTTTTATCAAGAAATGATACTAATACAGAAAAAGAATTAATCAAACAAGACGAAAGGACCCGGCAAAATCTAAGATTTTTTCCAATTGTCATTTCATACCACTCTGTCTTGTCCACAGAATTGATCTGGAAATTTAACTATATTGTCGACATGGAAAAAAAATCCCTTACTATAATTGTAATTTACATTAACCTGAAAAAAATTCTTAGACAGAAGCGTATATCTTTTTAAATTTGGATTTTTTAATGTAACTATAACAACAAAAACATTTCGATTTCATTTTTGCTTTGAAAAGTCGGAAGACGAAACCCGTCAGCAAAATCTAAGAATTTTTCCAATTGTCATTTTATACTAACCTTTAATTATATATATATATATATATATATATATATATATATATATATATATTTATACTGTCGGATCTATATCCATATATTTGCTTACACACACACACACACACATATATATATATATATATATATATATATATATATATATATATTACATGAAACCATTTAAGACATTTAGATAATTTAAAAATATTAAAATTAAAAGTTAAGATTGTGGGTGTTATGTCGAGAGAGTGACTGGAAGAAAAAGAGTGAGACTCAAGATGTTAGAGGGTGTATTAAAGAGAGTATGTGAGATTGAGAAATAGAGGTTGAGTGTTACTGAAGTATGCCATTTGTTAGTAAATAGAATTTTAATTGTATCTGAAATCTGATCTCAAAATCCTTTTAAATGATGATAAAATTTTGTTCCAACACTTTTGGGGAAAACCGCTATATCAATTTGTTTTAATAGTTAAAATAACATAGTCTTTTTTTATCCTTTAAAAGACCTTTTTACAATTTCCTATTTCGCCATATTTCTTTTTTCTTTTTTGCTCTAAAGACAAAAATGCTTAGTCAGCAGAAACTTCAGTAATCCACGCATCTGGAATTTTATTAAAAAAAAAAAAAAATTCATATAATCAAAACTTCCGGGCGTAGGAATTCAGGAATTAGACATGGAAATTTTAGCGTTCAGCAAATGAAATGTGAATAGAAAGTAGGAATTTAAAATGCGTATCAATCCAGGTTAATGCAGATTTACAGTCACCTAAAGGATATTTTAATGGCCTTGCATCATCATAAAATAATTAGACGTCTTTGACGGTACAGTTTTAAGAAAAGTGGTAAAATATTCAATTTGCTGACTTTAATTACATTAAATTTATGTACTTTCTGTGACAACACTTTTTAAAGACAATTTTTCATTAATTTTGCAGTGGAAAATGTTGAATTTGTACAATACAAACTAACCAGAAATATCTGTCTGTATCTCTGAGATGAGGTATTATGATTACTTGCATTATTTACATTATTTGGACTGTTATCCCCATCTTCATTGCCATATTCACAACGTTTCAGCCTCTATATTTCTGAGATGAGGTATTATGACTACTTGCATTATTTACATTAATCGGACTGTTATCCTCATCTTCATTGGTATATTTACAACGTTTCAGCCTCTGTATCACTGAGATGAGGTATTATCACTACTTGCATTAATTTTGCAGTGGAATATGCTGAATTTGTACAATACAAGCTAACCAGAAATATCTGACTGTATCTCTGACGTGAGGTACTATGATTACTTGCATTACTTACATTGTTCGGACTGTTATCCTCATCTTCATTGGCATATTTACAACGTTTCAGCCTCTGTATCTCTGAGATGAGGTATTACGACTACTTGTATTATTTACATTGTTCGGACTGTTATCCTCATCTTCATTGGCATATTTACAACGTTTCAGCCTCTATATCTCTGAGATTAGGTATTATGATTACTTGCATTATTGACATTGTTCGGACTGTTACCATCATCTTCATTGCCATATTTACGACGTTTCAGACTCTATATCTCTGAGATGAAGTATTATGACAACTTGCATTATTTACATTGTTCAGACTGTTATCCTTATCTTCATTGCCATGTTCACAACGTTTCGGCCTCTATATCTCTGAGATGAGGTATTATGATTCCTTGCGTTATTTACATTATTCGGACTGTTATCATAATATTCATTGCCATATTCGCAAAGTTTCGACTGTTGTAGGCTCCGTCGGGTGATTGAACCGATCACTTTATTTCATCCACCGGTGTAGAATTTTTTCTAGTTCCACGTGTCATGCTCCTTCCAGATGTCACAATTATTTCCCTTTAACTGAAGTGTTCACGTTTTGGTTCACCATTGCAGTGGCCTGGCTCACAACTCTTTTGGTCTAGTCAATGGCTCTAACCAACGTGTGTATCCAGTCGATAAAGGTGTTGAGTTAAAGGGAAATAACTGAGACATCTAGAAGAGGCATGGCACGTGGAACTACAACAATCTATCCTGGTGGATGAAATACAGGGTTTTTCATATTGCCTTTTCTTGATTATATATAGATTAGCATTTCATTTCCAACCTCCATTTTGGCTATTCCTCCTTCAGTGACCCTTTCTAGGTTACAACAAATGAAAAAAAGATTCTGAATCACCCTCGCCACGTCCACTTTTATAAATAAATCCAGATCCACCCCAGGAGGAGAGGAACTAATCAATATTATCTGCAGAGAAACCAACTCCTCTGCCTGCCATTGACACAAGACATTGCTCGCACGAAAGACAGCAGTACAAGTGCCATATATTTTACTCATTCCCCTCACAGTGACAGGATGTGACACAAGGACGGTTTAATGTGGGTTGCCTGAGCGCGTGCACCCAAGCCAGGTTATAAAAATACCCAGCCTCTGAAACCGTCGATTTCGCTGGCATGGGTATTACTAACGATCCCCAATTTAATGCAATGAGGGGCTTACTTCCGTGGGCAGATGTTCCACGGTGTCGGCACCTTTTAATATTTTCCCAGCTGCCCGAAGTCAGGAAACATAACTGAGTGATTCTAACAATAAAAGCAATATATGTACCATGTATGTACTTTTTTCCCTCACGGTGAAGGTCGGTTTAGCGTCGCAAACCCTGGCGTGTGCACCCAGTCTAGAGTATAAACTTACCCAACCCCGTAACCGTCGGTTGCCCTCGCATCGGTATTACTACATGTTATATAGGAATAAACAGCCGCTGCCGACGCTAGAGATTGAACATAAACTACCAGTAAGCAAACACAGACGATCCCATCATTGAATTAAGTAGACCACGTGACCATAGTGGAAACGCATATATGTAGGAAGTAGCTGACGTCTGACGATCGTTATTTCTATTCTATCCCCTATTCTATACGGATCCGCATTTCTAGTCTATCCTCTATTACTATTGACAGTGACTATTGACTATTATGGTGACAGTATAAGTATCACTGCCACTATCTTACATAGTGAGCATATACATGTCTACTCCTTCCCATATACAGTCTTGTGTAAGACAATAAACAACATCCAAATAGTTAACCCCGAAACTGTGGTAAAAACACTATGAAAGTGTAAAATTAGGTTTTAATACCAGAAATAATTCGTAAAACATTATTACCAGCAATAAATCTTTGTAGAAAAAAATTATAAAACTATTACCAGCAATATACTTCTGTAGGAAAAATATTATCAGAAACAGATTTTTGGCAAAAACAAAATATTACCAGCAAAATAAATGTTGTCGGCATTAAATAACCCATTGAGGTTGATATGCCGTAAAACAAAACAAAGCAAATAAAAGCAGCAATAAAAATGTTGTCGGTATAAAATAACCCATTGATGTTGATATGCCGTATAACAAAACAAACCAAACCAAACCAAACGTTCACATATATTAATTAGTGGTAAGAGAGAGGAAAAAATTCGGGAAGGAATAACGAGCCCATGATATCAGGCAGCAATTTTCTTTCCTTTTTGTTATTATTTTTCAGTTCTTATCGTAAATGAAATATCCTTCGCTCGATTTCTTCTCCATCATCATACGAATTTCTGGGTATTGTTTCAGAGATAAGCTCCGAAATATCAAATTTTCACCCTCAGCTAAGAGATTTATGCTCGAGGTCAATCCTTAACCACAGAGATTTCAAACAATGACACGTACGAATATTCCAATTATGTTATTGTCTTTTTTTTTCGAATATAAACCAATTCCTCTCTTTAGTTCTGGCGAGATTACAAATCATTCTCATATATTTTTTGACACTTTCGTAATGGATCCTTGGGGGTTGATGTGGGAAATATTGCTGAAGGTTTAATCGGAATTCCTCAAGACCCTTTTCCTATTTTCTAACCTCTTCATTCCCTTTCAAATTCTTTTCGACATCTTATTATCCGTTATAATTCTATTCAGTTTATTACCTTTGGGCGTGCGTGAAGACAGAGGACCTGCTCCTCGAATGAATCCAGATACTTTTTTTTATCTTCAGGGTGTGGGGATGATAATGTGGGAGCTTTGCCCCAAAGTAATTATGTCAATTTATAATTCTTGTTAATTAACCGTTAGCATAAGAGTTGCATTTTATTACTGTAAGTCTTCTAAAATCTATGGGTAGGAGATTCTAATAACTTAACATCAACTAACCTCCATCCATCAACCAATATATACGTATATCTATAAAGAAATACCTAATGGATTTATTTAAATCCAACACATTTTATTAGTTAAATTTAGTGGATAACCATATTTAAGTAGACGTCCTGTTTATTTATTAAACAGTATATCTACACTATTTACATTATTCGGACTATTGTCCTCATCTTTTTTGCCATATTTATCACAAAGTTCCGGCTGTTGTACGCCCCGGCCTTTTTCAGGTGGTTGGAATGTTGAACTGATCACTTTATTTCACTCGATGGGGAAGACTGTTCTAGTTCTACGTGCCATGTCTAATGGATGTCAGTTATCAGTTATCTCCTATTAATTCATCTCTCCATATTCTCCACTGCCTTAACCAGATATTGAACTCACAACTCTTTGGGTCCAGTCACCGGATCTAACCATTGCCTTAATCCACTGTGCCGTGTGTCCTTAAGAATTTCGTGTAAGAATTTCTGGGACTTCAGCAACCATTTTTACCAGTGCTCATATTGCAATTTTTGCTGTTATCATTTCATGTTTTTTTACCAGAGCTCATATTGCAACTTTCGGTGTTATAATTTTTTTTTTCTGACACTCCTTATTGTTGGTTTCCATACTGTATTCATTTCTATGCTTGGTCGGCTCAGGAGATTGTTGTGGCCGAGCATATGTGCAGATTCCTTAAGTTTACGAATTGTCCAGTGATTTTCTTTGTCTATGATTTCAACCTGATCCAACAGAAGGTGGTGATATCCCTTTTCTCTCCATATGTGATCAGCCACGCCTGATTTTTCCATTTTCACTCGTGTTACAGCTTTTTGGTGTTTTTGGAGCCTTACCTTAAGGGGGCGTCTTGTCTCCCCTTTATATTTCTTTCCGCAGCTGCACGGGATAGCATACACACAGTCTTTAGTCATGCTCTTCTCTATGGGGGTGGGGATCTTACTTGGGAGAGGTATCTGCGAAGTGTCATCCAGCTTTTGAAGGTTGTCCTGATTTTGTATGGACCGCAGATCCTTTGTATTTTCTCCAATAAAGCGGGACACGCCCTTATTCGAGAGAGAATCTAGTAAAATCTTTGGGTAAAACAGAGACTACAAGCTCATATCTCCCAGAGGCTCGAGGATTTCTTCAACAGAATTACCAATGAAGAAGACCTGAGAAGGATCCAAAATGACATGGATAAATCTTTCATGAATTCGATGTAGACAAGGCTCGCCAAATACAAAAAGTAAACAGATTGAAAGATCAGAAGGTGACGCACAAGGTCCATCACCCACCAGTGAAAGCAGTAATCAACTTCAGCAAATATCAGCTAAGTGCCTCTGATGAGTCATATTAAATAAGGGTCTCAACTTCGCCACAACCATTAGGCGAGTACCATACTTGGACATCATTGCCAGAATCGAGTAAGTAGCCTTGAACTTCCGTCAGGATCAGGCGGATGAACTAAGATGGAAGGTGAGTTAGACCTTGGAGAAAGCTAAGCTGCCCAAGTCAAAGGTCACGAAACTGGAGAGGCTGGCATTAAGATCTCTACAGAGGAACGAAAACATCATCATACTACCGGCTAACAAAGGCAAGAGAAAAGCAATAACAACGAAAGTTGCAATATAAGCTCTGGTAAAAACATGAAATGATAACAGAAAAAATTGCAATATGAGAACTGGTAAAATGATGCTGAGGTTATTAAGTTTATAAGTCCCAGAAATTCATATACAGATATCCTTAAGGACACACGGCACAGTGGATTAAGGCGTTAGTTCAATCCAGTCACAGCACCCAAAAAGTTGTGAGTTCAATACCTGGTTAAGGCAGTGGAGAACTTAGGTGTATTAACAGGCGATAACTGATAACTGACATCCATTAGACATGGCGCGTGGAACTAGAACAGTCTTCCCCAGAGAGTGAAATAAAGGGTTCAGTTCGACATTGCAACCATTGAAGAAGGCCAGAGCGTACAACGGCCGGAACTTTGTGATAAATATGGCAACAAAGACGAGGACAATATAATATATAAATAATACCTCATCTCAGAAATATAAACAGTGTATCTATTTATTTACGTTTACTGGCCTGAATATTTAAGTAATACATAAAAATCCTTTATTTCTTTAGAAATTGGTTTGTCTACATCGGGATTCGAAACAGGATATATATATATATATATATATATATATATATATATATATATATATATATATATATATATATATATATCAGAGTTATAAAGCTTGAGTTATCTTGATGATCCGTTAGGTGAAACCTAAGTAGGTAGGTTCTGGCTCATTAGGTTTTTTTTAGTTTTAGACCTACTTAAGTTACTCTGTCGATGTTTTTTTTCTTTTGTCTAGACATTGACGTGCTGATTGATTATTTTTAGGCGGCACGGATGTCTTTAGTCTTTTCATTTTTTATTGAATTTTTTTTCCCTGATATCTGTTTGTTTAATATTTTTTATTTACAAATTGTATTATCTGTTGTTTTTTTCACAAGACCCGACTATAGGTATAATAATAATAATGATAATATATATATATAAAAAATAAAAAATAGGTTAAAAAACGACATTATTACGTCATTATTTTTGCACTAACCTAATATATATATATATATATATATATATATATATATATATATATATATATATATATATATATATATATATATATATAAACCGGAGTTGGGGCAAGATTTGTGTTTATAAAAGACGATTTCAACTTGACTTAATCATCGACACACTTCGTGGCCGAGATGTCTAAGTTACGTCGCGTGTAAGAACGGTCCCTAACAAATTCTCTCAACATCAGACAACTCTGTCCAGAAGGCTGCCTTGGTCTAGGAGCTTACAGAAATAATATTATTTAAACAGAAATAATATTTAACAAGGTGCCTTATTTTACTGCAAGGATAGCAAGATAGCATTTAATACAATCAACAAAAAATACAAATCAAGAACAAGGATCACTTCCCATTCTTTAGATTCAATGTCTGTCTACAAAAGAAATAGTTAGAAATATCAAATTATTTAAGGAGACATTTGTTTCTGCTTATTATTTAATAACTTCCTAAAAAATATTTAATCCAACCTTTAGTCTATGTTTGGCCAGTACATTCAGAGTATGTTGTAGATTCCTTCTAGAGTAACTTAAAATAAATTGTTTCGACCTCAGACAGCTTCGTCTAGAAGGCTGCCTTTCTCTGGGGGTTTAAAGAGAAAATCAATGAAATTAATATTATTTAAACAAGGTTCCTTATTTAACTACAAGGATAGCAAGATTAACGCTATCAACCAAAAGTAGAAATTCATTGCTACAAAAGAAATACAATTAGGAACGGTAAGTTATTTAATGTTACACTTGTTTCTGTCTATTTGATAACTTCTCCACATCAGGTGAAATGTTTGCCGATGACAGGAGCAAAATTCATCCACGTGGTCATCATCAAACCATGTTCCTAAACGACTTTCATTTTCGGAAAGTGCTGTTTACAAACATATGTACTTCCAAATAATGATACCATCAGTTTCGTATTATTCAATCGGCTTATCTATTTTCCGCTTTTCAAAACATATTTCTTGTAGACGTCAGCAGTGGATTCGGAATAAAATTTTGATTTAAAAATTCGTTGCATTGTAAGTCAGTTAACTCCAAATGATATTTTTTTATGCAACTTGCTTCACAAAATAATTACATAATTAGTGTCCAGCTATTAAGCTAGCAGGCCGGACAAAAATCATTCTCGGGCCGGATGTGGCCGGAGGGTTACCGACCACTAATCTATACTTATAGATCACCGAGACGATGAAGGGATATTCAAGCATAACTTTCTATGGTGAACCGATGCTTGGAATATGGCCCAGATATAAATCGAAGAAACGCTACAAGGGATAGATAAATGATACCTTTAGGAAGGCAGTCATTTATTGCGAAACCTGGGAAGCAAATGCTAATGGCACAACACTGTAGAGATGGAAAATCAATCATTAAAGAGGTAATTGAATATGAAACGCCATGCGTCCAACTTGTTCAACTGAGAGGATTAGCGTGAAAAGTGGGGGTGATCTGGCCTTCATAATTGCAGAAAATGACAGAGTATGTGCTCTTTATAATCGCACTTGTCCCACAAATATATGTTTAATTTACCCGAGACTTACCGTTATATCATGTTGAAACATCGGTTCCCGTACGATCGCAGAACAGTAGTTTTTCTCATATTCTCTAACACTTGCGACTTAGTGGCTTTATTGCCTTGCTTGGTGTGAAATGACGAGAATAGTATGGGCAGTTTATGTGTGAAACGAAGAAGTTTTAAGAGCAATAGATGCTACAGAGAATATGTTGCTGCTACATCTGGTCACGTGCTCCGTACAAGATTGTCGGCAAGAACTAGATGAAACCGTAAGTTCTATGCCCACATTTTCTTCTATCGCACTTCTCGCTTGCGGAACTCTTTGCCGACTTATTGTTTTCCAGTCAACTTAGAGATTCATAAATTTAAATTAAATGAAAGTGAATAAATATCCTTGATTTTTTTTAATTCAACCTACGAATGACACTACCTAACGATATTTTTTCTTCTGTTTATAAATACTTGTAAAATAAAATCTTTACGTTGCCTTGGAATAATCCGTCAGAGGACGAAGTGTTCCGGCAAACATGAAACAAACCGAAAAAGAAATGCTTGGTTTAATCATGAAACAGACTGACGCCACTTGCTGTTGAATTCTGTGTTCACTTTTACATTTGTATAATCGACATCCATAATAATGATATTGAGAACTTTTACGATTATAGCATATATATATATATATATATATATATATATATATATATATATATATATATATATATATATATATATATCTTCTTCAAGAAGCGAGAGTAAGATCTAAAAGGTCAACCAATCTAACAGTGATCTCATCTCACAATCCTCACACTTGCTCCATATGCGGCCTCCTTTGTAAGTCACTAGTGGGTCTTAAATGCCACTTAAGATTAGCGCATAAACTTTCATAACTGAATCAATAAGCTGGTAGATCCTCATACGTCGAAACCGACGGGAGAGTCCATTATTATTATCATAATATATATATATATATATATATATATATATATATATATATATATATATATATATATATAAAGTTGTTTAAAATTGATCACTGAGGATGGAATGAGATTAAGGAAAGACTAAATTTCGTATATGAGACGAAGGGCAATATTAAAACTATTTACAAAAAAGATTGAAAAAAAAATACGTTAATTCAATTTAGAGGGAAAATCACTGAAACCTTTTCCTTCATTTTTTATCTTTTGATCTTCAAATTATCTTTCTTGCTAATACAATGCATTTCAAATATTCTAAGTGGCCCGAAGCCAATATTCGGCTCTTATCAACGCTTGTCTGACATGTCGGCTGCAACACTTGAACAATGTCTGATTGGTTTGCCTCTTGTCACGTTATTGCAACGTATTCCCAAACCAACCTTCTTTTATCTAGGATTATTCTCCTTCTAAAATCCCATCCCTTTTCTTTCGTTCCTTTTCCATCGTCTTGAATAAATAACATTCTAATTTGTTGTTTGTTTTTGTTCATCTGTCTTACGTGTTATTTTCCTCCATTCAATAAACGCTTGACCTTTTTCTTTGTTCTGCAACAGTCATTTGTCTTTCGTTTTCATTGAAAAATTCTGTTTATTTCCCATTCTTTAGATTCAATGTCTGTCTTATTACGAAAAATGTCTTTATTGTTCTTTTCTGCATCTGTGTTTTTTTATTGTTGATTTTCTCGTCTTGCTATTTTTTCTTTGAGACTTATTTTTTTTCTATCTTTATTTTTGTCAAATCAATTTTTTATCTTTTTTCATTTCGTTCGTTAATTTTGTTTTACTTTGAAAATATTTGGGATATACGAGTGGCAGAAGAATTCATGGAGAAAAAAAGGAATTCGGTAAAAACCGTTGAAATTCCACCCAAGGCTTTCCGTTCAAATCGTGTTAATGTCAATTATTTACATTATTCGGACTATTGTCCTCATCTTTGTCGCCATATTTATTACAACATTTCAGCCGTTGTACGGTCCGGCCTTCTTCAGGTGGTTGGAATGTCGAACTAAACCATTTATTTCACTCACTGGGGTAGACTGTTCTAGTTCCACGTGCCATGTTTAATGGATGTCAGTTATCAGTTCCGCAATGCCTTAACCGGGTATTGAACTCACACTCTTAGGGTCCTGTCACTGGATCTAACTAACGCCTTTATCCACTGTGCCATGTGTCCTTGAGTATGAATTACTGGATATTATAAACCTAATGTCTTCAGCAACGTTTTTTTACCAGTGCTCATATTGCAATTTTTGCTGTTTTCATTATATGTTTTTACCATAGCTCATATTGCAATTTTTATTGTTATTATCATTCTTCTCTGGCACTCCTTATTACTGGGTCCCATATTCTATTCATTTCTAGGCTTGGTCGGCTCAGGGGATTTTTATGGCCTAGCATATGTGCTGATTCCTTAAGTTTACGAATTTTCCAGTGGTGTTCATTCCAACCACCCGAAGAAGGCCGGAGCGTAAAACGGCCGAAACGTTGTAATAAATATGGCGATAAAGATGAGGACAATAGTCCGAATAATGTAAATAATGTACATAATACCTCCTCTCAAAAATATGGACAGATGCGGTGTTAATATCATTGAGAAATAATGATTAAAATAATAGAACAGATTAGGCTTGTCAAAGGTTAGAGAACAGTTTCAGAATTCAAGGTGGGGAGAAAGCTACGGGCAAACCATCTCACTACCCTACGCTAGATTAAGTATTGGAATTTAAATGTAACGGATATTAAAGAAAAAAGTGTGTTATGGAGAGCCATGGTCGCCTACATCATGAAGAGATATCGTTAAAAATTAAGATATATTTTTTTCTTGTTAGGACGCTGCTTTTACGTCTTCTCAGTTGTGTTTTTCCTTGCCTTCATTCATCTTGATGCTATCTTGATTTTTTCTTTCTATTCCACATCATCCTTCTTTCTTTCTTTCTATTCTTCATCATACTTCTTTCTTTCTTTCTTTCTATTTCTCATCATCCGTCTTTCTTTCTGTCTATTTCTCATCATCCTTCTTTCTTTTTTTCTTTCTTGCTTTCTTTCTTTCTATTCCTCATCATCCTTCTTTCTTTCTTTCTTTCTATTCACCATCATCCTTCTTTCTTTCTTTCTATTCCTCATCATCCTTCTTTCTTTCTTTCTTTCTTTCTATTCCCCATCATCCTTCTTTCTTTCTTTCTTTCTTTCTATTCTTCATCATACTTCTTTCTTTCTTTCTTTCTATTCCTCATCATCCTTCTTTCTTTCTTTCTTTCTTTCTTTCTTTCTATTTCTCATCATCCGTCTTTCTTTCTGTCTATTTCTCATCATCCTTCTTTCTTTTTTTCTTTCTTGCTTTCTTTCTTTCTATTCCTCATCATCCTTCTTTCTTTCTTTCTTTCTTTCTTTCTATTCATCATCATCCTTCTTTCTTTCTTTCTATTCCTCATCATCCTTCTTTCTTTCTTTCTTTCTATTCCTCATCATCCTTCTTTCTTTCTTTCTATTTCTCATCATCCTTCTTTCTTTCTTTCCTTCTTTTTATTCCTCATCATCCTTCTTTTTTTCTTTATTTCTTGATTTCTATTCCACATCATGCTTCTTTCTTTCTTTCTATCTTTCTATTCCCAAATCACTATTTCTTCCTTTTTACAAGAACATAGTTCCTTTGCTTGATTTTCTCTCTCCATTTCTTTCTTTCTTTCTTTCTTTCTTTCTTTCTTTCTTTCTTTCTTTCTTCTTCATCTCCTCATTCGTTCTTTCTTTCTTTCTTTCTTTCTTTCTATTCCTCATCCTTCTTTGTTTGTTTGTTTCTTTCTTTCTTTTTATTCCCAAATCACTTTTTCTTCCTTTTTACATGTACATAGTTCCTTGGCTTGATACATTTTGATTATTTCTTTCTTTCTTTCTTTCTTTCTTTCTTTCTATTCCTCATCATCCTTCTTTCTTTTTTTTTCTTTCTATTCCTCATCATCCTTCTTTCTTTCTTTCTGTTCCTCATCATCCTTCTTTCTTTCTTTCTTTCTATTCCTCATCATCCTTCTTTCTTTGTTTCTTTCTATTCCTCATCATCTTTCTTTCTTTCTTTCTTTCTTTCTATTCCTCATCATCCTTCTTTCTTTCTTTCTTTCTTTCTTTCTATTTCTCATCATCCTTCTTTCTTTCTGTCTATTTCTCATCATCCTTCTTTCTTTTTTTCTTTCTTGCTTTCTTTCTTTCTATTCCTCATCATCCTTCTTTCTTTCTTTCTTTCTTTCTTTCTTTCTATTCATCATCAACCTTCTTTCTTTCTTTCTTTCTTTCTATTCATCATCATCCTTCTTTCTTTCTTTCTTTCTATTCCTCATCATCCTTCTTTCTTTCTATTCCTCATCATCCTTCTTTCTTTCTTTTTATTCCTCATCATCCTTCTTTCTTTCTTTCTTTCTTTCTTTCTTTCTTTCTTTCTTGATTTCTATTCCACACCATCCTTCTTTCTTTCTATCTTTCTATTCCCAAATCACTATTTCTTCCTTTTTACAAGAACATTGTTCCTTTGCTTGATTTTCTCCTTCCATTTCTTTCTTTCTTTATTCTTCATCTCCTCATTCTTTCTTTCTTTCTATTCCTCATCCTTCTTTGTTTGTTTGTTTGTTTGTTTCTTTCTTTCTTTCTTTTTATTCCCAAATCACTCTTTCTTCCTTTTTACAAGTACATAGTTCCTTGGCTTGATACATTTTGATTCTTTCTTTCTTTCTTTCTTTCTTTCTTTCTTTCTTTCTTTCTTTCTTTCTTTCTTTCTTTCTATTCCTCATCATCTTTCTTTTTTTTTCTTTCTATTCCTCATCATCCTTCTTTCTTTCTTTCTTTCTTTCTTTCTATTCCTCATCATCCTTCTTTCTTTCTTTCTTTCTTTATTTCTTTCTATTCCTCATCATCTTTTTTCTCTCTTTATTTCTTTCTTTCTTTCTATTCCTCATCATCCTTCTTTCTTTCTTTCTATTCCTCATCATCTTTCTTTCCTTCTTTCTTTCTATTCCTCAACAATCCTTTTTTTCTTTCTTTCTTTCTTTCTATTCATCATCATCCTTCTTTCTTTCTAATCATCATCATCCTTCTTTCTTTCTTTCTTTCTTTCTATTCTTCTTCGTCCTTCTTTCTTTCTTTTTTTGTTTGTTTGTTTGTTTCTTTCTTTCTTTTCACCATCACTCTTTCTTTCTTTCTACAAGAACATAGTTCCTTCCCTTGATACATCTTGATTCTCTCTTTCTTTCTTTCTTTCTTTCTTTCATTCTTTCTTTCTTTCTTTCTTACAGCAGTCGTTTTTCTTTCTTTTTTTATCCCTTTTTTATTTCTTTGCATATTTCCTATGAGATATTCATATTTTCCTTCTCTCTCCACCTCTTTCTTTCATTCTATTTATCCATTTTTCTTTTTTTCCTTTCTTTCTAACAACACTCTTCTTTCTTTCTTTCTTTCTTTATTTATTTATTTCTTCGAACATATTTATTTTCCCTCTCTCTCTTTCTTTCTTTCTTTCTTTCTTTCTTTTTTTCTTTCTTTCTATTCCCCATCACTTTCTTCCTTTCTACAAGAACATAATTCCCTCCCTTGATTCCTCTTGATTCTCTCTTTCTTTCTTTCTTTCTTTCTTTCTTTCTTTCTTTCTTTATTTATTTATTTATTTCTTCGAACATATTTATTTTCCCTCTCTCTCTCTCTTTCTTTCTTTCTTTCTTTCTTTCTTTCTATTCCCCATCACTTTCTTCCTTTCTACAAGAACATAATTCATTCCCTTGATTCCTCTTGATTCTCTCTTTCTTTCTTTCTTTCTTTCTTTCTTTCTTTCTTTCTTTACTTTCTTTTTTCTTTCTTTCTTTCTTTCTTTCTTTCTTTCTCTAGATATATTTTCTCTTACTTTCCTTCTTTCACATATATTTTTCTTTGGTGTTTTTATCTTTTCATAAACTTTTATTATTTTCATTTCGTCCTCTCTTTCTCACTCACTTTACGCGTCCATAGTTCCGTCTTCCTTGACTCAACAAAATTGCAAAATTGAAATAGCTTCCCTTCCATGAAAAACAAATCAGTGTCTTTCGATGTCTACTCTGTAACTGCCCCTGGCTGTGTCGTTCACCCCTTTCATTCGGCAAGCTACTTCCAAATCGAATCACTCTTTGACAGGTCACGAGAAGATGCCGGCCGACACCGGTAAAGATGGAGATAAAAACGAATGAACAATAGTAAACGGAAGAGACTTTAGTGGAATCTTTGGACCGTGAACGAACGATTTTAAGCCGCCCTTCCAAAAGCCAATTGACTCATTCACGAAGTCACTAGTACGTTCGATCACTACTTAAACACAACTTCACCATCTTACACTCAAAATGTCTGATTCCCTGGCAGATTGAGTCGCTTGAAGAAAAAAGAGTAAAATATATAAGTGCGCAGTTGTTAACGAGAAAGTCTAACAAAGTAAAAACTCATGGTCTATGCCTTGTCATTAAAAATGGCCTCAGGTGATTTTTACGCCAGAAAAATAAAATATATATATATATAACTAATAAATGTATGTTATGTAC
Source organism: Acanthosepion lycidas (assembly GCA_963932145.1). Taxonomy (NCBI): domain Eukaryota; kingdom Metazoa; phylum Mollusca; class Cephalopoda; order Sepiida; family Sepiidae; genus Acanthosepion; species Acanthosepion lycidas. Next base: position 11,656,364 of record OZ010600.1, read on the forward strand.
AGATAATCGGATTTATTTACAAACGATTCGATGTGTTTAAACTTTCTTTAATTTCCTTTTAGGTCAGTATGTTTCATATGCTTGTAAAATCTAAGATGTCACAAGGTTGAACATTTGATTGCACTTATTGGACGCACGTCTTTCTACTGTCATGAAGTCGAGCGACAACATAGAATCAATAGCTGCATCTACTGCTAGGAAAGTTGGTTCACTGTGTCATGCTAAAATATTTTCTCGCAAGAATCCGTCATGCACATTTACAAAACAATCATTCAACTGTCGATTGAATACCGTTGCCATATCTGCTCCTGTGTTCCTTCTATTTATCTCCAGATTCTTGAAAAAATCAAAAAAAATTTCTGTAATTTAATCGACCGTGACCAGGTATCTCGATTTTAGTCAATTTCTCACCGACGTGGCGTGGCTTCCGTCTGTCTTTTCTATAAATATTTTCATGGCAACTGGTATTTTTGGCATCTGAGATCCATCATTTAGATGGATCAAATACATTGAATCAATAGTTTCATCTACCGCAAGGAAAGTTGGTTCTCTGTGTCATGCCAGAAAGTTTTTTTTTTTCTGCCCGAGGACATCCTTCAAATCTATAACTCAACCATTAGCCCTTGCATAGAATATTGCTGCCATATATGGTCTGGAGCCCCCTCTGTTCGTTTTAAGTTCCTCGACAAAATCCAAAGTCGGATATGCAATGTGATTGGTCCTGATCTGGTATCTCGTCTACAGTTGCTCTCTTACAGACCTTTGGTCGCTTCTTTTCTAAAAATACTTTAACGGTAGTAGCTCCGAAGCGCAACTTTCCCTGATTCCCAAACTGCATGAATTTAAACGTGCTTCTAGGTTTTTATGTCAGTCCCACCATTTCACTGTCGGAAGGGTTAAATGTAGCCGTCTCTTCTAATGCAATAGCTTCATGTTTCACACTTCTCGCCTCTGGGACAACCTTCTATATATATATATATATATATATATATATATATATATATATACACATATATATATATATTGATTTTGTCACTCTGGGGTAGATCACATATTCTGTACTTTACATACATATTTTTAAGAAACGTTTCATAAAAAAGCTTTCATTTAAACACCATAGGGAACCTTTTCTGCCTACTATCAGCATGGCTTACGCTAGACTCCAGTAGAGCATCCCATTGAACCGTCTTGGTCTCACGTTTTCAACTGAATAAGAGCGACTAAATCGAATGAAAAGCTGCATCTATTGAAAGGAAAGTTGAGTCACTGTTTCGTAACAAACCTTTTCTCGTCTGAATTCATTTTGCACATTTATAAACCATCCATTCGTCCGTGCATTGAATACTGTTACCATATTTGGTCTGGGGCTATTGTTGTACATCTCGAGATTCCTAACAAAATGCATAGAAGGGTCTGTGATTTAATCGATCCTGACCTGGCATCTCGACTTCAGTCATTTTTTTTACCGACTTGACCGGACTTCACTCTGTCTTTTCTACAAATATGTTCTATACCAACTGTTTTCTGATAAGTGTTTTTTTTTCTTAGTACTTCGACTATATGAATTTAAGCGTGCTACTGGCTACTAGACTGACAACTAGTTCTTGCCATTTTACTATTCAGTTAGCTAGATGCAACCACCACTTCTAATTTAAGTTGTTTTTTTTTTCGAAATTCTCATGTATTAAACTCCCTTCCGATTTCTTGCTTCCCAGGTAACTGCAATCTTCAAAAAATTAAATGCAATATCAATTGCCATTTTTTTGTCTTCTTGAACCCTGTCTTTTTTTGCCCGTTTCTCAATCCTCCTCGTTTTCAATCTTCTCATTCACTTTCACTTTCACTTTCACTTTCACTTTCACTTTAAGTCACTGTGTCCGCCTTGCTTGGAATTAAATGGTTAGGCAATCTACAAAAAATAAATATGTTTCTTCTTTTCTACCTGTCTATATTATATGGTTGCTGAGACATTAAGTTTATAAGCCCCCAAAATCATACACAGAAGTCCTCAAGGAGACGTTAGTTAATTCCACTGGCTAGAGCCACAGAGAACAAAAGCATTGAAAGCTAACTTAAAGGTAAATGACTGAGAAGGCCAGAAGAAGCATGGCACATGGAACTAGAACAGTCTACCCCGGTGGACAAAATAAGGGGTTTGGTTCGAAATTCCAAACACCTGAAATAGACCGGACCGTACAACGGCCGAAACGTTGTGAATATGGCAATGAGGATGAGTATAACAGGCCAAATAATGTAAATAATGCAAGTATTCTTCTTTTCTGTTTAATGTTTTTCTTTTACAGTAATGTGCACCCTGTATAAAGCCCAGGCACGATTCGATGTAGAGAGGTCGTTTATATGGACAGGAGGCGAATATAACGGTTAACTTTAAAGTAGAACAGGATAAGAGTTTAGTGATCGGGAAGACATATCGGGGGCCTGATTCACAGATCAGTGGTTCGCGTGAAGAAGCTGTACGAGTGGACTTACGTTTCGCCGATTAAATACGGGGGGCATGTGGATGGTTTGAAACTATGTAAGTGGCATGGCAGGTCCTAGCCATGAAGTTTAGACCTGGTGGAACCAAGGAATGTAGATCATCCGAGAACTTTCCATAGAAACAGGGATAAAGCAACGAGAGACTCGACATATCCTGCCTGTGTGTGAGAGATAAGAGGATGGAAAATGATTATTCTCCGACAAGGACTAGGAGACGCTTTTGGACTCTTTCGAGGCTGGAAAGTGCAGTGCAACTTCCGTTAAAATAGGGCAATAGTACTCCATATTCGCCCTGATCTGGCTCTTATAAATGCAGCATATAGGTTGAGAGTTGAAGTACTTACTGGAGCTGTACAGGGAGCCGATCACTTTACCTGCATCGTTACTGGTGGATCGTATATACGAATTCATCCCGTCCAGGGGAATGACGATAAGCTACATCCGCGTCCTGGATAAGACGATAAACGACATCCAACAGCAAGGCCTCTGATTAGAAGCTTTGAGGAGCGTGGAAAGTTCTCTTAATTGCTATTGTTCTCAGGTTCACACTGACACTGGCTGGTAGGACCTGTTAGAGTACCAACTATGGGCAAATAGTTAACCACCAAACAGGAGTCAAAGTACAATCAAAGTGTAAAATGGTTTTAATGCCCGAAAATTCTTTTGAAAAAATTATAACCAACAATGAATTTTAAAGGAAAAAATGATTGTCAACCATACATTATTACCAGCTACACATTTTTGGAAAAAATATTACCAGCAATAAAAATCTTGTCGACATTAAATAACCCATTGAGGTTGATATGCCGTAATACAAAACAAAGAAAACGAAACCAGAAATAAAAAAAAACAAAAACTTGTCAGCATTAAATAACCCATTGAGGTTGATATACCGTAATACAAAACAGTACAAACCAAACCAGCAATAAAAATGTTGTCGGCATTAAATAACCCATTGAGGTTGATATGCCGTAAAACAAAACAAGGCAAAACAAACCAGAAATAAAAATCTTGTCAGTATTAAATAACCCATTGAGGTTGATATGCCGTAAAACAAAACAAAGCAAACCAAACCAGCAATAAAAATCTTGTCGGCATTAAATAACCCATTGAGGTTGATATGCCGTAAAAGAAAACAAAGCAAACCAAACCAGCAATAAAAATCTTGTTGGCATTAAATAACCCTTTGAGGTTGATATGCCGTAAAACAAAACAAAGCAAACCAAACCAGCAATAAAAATCTTGTCGGCATTAAGTAACCCATTGAGGTTGATATTCCGTAAAAGAAAACAAAGCAAACCAAACCAGCAATAAAAATCTTGTCGGCATTAAGTAACCCATTGAGGTTGATATTCCGTAAAAGAAAACAAAGCAAACCAAACCAGCAATAAAAATCTTGTCAGTATTAAATAACCCATTGAGGTCGATATACCGTAAAACAAAACAAAACAAAATAAACCAGCAATAAATATCTTGTCGGCATTAAATAATCAATTGAGGTTGATATACCGTAAAACAAACCAAAGCAAATCAAACCAATTCCACCTGAGGTCGAGTGTGTCAATTCTTCAAGGAAACATCCATTCATCGTGAGGTCGGCAAAGAAGGTTATTCAATGCTTCAATCAGCTTTTAATTCTTTAAATGTCTTGAGAGTGTAACCTTCTCCAAGATATTTTCTTTATTCAATGTTCCAGAAACGACATTTGTCTTTTTGTGATTCTAAGTATACCTGTCCTCTTTTTTCCTTTCTTCATTGTTGCCCATTTCTCGCATATTCCGTCTATGGTATTCTCAACATCCTTCTGTAGAACCACATCTTTCTTACAGTATATCCTCTCTTCTCCTTTTGTTACTTAATGCTTGTTAGTTAAATATTGGAAGGTTTCTTTAGCTATTTCGATGTGCTTTCGGATTTCGGTTTCACGTTTTCATTCCTTTGTTTATACACTTCTCAGATATTTAAACTTCTAGACACGGTGGAGTAATGGATAGCGGCTCGGATTAAGATATCGGGGAGCCGAGTCCAATCCATTACATTCACTTACGTGACAATACCTTTGTCATGAATCCTCTTCTTCTTCCCCCCCAGCTATGGGTAAATACCAGGGCAGACCGGGTTCTATAGCCTTGTATGGAAACTGGTCTACCGCAGAAAGAAATGGCAACCTACTGCGGGAAAAATGTCAGTCATGTATCAAAAGATACATGATCGCATAAGCATGTATCACGCATGGCACAATACTGAGTTGTAAAATTCGTCCTTCGTATCTTGTCATTTTTTTCTTCCTGACAACAATACGTTCAGTCATTTGTAAAAATAACAGTTTTCCTTTCTTCTCAATTTCTTTTGCGGCCTTGTCTAAGAACTTTTGTAGTTTTCCTTTTCATCAAGACAGCATCATGCGCGTATCTTACATTGTGACGATTTCGTCTACCGTTACTAGATCCTTCTAGAGTCTCCAGCTTCCTTAGGATAGCCTTTGACGTAGAGTTTAAACAGAACTGGCGAGAAGAGGCATCCTTGCCTTACACCCCTTTCTAATTTTGCTTAGCTAGTCTTTTTCTATCTGTATGCAGGCTGTTTGCCCGTAGTATGAGTTCAGAATTATTTTAACATCCTTTCCAAATAGACCGAGTTTTACTAAGTGTTCAAACAGATCAGAAGTGGTCAAAGAATGGGTCAATGAGCCGCATGTGGCTCACTGACAATCCAGCTAGTGGAAATATATTGGCTGATCTTCTTTTTTCGTTACAGTTAATATAAAAAGTAAATCAGAAAAAAATAAAGCTTTATAATTATTTACTGGGTATGAATTGAGACCCAATTAGCTCACACAATAACCATGTTTGGCCACCCATTATATATATATATATATATATATGTGTGTGTGTGTGTGTGTGTGTGTACAAGGCTCAAATACTAATAGTTCATGGTTATAATTTATAACATTGGAATCGCAATCACGACCCAATTCATCAGACCGACAAATTCTAAAAGAAGACAGAAGATGTATCTCTGGGTTTACAATATTGACCAGATGGAATGTCCGAGAAATTTTCACAGAAAATACTCGTCCTCCGACAGAATTCGAACCTGAATCCTGTCGGAGGATCAATATTTTCTATGAAAATTTCTCGGACATTGAGGGACAGTGGACACATGGCACAGTGGATAAAGGCGTTGGTTAGATCCAATGACAGAACCCAAAGAGTGTGAGTTCAAACCCGGTGGAGGAATTTCAAAGGTAAAATTAACAGGAGATAACTGATAACTGACATCCATTAAAACATGGCACGTGGAACTAGAACAGTCTACCCCAGTGAGCGAAATAAAGGGTTCAGTTCGACATTCCAACCACCTGAAGAAGGCCGGAGCGTACAACGGCCGAAACGTTGTAATAAATATGGCGACAAAGATGAGGACAATAGTCCGAATAATGTAAATAATGTACATAATACCTCATCTCAGAAATATATATATATATATATATATATATATTTATATATAAGTGTGTTTTTATATATATGTGTGTGTATATATTGAGTTTGTATATATATTCGATATGGTTTCTCAATATATACTTTCTGGCAATTCTAGAAATTGATAGAGTAAATTTTTCCTTCAAATTCTGGCTTCTTTTGCTTTGTATTGATTAATTCTTTCATTGTTTAAGATGTCGTTATGAAAAATTTTATGTACAGTTTAGATAAATTCTTTTCCGTTGTAGCTGAGATAAACTTAGTGGGTAGAATATATTTTTTGATTTCTTAGGTTTGTCAAGAATGACCCCTTTTTCTATTTTGGAATATTTTATGAGCAATTCGTTTCGTATGTATATATAGTTATTTGCAACTTTCGGATAATAAGTGCGACATTACTGTAATTATTGAACAATATAGTTCATGCCACTTTTACGGAAAATCTACCAGTAAAAAAGAATTCTCTTATCACTATATTTGTACAAAAACGCACAACCTTAAAATTTAAATTCAAACTCAGCGTTGCGACTGCACGTTCCAAAACAATAACACATTTCTCATAGCATTTGTCGGATTACATCTCTATTTTCGTTGTCCACTTATTAATGAAAGTAAAAACAAGAACAAAATCTATTCCATACCTGAGGATGTCTGTAGGAACAGACGAAAGCTTGTAAAAATAATAAGACCTTATGCAACTGAACGGTGTGTATCCTCGGGGGATTATAAACTGCTGACGAGTAAACAATTAACTTGGTTGAATAAACAAAATACATCCTCATTCTTTCTTAAAAGTAACTTAAAAATAATTTTGCTCTATGCATTGAGCCTTCTTTTAAACTAAATGTTGGAAGTGTACATTATTTGTTCTCACCGTATATATATATATATATATATATATATATATATATATATATATATGAAATGTGCAGTTTTAACCGACCCGTTTCGTCCAGTGTGGACATACAGAAGCAAAAAACGAAATGAACTTATTAAAACAAAGTATCTATAAACAACAAACAACGTTAGCAAATACAAGAATTTAGAAACGCTATTGTATATTCATATTGTCAATTGAAAAATTACGTCAATTACTTTATGTTTGAAGAAAATATTTTGAAATGTAGAAATAGTGTTTTATTGTTCTGTTGACAGATTCACTCATTTTCTTTTG
>OZ010600.1:11668518-11731018 GCA_963932145.1 Acanthosepion lycidas
GTGAAGTCTTTAGCAGAGCCCAACTTTATACGGCTGAGCTGATCTAATTTACAGTTTCTTTGATAGGGCTAATCATCCAACTTGATAAAGAGTTTGATCTAGTCCTCTACGCTCACACCCTTGGTCACGATGACTTGTGACCTCGTGCTAGCACAATCATCGACGAACAATTCTATCTAAATAGTTTGACTCCCAAGGTTTGGGTCAGCACGTGATATAGTTGCCGCACGCTGAGATCTCATGCAGAAATCGATAACGTAAAGAGGTCCCCGTCTTGACAAATGGTATATGCTGAGATTTGAACGCGAACCAAATAACTACCTAATCGGCAAGCCACGCGCCCGTAAAACCAAGACTCTAGTTAGTATCTATATTTTTCATAAAGACAGTTGTGAATGGACAGCCTTCTGTTCCGAATAATAACCCGATTAGTACAGTTTAAATTGCCTTTGTAGTTGTCCACAGAATTTAAGATCTTGATTATTACTGTGCTGCGGATCTGATGCCGTAAATATATTAGAGTATGCAGCTTATATTTTGACATATTTCGTCTTAGTGTGTAAGATATATATATCGAGTTCTCTCAGTCACTGTGTGTTTATCCAAAATTAAATACGTTTAAATTCACATTCATCCCAACGACTTAAGAGTAGAACACCCGATTGACGCCAATTCAGTCGGGTTTCGATCCTAGCTAGAGGAAACCGGACATCTAGTCACACTGATGAGCTGTAGTACAGCGAAACAGTCTGTCTGTGGATGACAATATATACCCTCCTGAAAAATTTATTTCGGGTGAGCTCTCTGGGGAGTAAGTGTGGGTTTGTAAACAGTGACTATTACTGCTAATAATGCAATACTCTTCGGGAAATCGAATCGAGTTCTCTCAGTCACTGAGTATTTATCTAAAAATAAATACGCTTAAATTCACCATCATCCATGACATGTGGGCAGAGCTTAGTTGTATAATCCCCGACTGACGCCAATTCAATAGGGTTTTGATCCTAGCTAGACGCAACCGGACGTCTAGACAGACTGATGGGCTGTGATAGAGCGAAAAATTATGTGGATGACAATATATATATATATATATATATATATATATATATATATATATATATATATATATATATATCAGAGTCTGTCTATATTTCTGAGATGAGATGAGGTCTATATATATATATATATATATATATATATATATATATATATATATATATATATATATATTAGAGTGTGCAGCTTATATTCTATATCATAAAGACATAATTTATTAATTAAGCAGCACTGTTAATGCGATTAATGGCGAAATGTTAATGTTATTATACTTGAGTACATTTCACTTTAAAAAATAAGTACGTATGAAAAAAAAATTCTGTGGATTCATAACATTTCAAAATTCAAACAAAATTCTCATTTGGTCGATTTGGACAAGACCTCTAGCGTCTTGGCATTGCCTGCTGCAAAACATATTTAACTGTCAATAAATAGCAAAATTTAAAAAAAAAAACATCTTACGGTCTGCACATTTCGTTTTAGTGTTTGCTTATATATGGGAAAATTGCGCCCTGAAGATGACAATTTGAAATTGTCGAATGTACTTGGCATGTGTCTTCCATCTGATAAACAACTTGAATATGAGGATCTTATTATTCAAAGAATTGATAGTAAGTTAATGTCTCATTAAGTCCTGTTAGCGAAGTGATTTCGGCATTAATCACATTAACACTGCTATTTAATTCTTTGTATGATTTGTTTCTTTATGACACACACACACACACACACACACACACACACACACACACATACACACATACATACACACATACATATACACATACATATATATATATGTTCTTTTTATAGATACAAATATTTATAATAAACAGTATTAACGATATTTACGGAATGTCCGAGAAAATTTCATAAAAAAATGTGTCTTCCGAGAGGAATCGAACCTGTATCCTATACGAAACCGTAATATAGCCTTACGTGCTTTACCGATTTCGACACAGAAGAGAGCTTCGACTAGCCATCTCTATTTTACTTTTTTAAACTACACTTCTATATGATTTTCTCACGTAAATTTATATCTGCTCGATGCGTATCCAAATTTAAACAAATGGCGTCACACATTATGGAATGTACGAGAGAAAATCATGGAGAATTGTAGTTTAAAAACAGTAAAATCGACCTTGCTAACCGGAACGCTCCTCTGTGGCTCAATCGGTAAAATCACGTCAGGCTATATGACGGTTCCGTGTAGGATACAGGTTCGATTCGTGTCAGAAGATGAGTATTTTCTATGAAAATTTCTCGGACATTATGGTCGTTAATACTGTTTATTATAAACAAAGCATTTGCTTAAATGTTTGTATCTATAAAAAGAACGTATATACATAAAAAAAATGTGTTAATATATATATATCGCACATCTTGCTCGTGGAACTGTCTTTCAACTTTCCAATTTATATTTGAGGATCACAATGAATCGTTATCTACAGTCTAATTAATACTTGCTCTGTCATTGTTCACTCTCATTAATAGTGTTTTTCCTCATAATCTCTACCACTCAGTTACCCCTTGCGTGTATTAGTGGCTTTATTGCCTTGCTTGTGAAAAATACATGGGCACTTTATGCGAGAAACGAGAAAATTTTAAAGACAATAGATACGACAGAGCATACGTTGCAACCGCAGAAAGAAACCACTGTAATACTTAGGACATCCAATGAGGAAAGAAGTGTTGGAAAATATAGCACTCGCATGAGATAATTTTGTTTGCCTCGCTTGGGGTGATATGATTAAATAAAATATTATTAGTTGAAGCTTAGACAATATAATCAATATATAAATATAGATAAACCTGATAATTTTAACAACAGTGATTCCTTGGTACCAATTTTTTTGTGAAAACAATGACTTCATCAATAAAGTCTGGGATAATCTATATCAACACCACATTCGTGAGATTAGTGTAAGGGAATAAGTTAATAAAGATAACCAAGACAATCAACAAAGATAGAATCATCAGACTGGAGTGAAAATGTCTTAAAATGGTGGAGGCAGGATGTTGAGAGAGTGTAGAGAAATCTTCCGGGGATGAAACGATATTTGCCAATAAATAAGGTAGATATGCGACTTGATAGATTTAGACGCAGGGGAAAAGAAGAAAGAGGAAGACTAGAGGGTATGTGTTCGGTGAAGGGTGAATGTAGCGAGGACGAACGAAGGTGAAAAGATAAGAAAGATGAGAGATAATAAAATAAAATAAACAGGAAGAATGTCATGGCAATCCGAACAAAGAAATGAAGGAGGAAAAAAAAAAGAAAGAAAGAAAGAAAGAAAGAAAGAAAACAGAATGATAGAAAGAAAGAAAGAAAGGGGGAAAAAGAACAGTAAAGAAGAAAATAAACGAAGGAAATATTCCGACGAGAAGGAAAATGAGAAAAAAACCAAAGGAGAAGCAGAAATAATAAAAAGGTGAAGATGACGATGATGAAGATGACGATGGTGATGGTGATAACGATGATGACGTTGATGATGACGATGATGATGATGACGATGATGATGACGATGACGATGGTGATGATGATAACGATGATGACGTTGATGATGACGATGATGATGTTGACGAGGATGATGTTGACGATGACGATGGTGATGATGATGACGATGATGATGACGACGACGACGACGATGATGATGATGTACAACAACATTAGGCAAAGAGAGGAAAGAAGAACAGGGACAATAGCGGGGGCAAAGGAAAGACAGAAAAAAGAAGGAAAGAACCAATGAAAGAAAGAAAAACCGTAAGGTGAAATAAAGAAAGAAAGAAAGAACAAAAAAAAGAAAGAAAGAAAGAAAGAAAGAAAGAAAGAAAGAAAGAAAGACAAGCCGTAATTAAAACGGAAAGAAACATGAAATGAATGAGGAGAAAGAAAAAAAAACGTAAAAGGAAAGGAAAAAAAGAAAGAGAAAGAAAGACAGAACAAACGAAATAAATAAAGAAATGAAGGAATAAAGAAGGAAAGAAAGAAGGAAAGAAAGAAACAGCACTCAAACGAACGAAGGAAAGAAAGAAAGAACGACAGAAAGAAAGAAAGAAAGAATAAAGTGAAAATATATGGAATATATAAAACTGAGGAATAAAGGAACGAAGCAAAAGAGACCAGAAAGAAACGAACGAAAAAAAGGAAGGAAGAAACGAAACGAATGAATTTAAGAAAGAAAAGATAAAGCAATAATAATATGAAAATAAGCGAACGAAACCAAAGAGATAATGAAAGAGAAAAGAATCGTACGAAAGAATTGAAAAAGAAAAAGGACAAACGAAAAAAAGCAATGAATACATGTAAAAACGTTAATTCTAATGTTAAATCTATGAAATGTTTTAAGAAAATGAAAAACTGAAAATGAAACCTGATGAAGGAATGAACAAGAAAACGAAAAGTAAAGAACATATAAAATAAGGAAATAAGTCGATTAGAACGGAAATGAGAAAGAAACACACGAGAAGCGGAAAGAAAAAGAAAATAAAAAAAATGAATAAAAGAGAAAGAATGAAACAAGAGAAAAGATTTAGAAAGAAAGAAAGAAAGAAAGAAAGAAGAAGAAATACAGTTATGCCTAATATATAAACCGATATAAAAGTGGCAACATCGGACAGAATAGATTAATATGAACGCGACTGGAAGAAGGAAAAACAAAAAAGAAGACAGACAAAAAGACCAAAAAAACAGTAAAATTTAAGACAAAAAAAAAAAAACGAAAAGAAAAAGAAATAATAATAATAATAATAATAATAATAATAATAATAATAATAATAATAATAATAATAATAAAATCAGAACAAAAATATCTCGCATCCGTGGAGACTTGGCCTTTTTAGTCATTGCCAACGCTCAAGATGGCGATAAACTGTCTTCCGGTTGGATAGGTCCGATCATCACGCTCCATTGATTTCTAATGGACGTCATGAATTCCTGATATGCCTTTTGTCGCTTTTTAGGGGACGTTCTCGCACGGCTGACACTGGAAAGTGCGCGGCGTGTCCCTTATGTGTTACTTCAACTGTGTGGAGATGAGCGGGAAATGCGTCAAGAAGAAAGATAGGAGAGGAGGAAAAAAAAAGTGAAAAATGATCAGAGAAGGCGAAAATATTGAACAATGACTTGGGAAATCTCTAAAATGACAGAAAGATAGCATTGGTAAGACTGAAGGCAGTCATAATAAAAAAAAATGGCGGGTCAGCGGAAGTTGGGTGGATATTAAAATTAGTGAAAACGACATTATCTATCTATCTATCTATCTATATATCTATTTCTTTCTGCTAATTTTTATCTATCTATCTATCTATCTATCTATCTATCTATCTATCTATCTATCTATCTATCTATCTATCTCATTCTTCTCATTATCTATCTATCTATCTATCTATCTATCTCATTCTTCTCATTATCTATCTATCTATCTATCTATCTATCTCATTCTTCTCATTATCTATCTATCTATCTATCTATCTATCTCATTTTGATCACTATCTATCTATCTATCTATCTATCTATCTATCTATCTGTCTATCTATCTATCTATCTATCTATTTTCTTTATATCCATGTATTTAACCATCATTGTTTTTGTTCTTCATTCTTTCGTTCTTTCATTCATTCGGCATTTCATCACTCCATCTTTTTTACTTTTTCTTTTTCTCTTTCCATGACATTCACACGTTCTTTCTCCCTTCTTTCTTAATTTTTTTTCTTTTATAGACGGTTTCTCTTTCTCTTTCTCTCTCTCAGTATCTATCTGTTTGCGCCTTTTTATCTATATCCATCTATTTCTCCGTCAATGTCTTTCTTTTGTTCCTTAACCTTCCTGTACAGAGGTTTTATCTATCTATCTATCTATCTATCTATCTATCTATCTATCTATCTATCTATCTATCTATCTATCTCAGTCTGTTTATATCTATCTATCTATCTATCTATCTATCTATCTATCTATCTCAGTCTGTTTATATCTATCTATCTATCTATCTATCTATCTATCTATCTATCTATCTATCCCAGTCTGTTTATATCTATCTATCTATCTATCTATCTATCTATCTATCTATCTATGTATCTATCTATCTATCTATCTATCCCAGTCTGTTTATATCTATCTATCTATCTATCTATCTATCTATCTATCTATCTATCTATCTATCTATCTATCCCAGTCTGTTTCTATCTATCTATCTATCTATCTATCTATCTATCTATCTATCTATCTATCTATCTATCTATCTATCCCAGTCTGTTCATATCTATATATCTCAGTCTGTTTATATCTATTTCATTCTATTCGTATCTATCTATCTATCTATCTATCTATCTATCTATCTATCTATCTATCTATCTATCTATCTATCTATCCCAGTCTGTTCATATCTATATATCTCCGTCTGTTTATATCTATTTCATTCTATACGTATCTATCTATCTATCTATCTATCTATCTATCTATCTATCTATCTATTCGTACTTTTCTCTTTATATCTATCTACCTGTCTTTTTTTCTTTTTGTCATTCTTTCTTTTACAGAGGTTTTCTATCCCTCTTCTTATCTATTTGTCTATTCGCAGCTTTTTTCTTCATTACCATCTACTTATCCGTCAGGGATTCTTTCTTTCTTTCTTTCTTTCTCATCTAAATCTCTTCTCTTCTGTTTTATTTTTTTTTATTCATTTTTTATCTTATATTTATTTTTCTTTTCTGCTTCTCGTTTGTTTCTTTCTTATTTCCGTTCTAATCGACTTCTTTCTTTATTTTATAAGTTCTTTACTTTTCTTTTTCTTGTAACTTCCTTCATCAAGTTTCTTTTTCAATTTTTCATTTTCTTAAAGCATTTCATATATTTAACATTAGAATTAACGTTTTTACATGTATTTATTGCTTTTTTCGTTTGCTTCTTTTTCTTTCTATCTATCTATCTATCTATCTATCTATCTGTCTGTCTGTCTGTCTGTCTGTTCATATCTATCTATCTATCTATCTATCTATCTATCTGTCTGTCTGTCTGTCTGTTCATATCTATCTATCTACCTATCTATCTAACTCTCTCAGTCTGTTCATATCTATCTATCTATCTATCTATCTATCTATCTGTTATGGTCCAGGTTAGGACCAAGAAAGAACAACACGAACACAAGAGTAGAAATAATGAAGGTATATTACACGAAATAATAATACAAGACGTGGAAGTTGTTAGTATGACTGTCAGTCTCTTTTGGAGTGAACTACTATCGGTTCGACTTCATTCGACCCTCTCACTTAAGAGGTGTAGTATACATAGTGTTAGGAAGAGTTCATTCTGTAGTTATTGGTAAGGACACATGACACTGTCTATCATTTTGTTTGTTCATATCTATCTATCTCAGTCTATTCATATCTATCTATCTATCTATCTATCTATCTATCTATCTATCTATCTATCTATCTCAGTCTGTTCATATCTATCTATCTATCTATCTCAGTCTGTTCAAATCTATCTATCTATCTATATATCTATCTATCTCAGTCTGTTCAAATCTATCTATCTATCTATCTATCTATCTATCTATCTATCTATCTATCTATCTATCTTAGTGTATAGCCAAATGATATTTTAGTTTCACAGTGAGAATTACGCTCGCTGCAATAATGCCAGCCTATCAGTACACCATTCATACAAAATGGCTATTTGACAAACGATTGAAAGTCATTTGCCGTTAGTAAATTAGTTCAGCACAGCCATACTACATATGATCACTGGTAAGTTCATATACTTGTAAAATCCGCATTATGTTAACTTTGTTGCTATTTATCTGTGATTCCTGCTCGTTATTCCCTCTATTTATCAGTGTCTATATGTGTCCATCTCCTGTGCCTCTTTGCTTGTACGCCCATGTGTATGCCTCCTTTTTTTGAACGGCAACAAATCAGCAAAGAACTGATCAATAAAAAAAAAGCATCTTATATTTAAGCGAAAAATTGTTCAACTTGAAATCAGACGCCATTTTTATGTTTCTTCCCCAGCCTAAATAACATAAATCAAGCGAAACGTAGCCATTAAAGAAATCATCCTCAGTGCGCATGCGTAGTTTCACAAACAGCAAATTTGGCAGAAGCCTATTGACGAACATATCCACAGAAATACATGTATGCATACATATGTGCGTGTTTCTGTGATAGATAGATAGATAGATAGATAAGGAGATGGAGAGAGAGAGAGAGAGAGAGAGAGAGAGATAGGGCGAGAGGGCGAGAAGCCTGGGCGTTAAATATATACACATTATTTATAAATATTTATGTGTGAATTTTTATACTTGACTCAAGAAACTCATGCGTATAGAATTTAATAGATTTGAGCTACGTGAAGATTTGTATGATTATTTAAACTTTATGAGGATGAAGACACAAACGCCACGCATACATGCAGTGCCACATACATTCATACTTACACGTGCACTTACGCAAAAAGTTTGATATAGCAAAAATATATATCTGTAAAAAGAGAACATAAATAAAGACAAAAACAAAACTTTTCTTCACCAACGCGTTTTGTCCTCTGATGGACTTTATTTGAGTAAATGTGATAATTTGCCTTGATAAAGCCTATTAGAGGATGGAATTGTGTCGCCTAAGATAAGTTTTTCTTTTGTCTTCATTCACACAGACACACACATATATATATATATATATATATATATATATATATATATATATATATATATATATATATATATATATATATATATTATGTAATGGTCACAGTCCGACAATTATTTTAAGACATTTTTATGTTTATACATTCTTTTTATAGATAGAAATATTTAAGTAAATGCTCTATTTATAATAAACAGTATTAAACAACATTTACCGGCCGGGATGTCCGAGAAATTTTCATGGAAAATATTCGTCCTCCGACAGTATTCGAACCTGTATCCTATACGGAACCATCATTTAGCTTGACGTGCCATTACCGATTCGGCCACAGAGGAGCGTTCGATTTGCAAGATCGAATTTACTGTATTTAAACTTGAATCTTACCAGAAGTCATTAAACTGTAGACAAGAAAAAAAGTGCTGAACGCGTTGATTATATCTATACTGAACAAAAATCACTTTACAACGTCAAGGCTCATGGGAGAATATATATATATATATATATATATATATATATATATATATATATATATATATATATATGTGGTGTGTGTGTGTGTGTCTGTCTGTCTGTCTGTCTCTCTCTCTCTCTCTGTGTTTATACAAAAAATCCAAAATGTTCATGTAACCATCAGAATATCTATCAAATGTCATGAAAAAAGGGCGTAGCAATTACTAAAAAAAGCACATAATTAAGAAAAAAACCTTAAAGAAGAAAAAAAATCAAACTGAGAAGAAAAGACCAAAAGGCAATTAAGCTACTTATACAGTAGATGATAGTGCTCAATGGCTAGGCTCTCCAGACAGAGCGAAAATTCGCTTGATAGTGTCACCCTACAAGGCAGCACAGCTCGAGTCTCTTTTTAAATTTCTCGTGATCTTCAGGCAATCAGAATATATATATATATATATATATATATATAATTTTTGAAGAAATAAAAAATATTAAAAAATTAAAATCTTCAGACACACTGCGTTGTAGATTAATATTCTTTTGTTTTTTTATTATTATTTCATTTAGATTCCTCGACTAGTTTCGGCCAAAATGGCCATCATCAGGAGAAGAAATATTTCTGCTTGCTGGTAGCAGTGAACTACAGAAATGAGTGTCTTGATGAAGAAAATGAACTTTTGTCTGTAGTTTTCATTTGTTTTTTTTTATTTTTTTAATCTTTTTAACATTCCTTGTGTTGGTTAAACAGTCTCTTTTAAGTTGTCATTTGAGATAAGAGCTGGATGGATGTACGCTTCTTTGAATTCCCGATGTAAATTTGACAGTTTTATAGGTCCTACATATATATATATATATATATATATATATATATATATATATATAGCGAGAAAAATGAAGTTGTTCATCAGCCTTGCCCGACACCGAAGCAAATTAGAAGTATAAAACAGATTGCCCATGTTCGTAAGTTTCCTGAGGTCCCTTTAAAAGTTGATAGAAATAATCTCAAGTATGTGAAATTATTTCAAATACCTCAGGAGCATGGTAAATTCAAGTGCATCACATGATGCAAAAGCCAGCGCATCCTTTCGTTCGAGGTATCATAAGAAGAAAGAGCAATAAAGCTTTCCATTAAAATCCAAGTGTATAAAGCTGTCGTTTTGTCAGCTCTTTTGTATGGCTCTGAAAATTGGACACATTATAGATGGCATAGTAAGCGATTAGATGTCTTCCATAAAGCTTGTCTCCATACAATCTGTAGCGTAACGTTTGATGATTGAGTGTCAAATTTCGACCTCTTTGAGAAATGCAAGATTGGTACCATGGATACCTTCATAATGCAATCACAACTGCGGTCGATGACCATGTGACAAGGATGAGAGATGATCGAATATCAAAAGTTCTTTTTTTTACAGTGAACTCCATAGTGGTCATAGAAATGTTGGTAGACCTTGGCTCAGGTATAAAGATAAACAGAAAAGCAACCTTTCTTGCGTCGACATTCCATTTAAGAACTTTGAAGAGGTAGCTTTAAAGATATCAGAGTATTGTTCCAGCTGCTATGCAGGATTAATGCACCATCAAGAAGTAAGCCTCATTCGACTACATGAAAGACGAAAGCAAAATAAGACAGCTAAAAGTGTTCCTGCTGCACTTGGATACAATACATTCTCTGTTCGTGGTCTTTCCTGCAATTCTCGAGTCTTAAAAGTCAAGCTCCTCATAGGCATGCAGATAATTAGTTCGTGGTCGTCGGGACCTCATACATCGAATGATAGGAGAATCCATCATATATATATATATATATATATATATATATATATATATATATATATATATATATATATATGTACTTAGATCCACACATTTAAGTATGTTGGCTCTATCACTGATACTGTGCACTTTCCAATTAGTATTGCACGTATATAATATATAAATAATATATATATATACAATATATATATATATATATAGATATTACATGCATATATAGATTTATATATACATACATATTATATATATATATATATATATATATATATATATATATATATATATATATATATATATATATATATATATATATATATATATATATATATAATAAAAAGAAAGAACTGTAAGATATATAATCCGGTGTTCTTATTGATATTTTTATTTTTACAAAACAGTGCTCAATGTAAATTTACAGAGCGTAAATATTATAAATTAACTGATTTAAAATATGGTATCTTCGCTGCACAGGAATTGCCATGTTTCAAGAAGCCAAAATACTTCAAACTTAATTATATAATTAAATCAAAAGGATTAGTTCTGTTTCATCTTCAAGCGAATCTTGCGAATATATATATATATATATATATATATATATATATATATATATATATATATATATATATATATATGTGTGTGTGTGTGTGAAAATATTGTAGAAAATAGGAAAGAAACTGGTTTGGTAAATAATCCAAAGTTCCTTAGTATTTTTGTTATTACAACCTAACGGCACACCGCGAGATTGATATCCAGGACATGGGACTGTATAGAGATGACGGGCACATGGTGGTGAGGAGTTCCACTAGCTTTAAGATAGAGAAGATCCGTAAAATTATGTTTAGTGAATTTAAAAATCTAAACTTAACGATAACCGTCTCTCCTAAATTGAAAAAGGTAAACTTCCTCGACGTAACCCTAGACTTACCGAGCAACACGTACCAACCTTATAGAAAACCTAATGCTAACCCCTTATACATACACCTGAAGTCAAACCACCCTCCATCCACAATTAAACATATACCCTAATCAATAGAAAATAGAATTAGCAGTAACTCCCCTAACAAAGAAATATTCCACCAACCTAACGACTTCTATAACACTGCCCTAAAAAGTAGTGGTTATAAAAATGCTAACATTAAATATAGGGACAATTGCAATAACCAAAAGAAAATAAAAACAGGAAAAGAAACATCATTTGGTATACACCTCCGTTCAACCAAATGGTTAGTATTAAACTAGGACAGAAGTTCTTAGCTCTAATCGATAAACACTTCCCCACCAAAAGTAGGCTTAGTAATATATTCAATAAGAACACACTAACATTGAGTTACAGCTGCACTGAAAATCTAGAAGGCATAATAAGAAGACACAATAATAAAATCCTGAACAAACCCCGTTACCTGAATAGTTTTAATAACTCTACACTTAAATCAGATAATGATAGAGAAAAATTATGTGATTGTAGAAACCCGGTAGACTGCCCATTAGAAAATAAGTGTTGCATCAAATCTGTGGTATACCAATGCACTATATCATCCACGGAGAACCCTAACAATAATATGATATACATTGGGTCCACGAAAAATGCCTTTAAAAATAACGGTTTTCTGCCGACACAACCGAACTTACGATCTGAATAACTAGCTAAAAACACGCATACTATAAAATAAATTTTAAAATCCATAGCCCATATACATAGTTTTAATACCCTACAAAAACTGATAACCCTTTATGAAGTCGTCAAATAACAAACGTTACGGCTTTTTTATATACACAAATCCCTTTCACAAAGAGATATAATAAAAGAATAAAATAAAAATAAATAAATAAATCTCCGTAGACGCTCAAGCCAGACTATGCGAAAACTTCCACCGTCGTAAATTTAGCCACCTCCACCTTACCGTGACCCGGCATCTATGAAAGTAACTCTATACTGATACAAATTATTAACACCCCACCCCTGCCGATTCTAAACAATCCGTCCTTGATGTTACCATGGAAATTTTTGATTTCAATTCTGACCATACTATTAAAACTCGTAAATTTCAGAAATAAGTCATTCCCAAAAAATTTCGCTTGAAGATGGAACAGAGCCTACTTTAACTCAAGTTAATTCAAATATTATTTTGAAGTTTTCGGCTCTTGTTTTGAAACATGAGACCTCTTATGTAGCGAGTTGGAATCATATTTTTAAATAAATAATTATATATATATATATATATATATATAATTTTAATGGCTATACTCGAGCGGTTTGAAAAAAACGGATAATACAATTTGTAAATAAAAATATATTTGAACACTGATACAAGCCAAAATTTCAAGAAAAAAAGACTAAAAGCTAAAGACATCCGTCTTGGGCAAAAATAATCAATCAGCACTGCAATATCTGCTCGAAAGAAAAAGCAACGAGAGAGTAAATTAGGTAAAAACGTAAAAGGGCTCAATAAGTAGAGCAAAATCTAAAAAACCTATTGGGCCAGAATCTACATAGCACGGTTTCTCCTAACGAATCTTTAGGCTTCTACAGAAGTCAATAGAGGTTGGCACCAGCATCCTCGCAGGAGTTGCCAGAACGAAACTGAAACAAGACATTGGACAGTCTCAGGGATTACGGTTCCTGATTTGAATTTATAATTCTTCTTCTTCTATTCTGGTAGCCAACCATGGCTATAGAGCCAAAACTGCTCTTTCTATTTACCCATAGCTTTAAGTTTTGAATTCAGAATTTTTCCTTCTAGACTAGTTGCCACTGAAGACTACATAACACGGTTTATTTTCTGTTGGTAGAAAAGGTGAATTAACACGGAAGTGAATGTAATGAACTCGATTACAGTTCGGACTCTGTTTTGCGATTCCTCAATCCGAGCACCAATTCATTACTCTGCCGAGTCTCCTGAAAGAATATTATGATATAAAACATATTATCATTTTATATGATCCTTTTTCTATACTCTAGGGCAGGGGTCGGAAACTCATTCAACCCCGGGGGCCGGATCGTGTTATAATGACGGATCGTGGGCCAGACGAGGGCCATTCATAAAAAATTAAGGAAAATTATATATGCAGACCCCTGTCAACCTAAATATTTAAAACCATAATGAAAATAAACACTGAGAAATCAGAAAAACAAAAGAAAATCTAAAATTAAAAAAACACCTAACAAAAATTACTTTTCCTCAAAGGAACATCAAAATACTTCAAAGTGAAAAAAATCAACCGAAGTGAAATGAATAAAATTATGACGTGTAGGTTTGAAACTGTTATTGAAAATTGTTCCACAAACGAACCACACACACACATTAAACAAAAACGAAGCACATATACCCATACATACGAGTACAAATAGTTGCAAACATATACACTTACGTATGTGCACATGCGGTATCATCCACACATTCATGAGGCATGTATGTATAATGCGCGTATGTTTAACTGTCTTTAGATTTCTGCTACCTCGCATGTCAGTCCCTCCCTGGCCTCTTTCACTTTATCGTTCCTTTCGTTTCTGTTATCTTTTAATGTAGCCAAGGATCATAAAAAATATATATCGATTATTTGACATTAAACATAGGCATTATTCAAATTCGGTTGGGTGGATTTAGGAAGATAACATTGCCTTTTGTCGAATTCGAAAGCCTCGTCTCTCATGTTAAAAACAGAGTCATTGGTAAGGTTCGCGGGGAGGTCAAGATGCCTTTGCGGGCCGGATCCGGCCCGTGGGCCGTAGGTTGCCGACCCTTGCTCTAGGGGCAACCGTAATAGTTCCTCCTGTTTTTCATTTTTAAATAAAGAAATTCCGTCAACCCGTGGACATATTCTAAACCCCGATCAGTTCTTCAGTGAAATAAACTGAATTTAAGACTAATCCTAACTCCTTCTTAAATGTCTCTTAACTCACCTTTTATTACGAGCATTTTTACTGATATGTAAATTAATAAATAAGAGCTTATCATTATTTCCTCCATCTCTTCAATTTTCTGTGGAGACCTAAGGACAGATAAAACAGACAATCTCCAAGAGAATGGTCTGTCGATGGTGCCTATCAGTAGTACCGGCGTTTTTATTTTTGTGCGCTTTTGATGTTGTCTCCGCAGCTCTTGCCCGGTGGTCTGGCAGAGGGTGTTATGGTGCGTGACGCGGTAAAACCATGCTATAATAATGGTGATGACAGAGTTCTATCCGCTCAAGAGAATTTTGGCTTTACTCCATCATGTTATTTTTGACCCAGCCTAATTCACACACACACACACATATATATATATATATATATATATATATATGCAGGGTGTCCATAAAGTTCGTGTGTACTTTAAAAACATTATAACATTATTTGTATTTGCGATAGAAATAATCTGTAAAAATATTATAAAGTTTAATGTACCTAGTTTTAAGTATAGCTAAAATAACTAATGTGATTTCAGGCATTACTGTAAATCAGTTGGCAAATGTTTTCCGTGAACTGCAAAATCGTATTACCCTTTGTATTGCTAATGATGGAGGACATGTGTTAACTTAAATAAATAAAATTTCAATAAAACTTTAAAAATATAGATTTACTTCTTTCTTGTCTGCTTGAATTCCTGAATAAATTCGGATCTTCTCACTTTATCAGAACGTGCAGAATCTCGTTTACGTTTTGATACACACATTGGGCAACTCTGAAGAATCGTGCAATAACCAAATCGCTATGATCGGGCTTTAATGTCACAATCACAGCATATTTTTTCATTTCATTTGTTATCATAGGGTTTGCCATTCTTGATTTCTGAAAATTAAAAGCATTAAAAGTTACTGGGAATCAGGATTAGTTTTAAACGCACCTCGTATATATATATATATATATATATATATATATATATATATATATATATATATATATAAGTCAAATATCAGGTGCATCGCAGTTCGTGTAATAAAAATATAATAAAAAGCAAAATTAAATTACAAAGTGCAACTAAATTGCAAAGTAAAGGTAGATTATGTCTACAATTCACCGTTAATTCACTTCTTTGATTTAATAAGTAGTTTTTTATAAAAGAAATCTGATAATTTTCCAGAAAACAGGATTCATATAAAGATCTACATGTTCTAGCTATTTTTTAAAAAAAATTCGATTTCACCTTAGGAGTTTTATTCCTATATAGAGATAGTAAGATTGATACATGAATAAAACTTATGTTGCAGGATTATTGTTTTCTTTTTAGGGATTCCGTTTGGTATAGAGTTTATACATGCGTTGTAAATAGAAATTCAATGGAATGTTGATGGTAAATTGCGTTTCTTTTATGGCCTCGTATTTTTGTGTTTTTTGTTTTCCGTTCTCTCATTTCTGATTTTGTTGAGAGAATCAATGAAGCACGAAGCGATCAACACTTTTTTGCGTTGCTAACCAGTTTCAAGGAATTTGATCACAAGATCGATCTATGCAAATGATGTTAAAATCATTGCCTACCCCCCCACCCCTAAAAAAAGTAAATTGGTGAACAAGACACGATCTAATGGAAGAAAAGCAAGTCTGCGCTAAGTTGGTCGACCAGAAATAGACAAAGAACCACAGCAGAGGTAAGAGTGGTCCGCATCGGTAGCACTGCGAAGTTCAATCGATAGAAAGATAAGGGCATGTAGGATGAGGAGAGAGAGATAGGCAGAGAAATTGGGTATAAAAGAAATAGTGGAGGGAATGTATTAGGTTGGTGCAAAATTAATGACGTAATAATGTCGTTTTTTGACGTTAAATACTACGTTAAAAAACGACATTGTTACGCCATTATTTTTGCACCAACCTAATAGATCAAGAGAAGGACGGAAGGAGAGAAAAAAAAAAAAAACAAGTAAAAAAAAAAGACTCCATTACGTACGGGGGTCACCGCAAAATAACATATCCTATTTCTATTAGATTCACCTAAAATGTCTCAAAGGATGAAGATGATGTTATGGGAATAGATGAAGAATTCCCCAGCCAATAAACTATAACTGTTTTGTCTCCTAAAGGCAGTAGTTTGGTAAAAAAGCGTATGACATGAATGTGTTTACGAACCAGATATATTGCGTTGAATTCAACACGAAAAAGAAAAAAAAACATTGGACCCATTGACATCAGCCGAACGTTTCCGGAAACCAAATAATTCATGTTAGAAGAGTTAGGTGATGGTTAATTTATGCACCTGGGAAATGAAAAGTACTAAAAATCCTAGCCAGTGATGGCGACTATTGATAAAACAGTCTCCTTTATCAAAATGTAATTGTGCTAAGGGCTTTACTGTATTGGTCTCACTCAAGCCAGACATTTACTGAATTCCGTATTTGGGGTCCTCGCGAGACATATACAATATTGTAGTCTGGTAAAATTCCTCTCTTAGATTATTGCGGATGTGGGCTATGAATGGCAGATTTTAATGGACTAAAATCGCTAATGATGTGGTTATATGCAGATGTGAGATTGACAAAGTTGAAATGTTTCCATATTGAGGACCTTGCCAGACATGTAGCATTCTGTAGATCAATGCAGTTCTTCTATGAGATCAATGCATTCAAGGGATTCTGGACTTGGAAGACAGTTTATAATGGATGAAAAGAAAAAGTCTATTGATGTGGTGGTCATATGCTACTGTGAGATTTACAAAACTAATGTACAGTTTTCGATTAGAGAGTTTCTTGGAGCTATTTGATGACATATATCCCATCATTAAATTCATTAGCAGAACAAAAGCCAAACTGAGTCATAAGAAGTTGACTTTCAGAAAATGATGAGTGCCTAAATATAAAATTCATTAATATTAGGTTGGTGCAAAAATAATGACGTAATAATGTCGTTTTTTGACGTTAAAAATACGTCAAAAAACGACATTATTACGTCATTATTTTTGCACAAACCTAATACTTTCATTATGCTGAATTCAAATGAGAAAACTCTGAATCTGTGAGGGTCATTAGTTTTGCGAACTAACTTTCATAGTTTTATCTTGTCTTATTTCTTGGAACACTTATAGAAGATGTTTATTTTCTTACCCCAACTGTGAATACCTATGACATCAGCATTACCCCTTCACCAATACATTGACCTTGGGAGGGAAAGCATGATTGTTGTCTTCTATTGATAGACTCGTTTGGATTGTGGTATGAAATGCTTGAATTTCATTAAATGTGTGTTTATAAATGTGCAGAGCCTAGTCTAGGAAGTTTTGGGATTTCCGTAGAGACATGGGAAAACGCAAGGAAGCCTATTATATGTGTTGGCAGTCATACCAGAACAGAAGTTCTGGTCATGGTGAGGGGATACTGTCTGTTAATTCTCATGCATCCAGTCCCATTGACAGTCATAACGAAACGTTTATTGAATTATTGAACAAGTAAAATTTGTTGTAACCTAGAAAAGTTTACGAAATGAGGAATAACGGAAACGGATGTTGGAAATGAAATGGTAATCTTTATATCATCAATAAAATGCAATACTCGCCAGCGTCATGAAGTAGGTAAACCACTGCTAGTAGAGGACTACTTAGACACCATATTACCCTGACTTACAATAATGTCCCACATATTTATCAGGGTTGGGACAAACCCATTAGTTTTCATAGATAAGGTATATTACACTAACAGACACAAATTCAACCACGACCAATATCTACCTGTAGAGTTAAGTATAATTTCAACCAATATTTACTTATTTTTATGACGTACGGTGGCCGTTAATGACTAACATGCAGAAAGATATGATAAAACGAATTATATATTGGTTTTGAATTCATGGAATGTTTAATTTTAAAATATCCTCATGCAATAACATCGCTCTAGCTCTATCCCACTTAGGTGCCAAAAAGGTGCCATATTACCGGGTGGATTGTAGAAAACTCAAGTAGAAAACCAAGAAATATTTACTGATAGACTCAAGTAGAAATACAACAATTTTTATTAGGTTGGTGCAAAAATAATGTCGTTTTATCACATAGTAACATATGTGAGAAAACGACATTATTTTTGCACCAACCGAATAACTCAAGTATAAACCCGACCAAAGTGCTCGTAAAGACTCAAGCATAAACTCAACCAATAAGTACCTACAGATTTAAGGATTAACCCAGCGACAATTTACTATAGACTGAGTTATAATCAAGAAGAATACATGTTTACTGACAAATGTTCAAATAATATTTTCCTGTAGACGCAAGGCCGACAAATATTTACTAAGTGTTGTAACCTAGAAAAGGTTATTGAATGAGGAACAACCAAAACAGTAGTTGGAAATGTAATGGTAATCTTTAGAACATCAACAAAATACAATACTCGTCAGCGGCGTGAAGTAGGTAAACCACTGCTAGTGGTGGACTACTTAGACACCACATTATTCCCACTTACAATAGTGTCCACCGTAATTATGAGGATTGGGACATACCCCTTAGTATCCATAGGCACGGCATAGAAAGAAAGAAAGAAATATGCATAGATAGATAGGAACAATCTGAAATGCATAGATAGATAGATAGATAGATAGATAGATAGATAGATAGATAAGGTAGAGATTGAGATAGACAAATAGATAGATAGATAGATAGATAGATAGATAGATAAGGTAGAGACTGTGATAGATAGATAGATAGATAGATAGATAGATAGATAGATATCAGCAGACTTGGACAGACGGATGGCTTGATAGATATATAAAAATATAGATTGGACTAAGATAGTTCGATAATATACAGAATGGAATATATATATATATATATATATATATATATATATATATATATATATATATATATATATATATATATATAGATAGATAGATAGATAGATAGATGTGAACAGATTGTGATAGATAGATAGATAGATAGATAGATATGAACAGACTGATAAAGAAAGAAAGAAAGTGTTGGAACCTATAAAGGGTTAATGAATGAAGAATAACCAAAACTGACGTTGGAAATGAAATGGTAATCTTTATAACATCAACAAAATACAATACTCGCCAGCGCCGTGAAGTAGGTAAACCACTGCTAGTAGAGGACTACTTAGAAAGCATATTACTTCCACTTAAAATAGTGTCCCACATATTTATGAGGATTGGGATATACTCATTAATGTCCATAGTTACGGTATATAACATAATTGCTGTCTTGTAGTAATTGCTATGACAAATAATAGTCGTGTCTGCTATAACAGTTTGCAGTGACGACATTTGGAGGGACTAGATTGCTAAAAGCTTATCCGTAATCAGGAATAGTTTTGTCTTCTTTATTTTTTATAATGTTCCTTTAGGGAATAGGTGTAACGATATCAGCTCTCAGCTAATTATCTTGCAGCACACTAAAGAAATCGCTTTGACAGTTATATCTCTGGTAAAAGAAGGTCAGCTTAATGTAGTGGACATCCGAAGAAGTAGTTGAAACGATCCTGACAAAGAAGGACACTGTGTTCTTGCTTAATGTTTTTTTAGATCAAGCTGACAAGAAAAATAATGATGTACTCTATGAGATAGTGGTCACTTGCAGCCCAAGACAGAAAGACGCCGAAAGACCAAGAGAAGGACAAAAGGCATACCGGTTAGACTGTCCCTGTTCACTCACTTCTGTCCAACTCGTCTACAGCATAAGCTTACAATCAAATAATTTTTCTTACGGCTATAACTTCTCATGTTTTTTTCGTGGGTTACTATCTGGCTAAAGGGTTATTTTTTTCAGCCACAAGCGTTTGAATAGAAGAAGCTGCATCCTGAAAACGAACTTGACGTCCGCAACTTTACAAAGGCGATTATGGTTCTTAAAAGACTGCGTTTCTTTAATAAATGTGAATTTTCGTGCCTTTTTGGGGAAAGATAGAGAAGTGTTTTCCGATTGACTTCACAGTTTAGAATTCAGTGCTCATTTTTTTTTGAGGGGTGGCCAAGCAAAGCTTGAGATCCCAGTATTCCCTGCTATTTAAGCTTTATTTACTATAATAGAGACGGATTGATGACTATTTCTTAGGAAAAGACAACGCAATAGATTAACCTCGAGTCTGAATTTGGTTCACAGATTCCATATTCAGAGTCGATATTCATTAAGCTAAATGAATATTCCGTTTAAGAAATAACAGTTTGAAAAGTTCTTTTCTTTTGCAAATGAATTTGTGTAAAGAGCCAGGTATCAATGCTGGAACCAATGTATGGAAAGTCAAATTTAGAATAAATTATGGGAACATTTCCCTCCTCCATTTATATCAGTTTGAAAAATCTTTATTTAATTTGAATATCTTCGTTTTTTTGTTTTTTTTCGGTCGGTGGGTAGGGAAAGCGGCAAGAATTTTGGTCTGTGATCACCGACTGGAAAAAAGGCGATAGCGCTGCTTTAATAATGGAATGCATAAGACTTCAATTAACAAAATAAAATGAATTAAAAAAAAAAAAAGAAAATCATCAAAATATGATATTCTTCGTTATCTCGTGATATCAGACGGTCTGGCTTGATTTCAACTTTGTTTAAAAGATCACTGAAATTGTTGTTTACAAAAAAAATAAATGAAATGAAAAAAAAATAACTGAAAAATGAATTTGAAAAAAGAAATCAGAAAAATGAGACAATCTCCCGTTCCCGTGTCACTCGCTGAAGTCTCGCGGGAAACGAGATCAGAGAGCGAAGTTGCATATTTTTAATTACAGTGTTTTTATTACCGTAAGTCGTTTCGTTGCTAATATTGATTTTCAAAAACATGGGTTTATGATTTGCAACGTCCATGGATGGTTTAAAGTGATAATACCATGTGTAAAGAATAGAATTTAAACACCTTATCAATTCTTAGCAACGGAGGAGAGTACATGGCTCAGACCAGTGGTTATGACATAGGCCTTACAAGATACTGAATGTAGATTCGTTCCACAATAATGTCTCATATAAGACGTTTTTTCTTTCATTCGTTTTTTTAATACGAACATCTATCCAACGCATTGCTTGAGAGCCAGTCAAGAGAGAGGCTTAATATTAAAGTGGTTATGATGAGTGAGGCGTGTGATAGGAATGTAAGAAAAGGTGGTGAGAATTGCAGATTATGAGTATAAGGAAAATAGATAGACTGAGCCGTTACGTGAAGAGGTTCATATTGTTTGGTTCAGGAAAACATCTACGTAGGAGTTTTTTTTTTATACTAGGTAACAGTTTTTAGAAAAAAAGCAGTCCGAATGGAACTTTCATCGTACATGTGGAACAGCAAGGAAATGTGGTTCATTCGACGACTTGATGTGGCAAGGTAGTGTCTATGATGGGAAGGTCTGAACTAGTGAAACAACGGAATTGAGATAAATTTGAGCATCAGCCTTAGAAATAGAATAGGAAGATGTCTGCAACATGGCGTCTATGAGAAAGAGATAGCAGTGTGGGGAATCAGTCTCCCTCGCCACTCAAAACCATCTGAACTATTTTGAAATCTATCAAGGATGGAGAAGCTTCAGCCCAGACATGACAATACATTATTTTTGGTCTTCCTTGATTCTAGTAAAGTCAACTTCTGTCAGGTGCTTTCTGAAGTGACAAAAAAAAGCTGACAATTCCCCACCCCCACTTTCGCAATGGATCGAGTACCACTTGAGATCTGAAGTGAATTTAGCACCAAATAAACTTTCAAAGTATTTTTTAATAATTTCACCCCAAGCAAGGCAATAAAGCCACTAAGACTCAAAGAGTTAATGAGTGTGGGAGAATATCAGAGAGAAAAAATTAACGAAAGAGGATAATAAAAGAAAAGAAATCGAGGAGAGAGAAGATGACGATTGACATTGCATTTACATTTATAAAGTTCAAATTTAACTGGGAGGCAAGAAACTGGAAGAGAGTTCCACAAGCGAGAAGTGAGAGAGAAGAAACTGTTAACATAGAACTTACGGTTACATCTAGCTATTCAAATATGAAATGATAAGACCTTGCCGCCAACTTATTACTCGTTTAAATTCATAAAGTCTAGCTAACATAGAGGAAAGTAATATTTATTTTGCAAATACAAAAATTTAGCACAAGGCCAAAAGGGGAGATAAAGGATGTCTGGTCTTCAATCTGTCTAATTTTAAACTTAGCTAGCCCCAATTATTGACCTAAAATTACCTCAGTCTTCCTTACACAAAAACAACACATTCTTATTTATCATTTTCCTACAGGCACCATAATATCTTAACATTTTGAGCCCTCCGTTCCTTAACATTTTTAACCCCTCTGTTTAGTCTTATGAGTCAAATTTCGGTAGATATAAAAATAGTTACAAGTGTTTACCCACCGTTCAACCGGTGGCTGGGCATTAAGTCATTTTTCTCTACCACATGTAAAGCGGTGGTCAGGGTTCAAATGGTTAAAAAAGAATGAGGAAAAGGAATGAAAGAAGGAAAAGAAATGTCGTCTTTCTTTCTTGACCATGGAGGAGACGGAAATAAGGAAAGAGAATAAGACATATTGATTAACCCTCTGAGTTCTGCGCTACTGAACAATTTTAATCCCTCTGCATCAAAAGCTCCTGCATAAAAATTCGCAAATAATTGGGTTTAAGCTGGGCATTACGTCATTTTTCTTTACAACCGTTAAACCGGTGGCTGAGCATTAAGTCATTTTTCGCTACCTCTTTTCAACCGGTGGCTGGGCATTAAGTCATTTTTCTCTACCTCTGTTCAACCGGTGGCTGGGCATTAAATCATTTTTCTCTACCAGCGGTCAATCGGTGGTCAGGGCTCAAATGGTTAAGAAAGAATGAGGAAAAGGAATGAAAGAAGGAAAAGAAATGTCATCTTTCTTTCTTGACTACGGAGGAGACGGAAATAAGGAAAGAGAATTAAGACATATTGATTAACCCTTTGAGCTCTGCGCTACTGAACAATTTTAATCCTTCTGCATCAAAAGCTCCTACATAAAAATTCGCAAATAATTGGGTTTAAGCTGGGCATTACGTCATTTTTCTTTACCACCGTTAAACCGGTGGCTCCGCATTAAGTCATTTTTCTCTACCTCTGTTCAACCGGTGGCTGGACATTAAGTTATTTTTCTTTACAACCGTTCTACCGGTCGCCGGACATTGCGTCACTTTTCTATACCACTATTCAACCGATGATGGGCATTACGTCATTTTTCTCTACCCGCTCTAAATAGCTGGTCAGGGATGGAAGGTTTCAGAAAGAACGACGAAAAGGAATGAAAGAAGGAAACGAAGCGGGGAAAAGAAATGTCGCCTTTCTTTCTTGACCACAGAGGAGAAGGAAATAAGGAAAGAGAAGTAAGAAATATTAATGAACCCAGCGTTCTTGAACTATTTTAAACCTTCTTCGTGAGATCCTATGTCAAAATTCGCAAATAATTGGTCTTTAATGCTTCACGGTAGATATAAAAATAGTTACAAGTGTTTACCCACCGTTCAACCGGCGGCTGGGCCTTATGTCATTTTTCTCTACCTCTGTTCAACCGGTGGATGTAATTAAGTCATTTTCTTCTACCTCTGTTCAACTGGTGGCTGGGCATTAAGTCATTTTTCTCTACCTCTGTTCAACCGGTGGGTGGGCATTAAATCATTTTCCCCTACCACTGTTCAACCGGTGGCTTGGCATTAAGTCATTTTTCTCTACCTCTGTTCAACCGGTGGCTGGGCATTAAATCATTTTCCCCTACCACTGTTCAACCGGTGGCTGGGCATTACGTCATTTTTCTCTACCTCTGTTCAACCGGTGGCTCGGTATTAAGTCATTTTTCTCTACCTCTGTTCAACCGGTGGCTGGGCATTAAGTCATTTTTATCTCCCTCTTTTCAACCGGTTATTTTCTCTACCACCGGTAAATCCGTGGTCAGGACACAAAGGGTTTAGAAAGAATAAGGAAAAAGAATGAAAGAATGAAAAGAAGCGGGAAAAGAAATGCCGTCTTTCTTTCTAGACCATGGAGGAGACAGAAATAAGGAAAGACATATTGATTAACCCTTTGAGTTCTGCGCTACTGAACAATTTTAACCATTTCTCCCTGAGCTCCTGAGTCAAAATTCGCGAATAATTGATATATAATGTTTCACGGTTTATATAAAAATCGTTACAAGTGTTTACCAATCGCTTTACCGATGGCTTGGCATTAAGTAATTTGTCGCTACCACTTTTCAACCGGTGACTGGGAATTACGTCATTTTCTCTACCTCTGTTTAACCGGTGGCTAGGCATTACGTCATTTTTTTCTACCACCGGAAAATCGGTGGTTAGCTCACAAAGGGTTAAGAAAGAATAACGAAAAGGAATGAAAGAAGAAAAAGCAGCAAGAAAAGATATGTCGTCTTTTTTTCTTAACATACGGAGGAGACGGAAAAGGAAAGAGAAGTAAGAAATATTGATTAACCCTTTGAGCCCTGCGTTCCTGACCAATTTTAAGCCTTCTGCCTGAACTCCTGAGAATTGTTATGTAAAATTTCAACCGTTGGCTGGGCATTACGTCATTTCCCCTACCACCGTTCAACCGGTGACTGGGTATTACGTCATTTTTCTTTACCACCGTTCAACTGTGGTCTGGGCATTACGTCTTTTTTCTCTACCACTGTTCAACCGGTGGCTGGGTATTACGTCATTTTTTTCTACCACCAGTAAAACGGTGACCAGAGCTGAAACGGTTATGGTCTCATTGAAGTCCTAATTCCTGTACAATTTGTCAGCGGGGGAGTGGCAACTAATTTGTCTGCGGGGGAGTGGCAAATAATTTGTCTGCGGGGGAGTGGCAAATAAAAATTAGAGGAAATATTGTAAGTAATCATAATACTTCATATCAGAGATATAGAAGCCGAAACGTTGTGAATATGGCAATGAAGATGAGGATAACAGTCCGAATAATGTGAATAATGCAAGTAATCATAATACCTCATCCCAGAGATATAGAGGCCGAAACCTTGTGAATATGGCAATGAAGATGAGGATAACAGTCCGAATAATGCAAATAATGCAAGTAATCATAATACCTTATCTCAGAGATATAGAGGCCGAAACGTTGTAAATATGGCAATGAAGATGAGGATAACCTTCCGAATAATGTAAATAATCATGATACCTCCTCTCAGCGATATAGGCAGATTTTTACTCATACTCTATGAATTTTCCTAACCAGTTCGTTAATAGTAATCTAAAACACTCCAGATAGATTGTAGTAACAAGTAGAGAATCTTATGGAACACGTGAATTGACCTCATCAGCTTCAGAAGATTGTTTGCCCCCAACTTCATGCACTACCCAAGAGAAAGGATTTCATGACGATGTGAACAGTTACAAATATGACATATCTGGAAAGCTTGTGCAGCAAACTCGATGCCACGCCTTTGCGAATGCTTTTGAAATATCTAAGGTCATCGTTCTGGTCAGAGTAAAACGAGCACTTTATTGATTCTGTTGTTGTCTTGCAATTACAGATATCAACAGTTTTCCAAGAATTATGGCCTTTCTAATGCTATTTATATATGCGTCGGCTAATTTGTATATCTTATATATATATATGATCGTCGTGAAATCAACCCCTCGGATTTTCCCATGGGAGCGACAACAGATATATGAAACGTTGTCTTGACTAAGTATAACTATTCTTCTAATGGTAGCCGCTCATTTTTCTCTACCACCAGAAAATCGGTGGTTAGTTCACAAAGAAAAGAAGAGTTAAGAAAGAATGAGGAAAAGGAAAGGAAGAAGGAAAAGAAGCAAGAAAAAAAATTAACGAAAGAGGATAAAAAAGAACAGAAATCGAGGAGAGAAAAGATGACGATTGACATTGCATTTACATTTATAAAGTTCAAATTTGACTGTGAGGCAAGAAACTGGAAGAGAGTTCCACAAGCGAGAAGTGAGAGAGAAGAAACTGTTAACATAGAACTTACGGTTACATCTAGCTATTCAAATATGAAATGATAAGACCTTGCCGCTAACTTATTACTCGTTTAAATTCATAAAGTCTAGCTAACATAGAGGAAAGTAATATTTATTTTGCAAATACAAAATTTAGCACAAGGCCAGAAGGGGAGATAAAGGATGTCTTTTCTTCAATCTGTCTAATTTTAAACTTAGCTAGCCCCAATTATTGACCTAAAATTACCTCAGTCTTCCTTACACAAAAACAACACATTCTTATTTATCATTTTCCTACAGGCACCATAATATCTTAACATTTTGAGCCCTCCGTTCCTTAACATTTTTAACCCCTCTGTTTAGTCTTATGAGTCAAATTTCGGTAGATATAAAAATAGTTACAAGTGTTTACCCACCGTTCAACCGGTGGCTGGGCATTAAGTCATTTTTCTCTACCAGCGGTAAAGCGGTGGTCAGGGTTCAAATGGTTAAGAAAGAATGAGGAAAAGGAAAGAAAGAAGGAAAAGAAATGTCGTCTTTATTTCTTGACCATGGAGGAGACGGAAATAAAGAAAGAGGATTAAGACATATTGATTAACATTTTGAGCTCTGCCTTCCTGAACTATTTTAACCCGTTTGTCGACAAACTGTATCCCACACCAAGGTTTCTGCTTAAGAGATTTTGAGGAGCGTGCAACCACCTCTTAATTGCAGGTATTTCCTGGTCCAACCTGATCCGGAGTGGTAGCATGTGTTAGGGTTCCAGCTATTGGCAAATAGTTAACCCCCAAACAGGAGCCAAAACACTATGAACGTGTAAAAATCGGTTTTAATACAAGCCATATATATTTTGAGGAAAAGATTGTTACCCGGAATACATTTTTGGAATAAAAGAAAATATTAATAGTAATTCATTTTCAAAAGTAATTTCCCATGATTCAAATTTCGCCTATTTCGTGTTAAAAAAATTTGTTTTTATTTCCTTTTTTTTATTTTTATTTTTTAAAGCTCTACTCGAGGAATAAACGCAAAAGGACATATTTTTCTTTATCTTCATTGGCCTTAAGAATTTAGCAAGGTAAGAATAAATAGTTCAACTTAGGGAATTAAAAAGCATTCATTTCCATTGATTTGCTTATAGGTGTATATTTAGAAAATAATTATTTTGGTACAAGAGAAACGTTTGTATAAGGAGATACGTTGGAATACTTTCCGAGTCGTTCGCCATCATATCATCACCGCATTTTATCTATCTATCTATCTATCTATCTATCTATCTATCTATCTATCTATCTATCTATCTCAGTCTCTACCTTATCTATCTATCTATCTATCTATCTATCTATCTATCTATCTATCTATCTATCTCAGTCTCTACCTTATCTATCTATCTATCTATCTATCTATCTATCTATCTATATATCTGTATGTTTGCATGTCTGCCTATTTTCGTTGTTATCTCTTTCTAGCCTGTTGTATTTGCAGTTTGTCGTCGATTTAAAATACAATGTTAATCTTAAAATCATCTGTTTGGCCCTATCTATCTATCTATCTATCTATCTATCTATCTATCTATCTATCTCAGTGTGTTCATCTATCTATCTATCTATCTATCTATCTATCTATCTATCTATCTATCTATCTATCTCATACTGTTCGGATCTATCTATCTATCTATCTATCTATCTCTGTCTGTTCATCTATCTATCTATCTATCTATCTATCTATCTATCTGTTTCAGTCAGTCAGTTATGTTTCACGCATGATACACGTTTAGGTGATCATGTCTCTTTCAATACATGATTGACGAGGCAGATTTTTTTACCCGCAGTACGTTGCCATTCCTTGGTAGACCAGTTGACATCCAAGGCTACAGAACCCGGTCTCTCCTGTTATTTACCCATAGCTGGTGGGAGAAGAAGTGGATTCGTACGTTTCCTAAGTGTATCAGCACGTAAGTGAAAGTAATGGATCCGACTGGAATTCGAACTCGTCTCTCCGATTCCTCAATCAAAGCCGCTATCCATCACTTCGCCGTATTTATCTCAGTTTGTTAAAATCAATCAATCTATCTATCCATCTATCCCATTCTTTTAAAATCAATCTATGTTAGTATGTTATAATCTATGTATGTATATATGTAACTATGTATCTATCTCCAAACATATACCCCTCTTTCTCTGTCTCTGTCTGTCCGTCTCTCTCTCTCTCTCTATATATATATATATATATATATATATATATATATATATATATATATATATATATATATATATATATATATATATCACATCTACATGCTTCAGTTAACGGTGTCATATCGTTATTTTATTAGTCATGGCGTATATTAATATGTTTGTTGTTAAATGGAATGAAATTTTATTGTTGTTCGGTCGTTTCTTTTATCTGGTCAAGTGTTGTAAATACACACACACACATATGTGTGTGTGTGTATCTATTCAATGAATCAAGAAAAGATCAAATGACGTATCTGGCTGAGTGATTCAAGTGTTTCGCATCGAAACACTCATCAAGGAGACATGTTTTATAAATGTATTGAAAATTTAAGCTCTAGTTATTGATTGATCGATTTTACTTCAAATTCTTGTAATTCTGAGGTATTTTTCTTGTGTATTATCACTATATATATATATATATATATATATATATAGCGAGATAGATAGATAGATAGATAGATAGATAGATAGATAGATAGATAGATAGATAGATTGTGTAATTACAACAATAAGACAAAAAACTATTTACACTACATCTTTGTTGTAATATTCACGACGTTTCGATCGTTTTACGCTCCGGCCATCTTCAGGATTTGTATATACTTTCAAGATGACGCATTATAGTTATTTACACTATTTACATTGTTAGGGTTGTTGTCCTTATCTTTGTTGCAATATTCACCAGGTTTTGACTGATGTAGGCTCCGTTGTACGTGGTTGGATTTTCGAGCTGAACACTTGGTCGGCGGATTTAATGAGGCAAAATAATTTATTACCCTTGCTATTGTCCAAAATACCAACGCATTTTCCTAACAGAGGCAACGTCGGCGAAACGCATTGTTTAATTTTTTTTTCACTCTGTTTCATTATTTCCACCATACGCGTATATATATATATATATATATATATATATATATATATATATATATATATATAATATTATTTAATAATTAGTAGGGATAATTTAAAAAAAGATATACCTGCTAAGAGAGCTCAATGTAAGAACAGAGCGAATATGATAATGCTGAAAGCGGAGACATTAGAAATCCATGGTAATAATTTATTTTGCGGGATCAAATCGTGTCTCATCAAACCAAACTATTTTACAGCTATATATATATATATATATATATATATAATTAAAAAATGTCAAACACTTAAATCCCCATAGGGAATAATTTTTATTTCATGAAAGCTCTAAAAAGCAGTTTATAGGTATTGAAAATTGAGAACATTGTTTTTAGAGCTCTCATAAAATAAAAATTATTACCTATGGGATTTTAAATGTTTGATGTTCTTTAATTAATAATAGTTTTGCTCTGTCTTTTTTATATAGATCTCTCCTTGGATCTATATCTTACCGGAAATTCCATGCGCATTACCATATTGTATTATTACTATAACGTCTAAAAACAAAATATCCAACCGGGCTAAACCATAAATTTAACAATATATAACTAAACAAATCAAAACCTGCCTACATTTCTCACCCACACAAGACAGATATGCTTACGGAGGTGTGGAGGCCTCACACTTATACACTCACCGACACGAATATACACACTTACACACATCATACTCACTCACTCCCTAATGAGCCAAATGATAACAGACACCCACAGCAATACACACGCTTACAC
Source organism: Acanthosepion lycidas (assembly GCA_963932145.1). NCBI lineage: Eukaryota > Metazoa > Mollusca > Cephalopoda > Sepiida > Sepiidae > Acanthosepion > Acanthosepion lycidas. The sequence goes on from OZ010600.1 coordinate 11,699,108, forward strand.
ATATCATACTCACTCACTCCCTAAGAACCAAATAACACACACACACAAACACTAAACAGAGACACATCCCCTCACCAAGTCCAATAAAACTGTCAAACTGACCAGAGAATTCATAGCAGCATCCAGCTCTTATCTCAAATAACAACTTAAAAGAGACTGTTTGACCAACACACGGAATGTTAAAAGATTCATGTTAAAAAGATAAAAAAATAAAAAAACAAATGAAAACTATAGACAAAATTTCATTTTCTCCATCAAGACATTCATTTCTGTAGTTTAGTGCTAGCAGCAAGCAGAAATATTTCTCCTCCCGATGATGGCCATTTTGGTCGAAACTAGTCGAGGAATCTAAATGGAATAATAATAAAAAAATCGAAAGAATATTAATCTACAACCCAGTGTGTCTAAAGATTTTAAATTTTTTATTTTTTTATTGTTCAATATATATATATATATATATATATATATATATATATATATATGTTGTCATAGACAGACAGACTTTTTCGCTATTTCACAGCTCATCAGTGTGGTTAAAAGGGATCAAGCAGGGATTGAAACCCGACTGAGTTGGTATCATTGGTGCACGGCAGGGATGAAGGTGAATTTAGACGTATTTATTTTTAGACAAATAAATTCACGTTTATAAATTCACTTTTCTCCCGGAGAGCTCAACCGAAATATTTTTTCAGGAGCATGTATATATAATGTCATGCAAGTGTGTGGGTGTGTTTGTGTGTGTGCCTGTGTATTGAAACTTATTTATTAGTTTAGAGTATTTGATTTTGTTACATTGCAACCTCTCCTAAGCTAGGGTTTCGGAAATAAATAATAAAGCATTGTTAAATAAAATGCCATTTAATGTTAGTTTCACGCTGCGTGGATAACTCCAGACAATAAAATCAAAATCAATTCTATCTGCTTCCGTATATAACATACACAAACACACGTACACACACACACACACACACACACACATACACACACACACACATATATATATATATATATATATATAGTTTTAAGATATGCTATATTTATAGGATAAAGTGCTCAATATCAAAGATAGAGCGTATGTAAATATGAAGTCAAGACTCAGAGGCGAAAATTAAACGCAATTATCAGGCATGATGATTGCGCTTAACATGAAACTGTCTGCCGCCTATATATATATATATATATATATATATATATATATATATATATATATATATATATATATAACAAACTGGAAAGTTTTTTTGTGACGCGTTTCATCCATTAGTATTCTATTTTTTGATACATACAATTATATATGGTTAAATATCATCGATATATATATATATATATATATATATATATATATATATATATATATATATATAATTTTATACACAGTGGTAATTTATCCTTATTATCACCTTCAGCTATGACAACTTTTATATATATATTATACTTTAATATATATACTATTTTTCTTTTTAGTATTATATATATATATATATATATATATATATATATATATAATACTAAAAATAAAATAGTATATACAGTTGATAATAGTGACAACGTGGAAAAGAGTCTGTTTAATGTCTTCCGTTCTCTAGAAGAAGGTCTTCATCACATTAAATCAATGTTTTCAGTCATGGAATTATAAGCCAAACATGAAATATATTACAACTCCTTCTAAAACAATAAAAGACTTAATTAATAAGTTAAAAAAATGATAACAATAATAATAAGCTAAAAATTGAAGGAGGAATTTACTTTATATCCTGTAACGATTTCCACAAGGAATACATAGACGAAAACTCCAGGAATTTAAATAGAAAAAAAAATAATTATGGCTTTGTGCCAGACTAAAGTAAGTAAATATCGATAAATCTTGTAACATGGTGGCTTGTTCGGCGTGTTGAAGTAATTACCCCGTTGTCATATGTATTTGTACTAGTTTTAGAGAATTCTTTTTGTCTTTTTTTATACCGAAAATGAAATGAATAAAATGTATAGCAATAACATATACAATACGTCTTTCAGAGACGTGTTGACATTAATGGCAAGAATCTATATATTTTCTTTTCGTGATATTAATTACAATATTGGTATTGTGTGTGTTAAAAATGTTCTCAGTGTTATTTTCTCTTTAAAAGTTTGTGCTGAGCTGACTTGTTTTTGACCATTTTCCCGAGAATTTCGTTGTTAAGTGTCGCGTTAGAAACCATTAGATGTGGATTTTTACGGAGCGAAGAAGATAAGTCAGTGTGTTTTTCTTTTACCACTGCTACTCTACTGACTTCGCCTGCGTTGGAAGAATCGTTTTTATAATGATGAAGTTTTAGATTTTAGAATGGTGAAATATTTGATCTTTATTTCCAGGATGATGAAAATTCTTGATCATCAATCATCACTGGTGGAAAGATTGTTTTTAGAATGATGAATTATCACAATAATTCTGGATCATAACAGCACTATTACCCAATGAGAAACTTTTACTGAAAATGAATGGAATAAAACGTACAACAATAAAATAAACAATAAGACTTTGAGACACGTGTTGACATTAAAGACAACAATGTATATTTTTCTTGTCGTGATATTAATTACAATATTGGTATTGTGTGTGTTAAAAACATTCTTAGTGGTATTGTCTCTTTTGTTTCTTTAAAACATTCTGCTTACTTGTTTTTTGCTTGTTCCGAGAATTTCGTGTTTAAGGGAAGCATTTCAAATCGTCATCTGTCAATTTTCACCGAGCGATGGCGATACTACTGTGTTGTTCCTTTTTACTACTGCTACTGCTACCCTACTGACTCCACTTGTGGTAGGAAGGATCGTTTTTATAATTACGAACTTTTATGAAATATCATCATCATATATCATCAATGATTGAAAGATATTTATCTTTATTTCAAGGGTGATGAAATTTTTTTTCCTGAATGATTAAATATCCTTATCATCAATCATCACTGGTGGAATCGTTGTTTTTAGAATGATGAAATATTATCAACGTTTTGGATCCTAACAATCTGTCGTTTTCCTCAGAGTAGAAGAAAATAGATAAGAGCCATTGTAGATGTACTTGTGTTCTGCTTTTCTTTATTCTCTGGCCATCCTGCTGAGATCAAAGTGTATTATCTGTTCTGCTCATCTCTAATAGTGCATCGTTGTGCAAATGAATTGAAACAAAATTCATAATTCCGTTATTATTTTTCTTCGTATTTCTTACAACATGACTCGGTGCACATGTTCAGGTTAATGATTTGGTTTAGTAGCAATTGGCGGTGTTGTGCGAAACTACCAAGTCTATTCTATGTCCAATTTTCTTATCTCATATATAAAATTTGTTATAATTGATCGATACACAAAAGTATCTGAAGTGTTTAATATTCAATAATTCAATATCCTGATTTTTTTTTATTATGGATTCAGTTTAACTGCTATCAGTTCTCCAGTTTCCTAGATAGTCATTACTTTCGATCTTCATCCGAGATCATTTGCACCCTTGAAGATGATCTCGAAGAAGTACTTGGGAAATGGGAAATGAAAATGATTTAAACAGATAAAGGACATTTCTCACACCATTTAATTGCAATACACGGAAGTTTATTCGTGAGTATCAACGGATTTTATTATAAATAAGCAGACATATGCATTCAGTATTCAGTGGATGTAGTTTATGTTAGTTGCTACAGTCCTTTGTAATTTGGTAGTGGTAGTCCATGAGATTTGAAGAATAATGGTCATCTCTAAGTCCCATAGGGTTCACCCGTTCAAAGAAATTTTTAATAATTAGCCTAAGAAAGCGGTTGTATACAGCAGAATGTTTAGACATTGAGGAACAGGTATGGCGCCAAGCATAATATCTATATAAAAGTCTGAGGAGGTCATTTCAGAACATGACTAGGATTTTCAGGTTAATGTTTTGGTTTAGTAGCAATTGGTGGTGTTGTGCGAAACTACTATGTCTAATTTCCTTATCTCATAGACAAAATTTATTATAACTGATCGATACACCGAAGTATCTGAAGTGTTTAATATTTAATAATTCCATATCCTCATCTTTTATGATGGATTCCGTTTAACTGCTAACAGTTCGACAGTTGCATCAATCGACAGTAATCAATAGTAATTTTAATATTAACCCTTTCCCTATAAGGAAACATTTGATAATGACCTAGCAGTCAGTACTATCTTGAAATTTATAAAATCTTTCTCTTAAAATATGTTTTCAGAAAAATAGGTTTCTTAAATATTGCTCTTTCTATAATTGACAGGATTTCGCTTTCTAAGCTTTTCTTTGAAGTAGCGTGGAATGTCACATCTTGATTATGTGATCATTTTCTCTTCGAGCAAGTGGTCACCAATCTACGGCCCGCAAGCCGGATCCGGTCCTCGACGTCAGTTCATCCGGCCCGCCGCTTGACTGTGCCACAAATGACCTAAAATATAATAATTTATATAGAATTATTAATAGATTGTAGTTAAACTTACTGTGTAGAAAAATAAATGTAGGTAAAAGGCACAAATTTTGCCAATATGATTTTTGCATCTCACAATAAGTTTTAGGATGATCAGTGAAATAAAAAATTCGGCGACTTTTTGCAACTTTTGATATCCGAGCGCTTTTTGTGTAAGTGCCTGCAATGAAGTTTCTAAGAAAAGCGATTACGAGCCTGCTGGAGCAATTATGTTTTAAGTTAAATTGGCGTGTTTAAACCGATTTGAAGAGTGTCGTATATAAAAAAGACTGACTTCAGCGAATTATGGCATATATTTTGCTTGAACTTATAAAATCTAAAGTATTGAAAAGTCAGCACATGTCACGAGGTTGACTGATGGACATTTGAAAGCATTTCTCTTCGTTGGACCCAGCAATACCAAAAACAAATATTAATTATATCTTAAAAGGTAAACGCCGGTTTCACAAATCTCATTAATCTTTTGTGTTGCTTAGTTCGTGAGATTCGGATATGTACGCACTTGATGTGATTTAACAATTTTATTGATAATGTCGTCTTCTTGGGTATGTTTGCTGTCTTTATTTTCTGTACATTCAGTGTATTGTATTGAACAAAATGGTTATCCTGCCCGAGGTCGTTATTCTTTCAATTATCTGGCCCTCGGTGAAAAGAAAATTGGTGACCCCTGCGCTATCACATGTGCTATCCATTTTAATTTTTGCAGCTGCTGGTAGTCCTCAAGTGATGTGGTTTTGTTATTCGGTACAGTTTTTTTTGAATCTGTAGAACCAGTTAAAAACGTTCGAAGAAGGATGATCTTTTCCAAGAGGCTCAGACATCACTTGCTCAAAGCCTCTCGTCACCATTAAGAAGCGGTTGTATACAGCTGACAGTTTAGATATTTCTAAACTGCTTTCGCATAATACATCGTATACATATGAATGTCTCGATCTGACAAGGCTATTTAAAAATATGACTCGTGTTTTCAGATTGATGTTTTGGTTTAAATAGCAATTTGCGGTGTTGGTTGAAACTATCCCTAACACAGCCTATACTATGTTCAATTTCCGTATCTTCTATACTAAACTTGTTATTACTGTTCCGTACACCAAGGTGTTTGAAGTGCTGCTATTCAGCAATTTCACATCCTTAATCGTTACTAACAGCCATACCAGCTGGTCGATCATAAAAAGCGTTCAATTAGAATGGAGCAAAAACAGCATCATGTTTAGATGAAAAAGGGTCTATCTTCAATTAATTTAAAGTACTTTTGTTAAAAACCATTTTGAATTAATGCAGTTACTGATATAACAGACGCAATCTGTATTCAATCGAAGTTAGCCGAGGACATGAAAGGGTAAAACAGGCAAAATGAAGATACAATTCAAACGACAATTATTTTGGAGTTTTTGAAATTCAATTTATCTGTGTGCCACCATAGATGTAAAAGAGGATACATTTATAAGACAATTGTTAATTTGATGAAAATTGGTTGAAACAAAAAAAAAAAAAAAAAGAAACAAGTAAAAATTGCCATTTTTCGCTATTTACGCGGGTTTTCACTATATGGGTGGACTCAATTATCAAGTTAAATGACTTTTAAACAATCAACTTATTGTTTGTTACAATAGAGTGAATTGTGTATTAGATTGCTTGAAATTCTAGTTGAAAATTTGTGTTGAAATCGATTTGTGCTGAAATCAACTTTTCGTTATTCGCATTTTTTCGCTAAACGCGGTGGCGTAGAGACAAAAATGAGGTACTGTTGAGCTCGTCATGATGTAAGTAGCCTACATACCGAGTTTGAAGGAAATCGGAGGAAAAAGTTGAATTTATCAATTTTTGATCGTCTTTCGCAATTATCGATTTTTTTTTTAGAAATTATCGATCTTTTACCCTAAGAACCCTTCTCTTACATTGTTCAATGTATGTACCAAGTTTGGTCAAAATCGGTTCGATGGATCTCGAGTGCAAAGGTACCAAACAGACAGACACACACACACATACTCTGTTACATATATATATATATATATATATATATATATATATATATATATATATATATATATATGTGTGTGTGTATATGTTGAGAGAGAGAGAGAGAGAGAGAGAGGGAGAGAGAGAGATGATGGATTCAGTGTAGTTGAAATGACTATTCTAACTAGAACGTAATGGGTTGCAGATTTTTTCAAAATAATAATGGTAGGAGAATTTAAGTTATGGTCATTTTGATTTTTTTTAAAGAGGCAATTTCTAAGCATTTACACTCATTCTTATATCAAGTATTTTATATCCTTCTCTGCTTAAGGCTGTCTTCATTATTAAGTAGAGGAGCCCCTGTGTATTTTTATTAATCAGAAAAGAACGACAAGCCTGTTATTAATCGGCGTTTGTCCGTCTGTCAGTTTATCGGCATTTATCCTTTCTTTTTCTCCCTCCCCATTCTCCTGTCTTTTGTCGGCTTTCATATGGTGGCCATCTTAGCGTGGAGGGAATCGATTTTTCTCGCACGCACCATTATTGTATGTCTTGTTTGATTTCCTGTCAATGGCCGTCTGTCTGTTTATGTAACAAAGTTCGCATCACAATGGGTGGAAGCAGCGACGTGCAGGTTGGAACCGGGCGAATAAAGAGACGGGGAGTAAGAGGCGCTGGCCGATTACCGGGAGTGTGGTTCCACAGCATCGAACAAGAGCAGCTGCCGCTCCCGAAATAGGCTGTCAGCTAGTCATCAAACACATCTTCATCATATGGAAAGCAGACAGGACGGAGATAAAATAATAATAATAATAATAATAATAATAATAATAATAATAATAATGATTGCGCGGTATTGTCACCCACTGAATATAAAACATGCCACGATAGAGTGGAGCAATATTTGCACAAGAAAATCTCCAACACTTACGGAAAGGAAACTGAAAGAAATTGAATTGAACACCCAGTCATGGTTACGGAGATAGGACCTGTAACAATTTTGTGGGACAACACAATACACACAGACAGAATAATGAAAGCTAATCGCCCAGACATCGCGATTAGAGACCGCAAAGACAAAATATGCCTCCTTATTGACAGAGCAGTCCCCTGAAGGCCGCAGTGTATTTTTGAAGATCTTCAAAAAACTATGAAATACAAGGACTTTGAAATCGAAATCTCAAAAATGTGACGCATGAGGATATGAATAATTCCAGTTGTAGTTGGAGCCCTCGGATTGATTGGAAAAGATTCCAATAGATACTTTAAAGAAATCCCTGGCCTTAAAGAAATAAAAAGATTGTACTCTCAACCCACAGCCGATACTTTACGAATGGCTTTATCTATGTAAAATATGTGTAACTTTTTTTTTAAAATTGCTCAGTGGAAAATGTCATGATGCCATTTCTGACCTTAGGTCTCTGGTTGGAACCCGGAAAGAAAAAATAGACATCAGAAACCAAAAGAAATAAAACAATGCTACTACTACTACTACTACTACTACTACTACTACTACTACTAATAATAATAATAATAATAATAATAATAACGATTTTACTTGATTCATCGTCGTATTCCTCGAAATACATTGCGTTTATTTGTTTGCCTTTCGGGTTAAAACGTTGCTTTCTGTTATGGTATAGAGTCTGGAATGAACTAGAACTAGCCACCCCTATGACTCATTGGCCGGATTTAACAAGTAAAAAAAATCCTCTCGGATGATCTCGGAAAAGGTCATCCGAGACGATTTTATATATCTTAAACAAAAATATGAACACCTTCTACCAAATTTTCCAAGAAATAATACTCAACATAAACCTCTCCTGAACAGTATCTATGATCTAGAATTGGAAATTAATTCAGTGACGGCACGTACCCTTAATCCATCTTAAAAAATTCCAGACGATGGAATTGGTAAACATTAACACTTCAAATACTTTGCTTTATTGATCAGTTAGAGAAAAAAAAAATGAATACAGGAAATAATAAAATTGAACCCAAAAGACGCAATAAGCTACGATGGAAGTAGTTTTGTCGAACACTGCAAATTACTATAAAACCAAAAGATCAACCTGAAAACTCCGGTCAAGTTCTTAAATAACCTCATAATAGTGAGATTTTAGTGTAGATTTCATGCCTGACTCCAAACTCGTTTTGATATATTAAAACTGTCGGCTGTAGACACCACGTGCTTGCGTCATTAGTAAGAAATACCTTTGAGCGAATGAAACCTTCGTTGAACCTCGTCATCTCATTGTTCTTTCATATTATTTTAATATACATACATACATATATATATATATATATATATATATATATATATATATATATATATATATATGTGTGTGTGTGTGTGTGTGTGTAAACATATATATATATATACATATATATATATACAGATGTGAAAAGTGTGTGTATATAAATATGAATAAATATATATATGTATAATTATTTATATATTATATGTGCGGTACTTATTAGAAAGCTCTCAATATCAGAGATAGAGCTAACATATTTGGTTGGATAGATGTGAGTTTGTGACCCTGGGTTTCAAGCTTCAGACAACGATCGCAAAAGCGTGAAACTCAGGGCCACAAACTCACATCTATCCAACCATATATATATATATATATATATATATATATATATATATATATATATATATATATATATATATGTGTGTGTGTGTGTGTGTGTGTGTGTGTGTGTGTGTATGTGTGTGTGTGTCTGTTAATATATATATATATATCTAAACTATCAACATATTTTGGTAGCTAACAACAAATTTTATACATAATTCAATGCAAAGAAAAATAATACAAAATAAACAAGATAAATTAAATAAAATATCTATATCAACATCTATATCATATAGCGTCTTGAAGTGTACATATAATATTTAATATGCGTTCGAAATAATTAATACATATGCAGAAAAGAAAGATTTATATATATTCGATAGTTTCTTTTTCGTCTAACTTTTACATACGACATCTTTTTGAATTAATTCCAATTCTATGGCCAACGAAATAAATAACGCCAAGATGGAGTTAACAAAATTTTATTCACTATACTGATAATAGCCAGTTCGTAATAATGAATGAAACTGTCGAAAATACTTGAAAATAAAAGAACAAAACATGGACGTTGAACAGATTATACACAATTTTTATCCAATGATATAAAATTTTACACGAAAATTATAAAGATACTAAAATAAATAAAAAAAAAATATAAATAAATGAACAGTCTTTTCCGGTTGAATTGAAAGAAATTCTTTTTGCTGAATAAGTGGTTCTCGCGGTGAGGGATAATATGTATATTTATTAATATATACTTAATAACTCTGTTATATCATATAGAGCACTGTTTTAGTAACAGCATTACTATATGTGAGATATAGATTATTATTGTAGCAGACCTACGGACGATACGGGCAGAGAGGATCCCCAAACGAAGCTATGTCGAAGGGCAGAGTCTCGTCTCAGGAAACACCTACCTGATCCCGTTTTATAACTATTTGTCTATAGCTGAGACCCTAGCAGGTGCTACCACCTCGGGTTAGGGTGGACCTGAGAACAACGGTAATTAAGGAGTAGTTGCACGCTCCTCAAAACCTCCTTATTAGAGACCTTGCTGTTGGATGTAGTTTATCGTCTTACCCAGGACACGGATGTAGATTATCGTCTTACTAAGGATGGCATTTTGTTGAGATCTAATCGCTCATTTAATAATAATAATAATAATAATAATAATAATAATAATAATGTGAGAAAGAAATAGAAGAAGAAATAGAAGAAGAAGAAAACTCGATTAAAATGGAAGTCTTTCAAAACTGAATACATAGCGTCAAGCTTATTTGCCGATAGATTTTACAACAAACAATACTGTCCTTTCGTTGCCTGAAATCTATTTGTAAGCAGGATATCGTCATCTCACTGGGTGTTTTATCGTCCGTAGGTATGCTACAACATCGATAAAAAGCTTAATGATGTAGCATACCTACGGACGTTAATGGGTATGTCCCCATTCACATAAATAGAGTAGTAAATACTGTATGTTGATCTGCAGTTGGACATTCGTCTCCAGCTGTGCTGGTTAAACCAGGCAGAGAGGATTCCCAAACGAAGCTATGTCGAAGAACAGAGTCTCGTCTAGGAAAACAGTTTCATGGTCCCGTTTTATACCTGGTCTACGGGGAAGTTTTGGCCAAGCATATGGGCTCGGATAACCCACATTAAATTCGGCCTTGTATCACACCTGACCACGTGAGGGGGTTGGTAGATATCCTACAGTTGGAGATTCGTCTCCAGCTGTGCTGGTCAAACTCTCTGCATCCGAGCAGAGAAGATCCACAGATGAGGATATAGCGAAGGGCAGAGTTTCCTCTCGGGAAACAGTTAACCGACCCAGTTTTATAGGAGGTCTACGGGGAATTTTTGACCGAGATTACGGGCTCGGATAACCCGCATTAATTTCGGCCTTGCGCCACATCCGACCGCGTGGAGCGGCTGGTAGATATCCTGCAGTTAGAGATTCATTGTCGAATTCACTTGACTCACTTCTAGCAAGTGAATACTACTTCTACGCGCCGCTACCGAATCTTATATGTGTTGTTCTTGTCCTAAGTATAATCGTTCATTACCAACCTTTGTTTGATTATTCTATTCAGTACCCTTCTCTAGGTTACAACAATGACACACACACACACACATATATATATATATATATATATATATATATATATATATATATATATATATACACATATATAAACCTAGTAAGCCAGACAAACCTACCAAGTTTCACCTAAGCGGATCGTCAGTGAAAGCTGGCAAATCTAAAATTCGAGGGTTTTTCGAAACGAGTATATATATATATATATATATATATATATATATATATGTGTGTCAAATGAGAACAAATGGACGTAACATGTAATTTAAAATTTATATACATAAAATATTTTCTGTTTGTACGTTACTTTAATAGATACAATTTAATTAAATTCCCTTATTTTTTTTTAAATGAACAGTCTTAATAACATTCATCAACCTGATTGTTCGAGAAATTTCATAGAAAATATGTGTTTCTCCAACAGGAATCGAACCTACAACACCAAATGGAATCATCGTCTGATCTTATGTGCTGTTTACCATTCAGCTACAAACAAGAGTCTGGTAAACCGTATCTGAATTACTGTTACTGAATTACGTCACGCGATGTGCGTTAAGTTTTTGCGTGAATATTTATATACACAAGTCGGTGATGCATTGTGTGTGGCATATTGTATTGTTCTAACGGTTATTTTTTAGGGCGATAACGATTATGTTTCTATTTATTCCAGGGGCTATTCAGTGGAAATAATTCAGGACCCTAATACAATTTTGGGGGCTATATATAGCGTTATTTTTTTAAAAATTGATATAAGGATATTACATCGAAAATATTTCAAATTCGCTACACAATTGCAGTCATGTTTCGATGTGTATCAAATGCATCTCCTCAGGCGATTGTAAATTACTGGCGGGTAATTTAAGAAATCTTTCACTCACCAGCAATTTACAATCGCCTGATGAGATGCATTTGATACGCGTCGAAACCCAACTGCAATTTTGACATGTTTTTGATGTAATATCATAAAAGAAAGAATATTGCTCTACTTTGTATTGAGCCCTCTTTTAACTTAAATGTTAGGAACGTTGGAGTTGTACTCTATTCCTTCTCATTTTACCAGGATCTATCTATCTATCTATCTATCTATCTATCTATATATATATATATATATATATATATATATATATATATATATATATATATATATATATAAATGGTCAACTCTCCCGTCGTATTCAACGTATGAGGGTCAAGCAGCACAATTCCTGCTAACCGACAGCCAAGACACCAGCACAGATTTGATTATAGTGCTGAAGTCTTTGTGCAGAACCAACCACACTTTTTGCACTACGTCCCACAAGGTTCCCAAACAACCCTCCGCATGTTTTGAGTTCAGCTTTTTCCTTTTCCTTATATATATATATATATATATATATATATATATTCGAAATTGCTGACCGAACGTGCTTCTATGGCCAAATCGGTAAAGGCACGTCAAGCTAAATGACGGTTCCGTATGTCTGTGAAAATTTCTGGGACATTCAAGCCGGTTAATGTTGTTTAATACTGTTTATTATAAACAGGGAATTTACTTAAATATTTGCATATATAAAAATAATCTATAAATATAAAAATGCTTAAAATAATTGTCGGACTTTGTCCATTTCATACTGTGTGACGTCATTTGTTTATATTTGATACGCCTTGACCAGATATGAATGTAGTTGAGAGATTCATAGAAGGTTGAAGTTCAAATACAGTAAATTTGACCTTACTAAGCGAACCCTCCTCTCTGGCCAAATCGGTTCAAGGCACGTCAGGCTATATGACGGTTCCTTATATGATACGTGTTCGATTCTTGTCGGAGGACGAATTTTTTCTATGAAAATTTCTCGGACATATAGGACGGTAAATGTTGTTTAATTCCGTTTATTATATAACAGAGCATTTGCTTAAATAATTGTTTCTATAAAAAGAATGTATAAACAGAAAAATGTCTTAATATATATATATATATATATATATATATGTTGTCATAGCCGAAGATGATAATAAGTATAAATTGCCATTAGATTAGCAAGACACGCTGCGTCTGTGTGAAAGATGAAAAATCATCTATTACGTACAGTATCACTTTTATACTCTGTCAAGTCTGGGAAGAGGGGACTACACGGCTCCAGCTTAAATATGGAATCAATACTCCATTTTGTTGATCGAATTTTATTCTTTTAAATAAATGTGAACCGGGCGATAGCTGAACCTGTCTAGTAGTATTAAATGTCAAACATTCCAGCCTAAAATCTATTTTTTTTCTATGCATTATTATCCCCAACTCCTTGAGAGAGCCGCGTTACGCTTGCTTGATCTCAAGCTCTCCACTGACATGAGGTGGAATAAATACATTGAATCAATAGCTTCATCTACCACAAAGAAAGTTTGCTCTCCGTGTCGTGCCAGAAAGTTTTTTCCGGTCTGAGTCCATCCTTCAAATCTATAAATCAACCATCCCTCCTTGCATGAAATATTACTGTCATATACGGTCTGGTGCTCCCGCTATACGTCTCGAGGTCCTCGATAAAATCCAGAAACGAATATGCAATAGGATAGGTCATGATCTGGTATCTAATCTGCAATCGATTTACCACAGTGGTGCCGCGGCTTCCCTCTGACTCTTTTACAAGTATTTTCACTCTTTTTACAAGTATATCTTTTACAAGTTGTTCCGACGAACTACTTTCGTTGCTTCCCGGACTACATGAATTTAACATTAGATAATGTAACAGTCTCTTCTTCTCAAAGAGACTGGAAAATGTGGGAGAAGCCCCTCTCTCACTTCCCCTCTGTGGATCTACCTTTCATTTAGTTGATTCCCCGATTACCATAATCTTCAAATACTCAAGTGTAATGTCAATCGACATCTGACACCCTGAGTTTATTACCCGTCCTTCTCTGTATCCTTTCCTCACGCCTCTTTACTCTTGTTCTCAATCCTCTGTAACCCTTGCGTGCTATTAGCACTCCCGCCTTGCTTGGGGTGAATTGTCTTAAAAAAATGTTTATGTAGATGACATTTACTCCTGTCTTAGTAACAAGGCCGGGAGATCTAGCAAATTAAAGTTGGCGGCTACTCTTGAAACGGACCCCAATCAGTTGTTAACTGGGGCAAGAAATGGCTTGTGTATTTCAACGTCTCCAAATTAAAACTTTTTTTTAATTTAATCACGACAGAAACTGCCAACCATCAGGATGGCGGATGCCGAACTGCTAAAGAGAAAAACTGACATGAAGTGGATCAGCTATATCGTGTAAGTTACGTTTACTGCGGCAAGGAAATTTGGTTCATACCAAAACATTTTCTTGTCAGAATCCATTTTACCCATTCATCAATCTACCATTCACCCATGTATTGAAAACTCTTCTCATACCTGGTCTGGTGCTCTTGATATGCATTTCAAGATTCTTGACAAAATCCAGAGAAAGCTCTGCAATACTATCGATCGTGAATAGGCATCTCGTTTTCAGGTACTTACCGACGTGACATGGTTTCCCTGCTTATTATATTTTCATGACATCTGCTGGGTCGTCCTGGGTATGACGATAAGCTACATCCGACAGCAAGGCCTCTGGTTGAGAGGTTTTGAGGGGAGTGGAACCACCTCTTAATTGCTTTTATTCCCAGGTCCACCCTGACCCAGGGTAGTTCAACCTATTAGGGTCCAAGTTGTAGGCAAATCTTGAATCCCCCCAAACTGGGATCAAAACACTATGAAAGTATAAAAATAAATTGTTATAGTAAAAATACCAGCAATACATTTTTGAACAAAAATTACCGACTATAGAAAAAAAAACTATTGCACTATTTCAAAAAAAAAAAAAAAAATTACTAGCAATATATTTGACTCTCGATAAAAGCCCCTTGACAAAAATATGTCATTAAAACCTGATATAAAAACTGATTTCTTACAAAGAATACATATTCTATTCGTGCAAACCTGTCCTAGAAATCTAGTAAGCATTAAATAACCCATTTACGTTGATATGCTGTGAAACACAATAATTTAAACCAAACTGATCGGGTAACCTTTTTTTTTCCCTGGTGCCAAGACTACATAAATTTAAACGTGTTACTAGGTTGGCAAGTAGGTCTCACCGTTTTATTGTTCAACTAGCTAGATGTAAACGCCACTTCTATTCTTACAGTTTTTATTCTTGCACTTCCCAGTTGTGAAACTACCTTCCGATTTGTTACTTTTTTGATGCCTACAATCTTCAAAAGTTTAAATGCAACATCAAGCGCCATCTTCTCTCTCCTTGGACCCTGTTTCGTTTTGGCCCTTTTCTCAATCATTCGCACTCTCTTTGACCTTCACTTAATTATAGGTTTCTTCCTAAAATCCAATAATGTCCACGGTCCCATTTTTTGGACTGCATGCATAATTGGGTTAATCCAAACAAAATTTGTAAATATACTCAGTGTATTTGTTATGATAAGTAATAAACTAAATTTTCAAACAATGAACTTTCTAACAAATCCCTCTGTTAACTTTTTTGATGAGCTTTTTTACCCTGGTTTTCCAACTACATCAATTTTAATATGCTACTAGATTGGCAATTAGGTCCCACAGTTTTACCGTTTAACTAGCTAGATGTAACCACCAATTTTACTCAGTTTCTTTTCTCGGACGTCTCTCCTGTGAAACAGGAGTATAATTTCTGGCTCCCCTGATAATCTTCAAAAATTTAAATGCAACATCAATCGCCATATTCTCTCCTCTTGAACCCTGTTCTTTTTTTGTCCTTTCCTCAATCGTCCCCATTCTATTTCACATTCACCCCACCCCTGAGTCCTAGTAGCATTATCGTCTTACTTGGGGTTAAACAATTGGGGTAAAAAAAGCAATAATTTCTGAAATCTTGTTAATTTTTTTATAAAAGCCAAATAAGAAATAAGAACAAAATCTAATTTTCTGACAAAAGTATTAGTGATCATAATCTCAACTGAAGTCAATATATTATTATTAGTAGTAGTACTGCTATGATTGCTATTAATAATGATGATGCCTTTCATAAGCTCTGGTATCACTTATAAAAATTTAAAAAAAACTAGTATTAAATATAGGTTTCTACCTATAACCCAGTAATGCTCACGGTCCCATCTTTGGAACCATCGGCAATATTGGGTTAATGCAAGCAAAATTTGTAAATATAATCAATGTATTTGTTAGGCTAAGTAATAAACTAAGTCTTCAAACAATGAACTTTCTAACAAATCTCTTTGTCAACTGTTTTGATGAGCTTTTTTACCCTGGTGTCCTAACTACATCAATTTTAATATGCTACTAGATTGGCAATTAGGTCCCACAGTTTTACTGTTAAACTAGCTAGATGTAACCATCAATTCTACCCAGTTTCTTTTCTCGCAATTCTCACCTGTGGAATTTCTTTAGGATGTCTGACTTCCCCGATGACTACAATCTTCAAAAGTTTAAATGCAACACGAATCGTCGTCTTCTATCTTCTTGAATCGTGTTCCTTTTATATATATTTTGTCCTTTCCACCATCCTCCCCATTTTCAACCTTCTCATTTTCCTTCACATCCTGTAATCCCCTGGTGTCATTGTCAACTTGCTTGAGGTGAAATGCTTAAAAATATTGATGTCATTTTTTTTTTTTAATTTCAGAACGCTTTATACGTGGCAAAATGTGCGGCTTTCGTTTTGCAAGTTGCTACTTGAGAGTTCTACACAGGTCCCGTCACGAATATAGCTTAATCGAAAAACTATTCATTTCTGCAATTCGCTTTGTCTTGACTTGTGTTTAGCTCCTGAATTAATCATTTGCTTATCTCTCAATGTCAAACAAGCTCAGCGTCACTATCGACCCTGTCCTTGGCTCACATCTTTCAAACAGCCATTGGCTTTGCCAGCTGATGAATTATCTTTATGATGCGCCTGGTAGTAGCGGCGGAATCCGGAATAAGGCGTCAGTATCTCTTGAAATCTCTCTGATAATACCAACAAGAATCAATGCAAAGAAAAAGCGCTGCTTATCGCCAATGGGAAGGAATCGTTAACACGCTCATGATAGACCCTCAAAATAATAATACAGGCAATTGTTCTATCAGACGTCGGGTTAAATATAAAACAAACTTCTGCGCCTGTTTGCAGTCTGATTAGGCCGTCAGCTATTCACGTAGAGCAATATGTGTTTGAATGAGTAAATTTTGATCCAATAGTAAAGACATTAGATATAAATACTTATTAATTATATTAAGCAGCCTATATAACACTGATGATTACGTATGTAAGAAAATAAGAAAAAAAGGATATATTAGGAACATTAATAACAAAGTGGTAAACAATTTTTAGTCAGGCGCTTTTGTTTCCTTTAAGATGATCAGAATAAAGTGGTGTAACTGCACATGTGCACGAGGAAGGGATGTAGCTGGAATTTTAAAATTTAAAATTTAATTTTTTTTCGTATGTTTTGAAATCTGTCCGAAAATACAAACATTTAAAATCAAATTAAGTTTAAAAGTCCAGCGTCCCCTTCACTTCGGTCGCATGTGTATTCACATCAACGTAACTATTACTTTCAGTCCGATGAAGTTCTTAAGGTCAAAACGCGTCACACGAAAAGAGTTTTCCTCGTTTGCCATTAATTTTTCTAACATTCTCGTATTTCAGGGAAATATAGTGGCGAAAATAAAATTAAAGATCGATAATTAAAGTTTTATTCATTTTAGAATATGTTTCTAATAAAACAATATAAATTAGTTTTATTGTTTAAGCTTTATGCAGAATTTATTTCTCTTTCGAATGATGTAAAAATTGTATATTTTTCTACAACTTGAAAAAATTCAATGCTAGATTAATTTAAATTTAATATAATCGTATAATTGGGCTACATTTGTGTTTTTTTTTTTTTTTTTAGCGTGAACTGTTTTAGAAATATAATTCCATAAATTTTCGATCGGATTAATGTCCGTACTCTGTGGAGGCCACTAAATGTCATCTATATTATGGTGACCGAAAATTGCATTACATTTAGGGCTTTGGGAATGAGCCTATCATCTTGCTGATACATATCTCCAGGTGGCATTTGGAGAGTCAAATATGGCAGAACATGTTCCTTAACGAGCTGCATATAGTCGACACTGTTGATTTTTCTATCAACTTTAACAACTGGACTAATACCAAAGCTTCTGAACGCACCCCACACCATTACAAACCCGCCTTCCGCTTGCGCTGCCTTTTTGACACATTTAGGGTGGAATTCCTCGGTTTTTGGGGGACGTCTGATAAAGGTTTCTCCATCCGATCCACAGATGCAAAAGCGTGTCTCATCACTCCAAAGAACTCTACAACAGTCGTCGGCCGTCCATTGAATGTGACTGGGCTAAATTCAGCCACTTGAGTTGGTTCCTCTTCAAAATAATTGGCTTTTTTTCTAGCAATAATGTAAATTCTCTTAAAACGGTTTCGGACAGTTTGCGGCGTAAAGCTAACGCCACTTTTAGCAGCTAATTGGTTTCAAATGCCCACGGCCGTCAGCATTCGGTTAGCTTAGGAAAGCCTATCAATTCGACTATCCATTTGTAGAGTGGTTTTTCTTGGGGCTCCCGATCTTTGCTTATTCTTATATTGTCCAGTATCCTGGAAAAGTATCTAAGCCTGAACACATGTCATTTTGCTGCACTTGAATTGCTTGCTTATGTTCATAAAGGAAACATTTTGTTGATGAAGTAACACTATTTCTGATGTAGTTACTGGGCTAAGACTACGACGCTTTCCATAGGGAATTAATTGTATAACAATGCTCAGTTATTAGGTTGGTGCAAAAATAATGTCGGTTTTTGACGTATTTTTTAACGTCAAAAACCGACAATATTTTTGCACCAACCTAATATTACACTATATAATGTATTAATGACCAGCCACGTGACCACCCATTTAGCAAATAATTTGCATAATACCGGATGACATTTAGTGGCCTCCACAGAGTCCGGACATTAATCCGATCGAAAATTTATGGAATTATATTTCTAAAACAGTTCACGCTAAAAAAAAAAAAAAAAAAAACGCAAATGTAGCCCAATTATACGATTATATTAATGTCAGAACATTCCAAATGATTTTTGTACTCACTTATCAAGCTTGATGCCTAGGCGATATGAAGCTGTAATTAATAATAAAGTTTACGGCACTACTGTAGGAACTCACCATTCATGACTTGCGGCAGAACATTGCTGGCCTCATCACAAAGGGACAGGTCTCCCGACCTGAACTTCAGAAACCAATGCCTGGTGGTGACTTTCACTCACAATCGTATTCGACAGTTTGATGCGGCTGAACCCCCTGAATTAACTGCTTCCATACCGCTATGATCCCTCAGCGCTTTTTGAGCTATGACTAATTGTTGTGCACAACTCACCTGCACAAGTTAAGCGCAATGCCCAAACCACGATCCCACCGTCTTCGCGGCACCTGACGCACTTATGTGTGTATCAATGATAACTTTTTTCCCAAACGACGTAAAAACGGTAAGGATTTTTTTTTTTTGTTACCTTATAGGTCATTCATTGTCAATGCGTTTATTATAGAAATATATTGAAAATTATTTTACTATAGGATTGGACGTTACTTTGATAAGACTATTTAAGAAATATGCGTTATCACGGGTAGGATTTATTTAACAGATATTTAAAAAATATTTATTGCAATTATTACGAATCTAAAAATAAAATGAAAATTATATATATTGACGTATATTGGAAATAATATTATTATGGCAATATATTGCAATTTAATTTAATACAGTGATCCCTCGTTTATCGCGGTAAATTGGTTCCGAGACTGGCCGCGATAATTGAATTTCCGCAAAGTAGGGACGCCATATTTACACTATTTATTTAACGTGTATTTGGACTTGTAAAACCCTCCTTGTAATGTTAACAACCCACCCATTACAGTACTCTGTTAATAACAAGGACAACTGTCAAGCAGTAACACTTTAGATAAAAAATAAAGATTGTTACTGTATTCAACACGAAAGAAGTTGAAGTAGAATTTGAATGATGATGGTGATAAATTTGCTGCGCAGTAGAAATAATGATGATGAAGTTGATGATGACTTGTACTGTGCAGCCGATAATTGTATTCTACGTTTCAGAAGGCGGTGCCCTTTCTATTGCTATTTTATGCTTGTTTTGTTATTCATAGACCAGGAATTAATATTTATTTTTTAATGGGTTTAATGAAAAATTTTAGGTGTTCACATATCGCGATTTTTCTAGAATTTTCCAGAAACTCCGCGATATATTTTCCATATATATATTTAAAAAATCCGCGAAGTCGTGAATCCGCGATAGTAGAACCGCGAATTAGATTTGTAGCGCGAGTGAACTAAGGAAGAAAGATTTATTCTCTCTTTTTATTTCCCCCATTATGGGTATTATTACAGCCGTGATATAATAATATCGTAGTTCACGGACGGAACAGAATGGCTGAAAGAAAAAAGAATGGCAAACGTACATTTATACTACTAACAGATACACAGAAAAACTATACATCACGCGGGGGATAATATATCTACGCAACAAAGAAGAGTGTAAGGAAAAAAAAAAGAAAAAAAAGGATCTTACATATAATATGGAGATACTCCTGTGTCTGGAGAAGTCATGTTTAGAACTCCAGATTTAAACGCATTGGTTTCATCTATGTACTAAACGAGGACATGTTCCACGAACGGCAAACAGAAAGTCTTGGATTTTTCCAAATTGAGTTCTGCAAGCTGGAGTTTCTTTCTATGTCTGGGAAATATATATTCCCAAACGGAAACGACATCATGGACTAATAAACTGCTGGGGAAGTAGATTTAGCCTCTAACCGGGCTAGGGGCAGGGTGGGGGCTAAAGAAAGCAAATCTCTGGCTGATGTAAAAGAACTGAAATTTATTAGCAATTTCGTCACTGTATCGTGTGATGTTATTAAGCATCCGTCCCACGATCCACATGAATTACCTCCAACAAAGGGAGATAATCGCCTTTTTTATCCCTACAATATAACATTGTATAGCATATTATTTAAAAAAGCTATTTATGTAATACGTGTTGTCACAGACTGAATTTCTTAAAGACAGCAAAACTCTAATTCCCATTCGACATCATCTTCATCATCATCATCATCATTTCTATAATCAGATGTGGTCATAGAGTCAATGCGTAGTTAAGCACTTGAGCAATTCTCTCGGTGTATGTCGTGTTGCAGTTTTTGTGTATACTGTGTAACTAGTGAGCCAGTCCAAATGACTAGACTCACTTCATAGTCCACCAATAGAAGGTTAACCAATCAGAAGACGTAGAATATTCAACCCGTCGTGTATAAAGGTGGCCATTTTGTTTGCTCTATCCGAATGTCCAGTGCCAGCTTGTCAGGCCAAGAGGAACAGAAGGAAGAACTACGCTCTGTTACTTTACCGGGATATCCACTGCTAACCTGTACTACGCTTCCCTACTGTCTTCGAAATATTCACTGCTGACCTCTTGATTCTATACTCAAAGACGACCGTCATCATGAACAACATGTCGGTTGAAATAAGTCATTCATTCATGTATAGCGCGTCTTAGGCTTGTAGGCCATTCCTTATCCATACCAAATCACATCCGATGTTTTTCACTCTGCCTCGTCTTGATCACGTACAGGTGACCATTGATTCCTTCGGGAGTGGGGAACGGGATCCCTCTTCTCTGGGCAATGACTTCCGTTTAAGAAGCCATCTGGTCAGCGATGCCGTCTCACCATAGCACTATCATTGTGCAAGTGGGCCGTTAACCGTTCAGTGTCAGGTTCCTCTACCACTACTACTGGTGTCATGTAACACAGTAATACCTTACACATGGTCGGTTTATCGGCGACTTAACCAGTTCCCTCATCAGGCAATTCTACTATGGAGGTGGGTTAGACAACACGCAGGGTTGAAATCAAGATCTGTTTATATGCGGATTCACTCTGTTGGTTGCATTTAAAAGGGCCGGAAAAATTCTAGTGACTAAGAGTGCGGAAATAACTATTGAACACGTTTTTAATCTGACAAGGACCACATATTAGCTTCGTAAATAAAGGGTGTTCCAAAATGCGAATTAAGTTTACGCGTCTGATGTGCTTTTTCTTTTTCTTTCAGAATTAAAAACTGAAGTCATTCACAATTTCAACCATGGAAAAAATAGCAATGAAACAACGTGTTAAAGTTATCGAAGCCTATTACAAAAATAGACATTCAAACAGAATTTGAATGAGAAGTTCAAGTCAATTGGCCACCGCAATCGTGCGACTTTTCACCTTTAGATTTCTCCCTTTGGGGTTATTCCAAAAGTAAGGTCTATGCCAATAAGCCAACAACAATTCAACAGATGAAGGATGAGATCAGATATATTGTTGAGATCGAGGAGCAACTATGCACAGACGTTATCAAAAATTTTGACCATCGTGTGGAGGTGTGTCGCCCAATCCTTGGCGGACATTTGGGCGATATTATATTTCACACATAACTGCCATGACTTAAATAACATGATCCAATAGAGAAATGCATAGATGTTTTGCCTATAACACTGATTTATTTAGTGCTGACTTTGATCCGTCTTAATGAAACAGCCTTATATATAATCCGTTTTAATGAAACACCCTTATATATAACCCGTCTTAATGAAACACCCTTTATAATGAAAGATGTGGGTGTGTTTAGAAATCTTTTTTTATTAAGCCATTACTCATTACTCACCGGCTTCCCAATATTTCTGACCTTGTGTAATGGGGATGAGGATGATGATGATGATGATCATCCTCTTGATTTTTGTAATCGTAGGGAGGGGGAATCCAAATTCAGAAGCCATATTGAATCTCCTCCACAACGACCTACCACCGGCAGCCATCAGCAATTCTGGTAGTCATACCTGTCCATTGTTATTATCCAACCGGTTTTTGCCTTGCCGTCCTCTCCTACAACGGTGCATTGCATGATGGTCATGCACAGGTTGTCGTGCTTTGTAATGTGCCCAAACCACGCCATTTTTCTCCGTTTGACAGTGTCACGAAAGATTTCTTGGTGGACCCAAAGCTTTCAACACTTTTCCACACAAACTTATTGGTTTTATGTTCCCAACAGAAAATGCCAAGCAGTTTTCTCGTGAAATTGTTCTCAAACGCTTGAATACGTCTCCATGTTTCTGCAAAAAGTGTCCATGTTTCACGTCCATGTAGGAGTATGGAGACTACCACCGATGTGTACAGTCTGTACTTCGTTGTGAAAGACAATGTTAAATCAATAATAGCAGTAATTCCCGTTGAGCAAAGCTGAACGAACTGATATTTAACTACGTCATTTCGATCATTCCAAGCTAACGATTTCTTTTTAGTTGACACTTCAGAGGGTGGACAGTCATGTCTCTCCACAACTTCTAGTTCTTTATAGTGCTTAGCAATGTCTTTTTTACTACCCTCGCATGTCTTCTTGTTTTATCAATTTTGTAAGGTTATTTCGCTGTTTGTTTCCCGACTGTTTCTTTTCCAAACGACCCTCCTTTTCTCATTAATAAGCCGGGATAACTGGTTTATAAAATGACGCCTTGTAACGTGGATAAGCCGCTACCGTGACTTTCACATTGATTAAAATAGTACAGATGCAGAACACACGCGTGGAGTAATCTTATTAACAATGCAAAACTTTTTTTAGTGGCGTCTCATTGTTGATTAGGAGTTCACACTGATTGGTTGTAAGGTTACGTCACAAACTGTAGGTGTTTATATAGCAAAAGAGTGGATTAACAAATTATTTGATATCTGTCTACAATATCTGAGATGAGGTATTATCTACACTATTTATATTATTCGGACTATTGTCCTCATCTTTGTCGGCATATCTATCACAACGTTTCGGTCGTTCTGTATCTGTCTACATTTCTGAGATGAGGTATTATCTACACTATTTACATTATTCGGACTATTGTCCTCATCTTTGTCGGCATATTTATCACAACGTTTCGGTCGTTCTGTATCTGTCTACATTTCTGAGATGAGGTATTATCTACACTATTTACATTATTCGGACTATTGTCCCCATCTTTGTCGGCATATTCATCACAACGTTTCGGTCGTTCTGTATCTGTCTATATTTCTGAGATGAGGTATTATGTACACTATTTACATTATTCGGACTATTGTCCTCATCTTTGTCGGCATATTTATTACAACGTTTCGGTCGTTCTGTATCTGTCTACATTTCTGAAATGAGGTATTATCTACACTATTTACATTATTCGGACTATTGTCCTCATCTTTGTCGGCATATTCATCACAACGTTTCGGTCGTTCTGTATCTGTCTATATTTCAGAGATGAGGTATTATGTGCACTATTTACATTATTCGGACTATTGTCCTCATCTTTGTTACAATATTTATTACAAGGTTTCGGCCTTTCAGTATCTGTCTATATTTCTGAGATGAAGGTATTATGTACACTATTTACATTATTCTGACTATTGTCCTCATCTTTGTCGGCATATTTATCACAACGTTTCGGTCGTTCTGTATCTGTCTATATTTCTGAGATGAGGTATTATGTACACTATTTACATTATTCGGACTATGGTCCTCATCTTTGTCGCCATATTTATTACAACGTTTCGGCCTTTCAGTATCTCTCTATATTTCTGAAATAAAGTATTATGTACATTATTTACATTATTCGGACTAATGTCCTCATCTATGTTGCCATAATTATTACAAGGTTTCGGCCCTTCAGTATCTGTCCATATTTCTGAGATGAGGTATTATATACACTATTTACATTATTCGGACTATTGTCCTCATCTTTGTAACTGCCTATACGTCTTAGATGTGAAGTGATCCATGTTCTTGATTAGGATCTGTGACAGTTTGCGTTCCGTTTTCATTGTAGGATCCTTTTTCCCTTTGCTCTAGCTACAATTATTCCTGAGGTCTTCCAGCTTTCTTGTATAATCTGATCTGCAGTCGTATTGCCTTTGTCAGCCGGTAGAATGATGATGTTTTCGTTCCTCTGTATGGATCCGATCGCCAGCCTCTCCAGTTTCGTGATGTGTGACCTGTCTTCGCAAAGATTAGGACAATAGTCCGAATAATGTAAATAGTGTAGATTTTTCTCGTTTTACTATCCATGTTTAGTGAGAAATCGTTTTGTTCTCATCTATGGTTGTTAAGTATCTGCTCGCTTTGTTTCCCCTGAAGCGAAATCTATACTGCCAGGCCCAGGGATTGAACTCAGAATTACTATATCACCAAATTCTTGAACCAACACTTTAATCTACTGAAAAACAAAGCCACATCGAAACAGGCCGTACCTGGAACTAAAAACTCTATCGCAAAGAAGCAGTACCTAGGATGTTAGGGTTGTGGTGTCTATATACCACGGTCTACTTACGATTATAGAAATCGTAATATTAGCCATTTCCTTATGAGCAAATATATTCCATTCATCGATCGCGCAGCCAGTGTTACTGTCGGGGTTACTACCTCCTAATTTTCGAAAATACTCCTAGGGGACGCTCTTCGACGCTATAAATACTTGGTGATACCTTTTCTCGCCTTCTCTTCTTACTTTTCCGCTTATACGACAACATGTAAATCGCTAGCGGAAGGACGCGTTCCCTTTGTGGGAAATGCATGAACAATACATGCACCCACGCGTACATACATATATTCACTCACTTCACGTACTTTGGACCAAAAGATTTCCACATTCATTTTTTTTACACAGATCTTTGTCTTTGTCACTTGTAAACTCTTTGTTATTAAAACTATTATATATTGCGTGTTGTCGTTTCTTTACATTTCTTTACGTGGACTCATATGCCGAGTCCTCCATGTTTGTTGTGGACATTTCAGGAGACACACGTGTTTATTCTCTCAAGGCATACACCAGCAGCAACACAATTCTCGATAGAAATCTATAAGCTCTTTCTGTTAAAATATTCCATCAGGAAAATAAGTTCCGCAAGTTCTATGCTATCGTACTTTTCCTTGAAATAATGCGGAACATCGACATCTTGATTTTGATATTATTTTCTTTTCAGGATACATATGCAGTCCATTTTAGCTGTTGCTGCTGTTGGAAGTCTCGGGGTGATGTGTTGTTTTTCTGTTTGTATTTATATAGCGCAAGTCCTACAGCCTTCATTCGCTCGGATTCATTTTTAATCATTGATCTAGTAAATCATTTCTATACGGTTGATTGTTAAAAATACTCTGAACGATTTGGGCCGCATGAGGGCTATTCATATGAAAGCATCGACCTGACGTGATTATGTAAGACACGATATGGATTTAGGTTAAAATATTTCGTTTCCTAGCAGTTTATGGTGTTAGGCGAAACTCCTTTCTGGCGTTGCATATTCCTTATCTGTTATACTATATTTAGAAAGGCCAATAGTAACATCCACATTTTGACGCTTTTCTTGTAATGTGCACACGAAGGCAAAGACATTCATCGCAATGTTGATCTATCCAAAGCTTAGTTTAGATTGTCTGTCATTAGCATTGGTCAGAGGGAAAGCTTTTGGTTTGGTTGGTTGATTTTGTTTAGTGGTATACCAAACTCTCTAGGTTATCTAATGGAAAAATCTAAATATCTTTAATATAATTTTATGATTTCAAATAAATATATTTTGACATGCATTTCTGTATCTTCAACTATAGATAAAATGTGTTGTTGATAATTTTGCTACAAAAAGTATTGTTGGTAATTTTACTATAAAATGTATTGTTGATAATTTTCCTATAAAATGTATTGTTGGTAATTTTGCTATAAAATATATTGTTCATAATTTTGCAATAAAATGTATCATTAGTAATTTTACTAAAAAATGTATTGTTGATAAATTTGTTATAAAATGTACTGTTGGAATATTCCTATGAAATGTATTGTTGATAATTTTGCTATAAAAAGTATTGTTGACAAATTTTACTATAAAATGTATTGTTGGTAATTTGACTATAAAATGTATCGTTGGTAATTTTCCTATAAAAAATATTGTTGATAAATTTGCTATAAAATGTTTTTGTTGGTAATTTCGCTATAAAATGTATTGTTGGTAATTTTGCTATAAAAAGTATTGTTGGTAATTTTGTTATAAAATGTATTGTTCGTAATTTTCCGATAAAAATTATTGTTGATAATTTTGCTATAAAATGTATTGTTGGTAATTTTGTTATAAAATGTATTGTTGGTAATTTTCCTATAAAAATTATTGTTGATAATTTTGCTATAAAATGTATTGTTGGTAATTTTCCTATAAAAATTATTGTTGGTAATTTTGCTATAAAATGTATTGTTGGCAATTTTGCTATAAAATGCATTGTTGATAATTTTGCTATAAAATATGTTGTTCGTAATTTTGCTATAAAATCTATTCTTGCGAATATTCCTGTAATATGTGTTGTTGGTAATTTTGTTATAAAAAGAATTGTTCGTAATTTTGCTATAGAATGTGTTGGACATTTTACTATAAATGTACTGCCGGTCAATTTGCTTTAAAAGTTTATTTTTTTTTATATAAAAATGTATCCTGAATATTTTTCCTATAACAAGGTATTTTTATAAGTTAACAGTGTTGTGTTTTTGTTTGGTGGTTCACTCTTTGCCGATAGTTGAGACCCTAACAGGTGCTACCAACACCAGATAGGAAAGCTCGAAGTCGCTACTTAGTATTCATGATTAACCAAGACTACAATGTTACCCATTACATTACGACGAGATGCAGATGCTTCTTCTGTTTATTTATTTTTTTAATTTACTATGTTTATGTTAGTTTGACATCAGGTCACGAGTATGGCGCACTTAGTATGAATCGGACTCACTATTCTGTAGTTACGCCAAAGCGCCCATATTTACTTCGCATAGATCAGTTTTAGCATGGCGGGAATCAAATTTAGTAGTTACTGTGGGCTAATCCAGCTCGTTACCCATTACATTACATAAATCGCCTATATCCATAGCGCTTTCTGCAATTTCTCCTTTTTTTTCGGTGTTACAGAATTGTTATGAAATCGCTTTAAAATGAAATGGCTGCTAAATTCATTAAAGAAATTAAATCTGTTGAAATATTCCTCTAAACTTCAGTTGGAAATATCGAAAATATGCTGCTACATTCACTATGTCGTGCTAGAATTTTTTTCTCTCCAGAATCTATTTTACATAATTATAAAACTACCGTTCGACCTTGGTTTGTATATCGCTGCCACATATAGTCTAATGATACTGCTACATATAATGCTTGATAAAATCCAAAGTAGAATCTGCAATAATATTGGCATTGACGTGGCATCTCGGCTTCATTCATTTTTCCACGCCGAAACGTAGGTTCCCTAGGTATTTTCTATAAATACTTTCATGGTAATTTTTCTGAGGTTCTTTCCTCTATGACACGTCGACTTAATCAAATTTAATCACTGTATTAGATTGGCGGCTAGGTCTCATCATTTTACAGTTGAAATGGCTATATGCAACCGTAAGTTCTATGGGAGCGGATTCTTCTATCGCACTTCTTGCTTGTGGACCCTTATTCCTTTTCTTTCTTTCCAGTCAACTTTTATCTTCAAAAATTGAAATTCAATGTCAACCGTTATCTCCCCTATTCTTAATTCATGTTCTTTTATTGTTCTCTCCCCTTAATCGTAGTTTTTCTCATATTCTCTAACAACAACCCTTAGCATTATTGCCTTTATTTTTATTTTCTTGATTGTAGTGAATAATTAAAAAAAAAAAAAAAAGTTTGGAAAGTTTTTCAGTCAATGAAAATATATTGTAAACATTGGAATTAGGAAAAATATTTGCTCAAAAATTAATTTTAAGATTTATTTTCAAAGAACATAACTTGTAAACAGATTTATTCTTCTAGGTGACTCCCTCGATTACGGATCTCCTCAACTTCCTGTCAAGAAATAGCAAAGTGAGCAAGACTGCTAAGAAATGTGTCTTTGCATGACCGCAAACACGTATCGAAGAGAGTACCTGGACATATAAATAGGGCTTTAAAACTGCATCTCTTCACAAGATGTGCATTCATTGGCATATACAGTTTAACTCGGATATAAGAGAGTTGTCGGGGCCCGAGAAGAAGTCTCTTATATCCGGGTTTCTGTTATATCAGGGTTTGGTCTATTTTGTTTAGGTAAGTATGGCTCTAATTTGGGACCAGATAAAATCTCTCTTATATCCGGGTTCATCTTATATCCGGGTCTCTTATATCAGGGTTACACTGTATAAACGCCAGCAATTCAAACGATATTCATCGGATAGCGTATTGTAATCAAAAATACATCAGAGGGAACACACACACGCACGCAGGCACGCACGCAGGCACGCAGGCACGCAGGCACGCATGCACGAAAACACACACACACACGCAGGCACGCACACACACACATACACACGCACGCACAAACACACACACAAAGACACGCAGAAATTACACTTCCTTTTTTTTTAACAAATCTAGTTTTATCTTAATTTTGTTTTAAGGATTCTTTTTTACAGCTTTCTCTTTCTTTGTTTCTTTCTTCCTTCCTTTCTTCCTTTGTTTCTTTCATGTTTTCTTTCATTCTTTCTTTTTTCTATCTTTCTTTTTTCTT
Organism: Acanthosepion lycidas; assembly: GCA_963932145.1. Lineage (NCBI taxonomy): Eukaryota > Metazoa > Mollusca > Cephalopoda > Sepiida > Sepiidae > Acanthosepion > Acanthosepion lycidas. The sequence continues at coordinate 11,728,805 of OZ010600.1, forward strand.
TTTCTTTCTTTCTTTCTTCCTTTCTTCCTTTCTTTATTTGTTTCAATCGATATTTCTATCTTTTTTTACCGCTTTATTTCTGTTTTTATCTGTTACTTTCCTTTTTCTTTCTAAAAATTTTAATTTATTCTTTTACAATGATTTCTTTGCTTCTTTCTTTCTTTCTTTTATTCCACCCCTGCTTTCTTTTACCTCCTTTTTTTACTTGTTTTCTTTTTTGCTGCTTTTTTTTCTTTTTACTCTTCTAAGATTCCGTTTTTCTTCTTTTTTTTCTTTCTCTCTTTCTTTCCTTTTTCTTTCTTTCTTTCTTTCTTTCTTTCTTTCTTTCTTTCTTTCTTTCTTTCTTCTATTCCCGTCTGTCTATCTGTCTGTGTGTCTGTCTTCCTTTCGTTCTTTCTTTCTGTCTACATATTATTCTTGTCTATCTGTCTCTTTCTTTCTTTCTTTCTTTCTTTCTTTCATTTTTCTTTCTTTCTTTCTTTCTTTCTTTCTTTCTTTCTTTCTTTCTTTCTTTCTTCTATTCCCGTCTGTCTATCTGTCTGTGTGTCTGTCTTCCTTTCGTTCTTTCTTTCTGTCTACATATTATTCTTGTCTATCTGTCTCTTTCTTTCTTTCCTTCTTTCATTTTTCTTTCTTTCATTTTTCTTTCTTTCTTTCTTTCTTTCTTTCTTTTATACCCGTCTGTTTATCTGTCTGTTTGTCTCTATGTGTTTTTTTCCGTTCTTTCTTTCTTTTCGTCTACCCTCCATTCCCGTCTTTCTTTCTTTCTTTCTTTCTTTCTTTCTTTCTTTCTTTCTTTCTTTCTTTCTTTCTTTTATTCCACCCCACCTTCCTTTTACCTCCTTTATATCGCTATTTACTTGCTTTCTTTTTTTGCTGCTTTATTTTCTTTTTATTCTTCTCTGATTGCATTGTTCTTCTTTCTTTCTTTCTTTCTTTCTTTCTTTCTTTCCACCGTGCTTTGTATATTTTTCTTTCTCGCTTTCTTTTCTAATAACTTATTTTTCACATACACATTCACACATGAACACCAGCATGCAGGCAAACACAGATAGATACCTGTACACACATACATGCTCTCCGTAAAATCATGCACACGTCCACACACATACCTTTAAATAATATGCATTGCATAGTTAATGAAAAATTGCATGGAAAACTAGTTTGCTCGCCTATCAGCTTTTATCCAATCAAACATTATTTATTCTAACTTGGCCCGTTTGCATCTCTCCATCAGTTTCAGTAGGTGAAATCACAAAGTCGACGAGGCGTTACCGCCATTTAACAATCTATTTTCAGTATCTTTCCCCTCCATTTTCAATTTCTATCTTTTCCGTTGCACGCATTTTTTGACTTTACATTATTTGTTTTATTTTGCTTGTTTATTTTTCTTTTTTCTTCATCGACGTTGCTCTCACCCCATTACACGAAATGTCAATCTCGTTTCATTTCTCGTTTGCAATTCACGATCTCGTTCCTAATCTCAGTGTCACCTGACATCTTGTCCGTTCGTGTTTCTTTTAACAAGATTGTAAATCTTGTGCTCTGACCGTCTTGAGCACCTAATCTCGCCCAGAACCAACAGTCATTGCCCTTCTCTCTGTAAGATATTTCCTCGGTAATTTTTTTTCTCGCTTTTATTTTTCCTCTAAAGAATTTCTATATCAAATTCTATTTTCTTTGTTGATTTCATTTCATTCACCTTTAAGTTTTCTTCCTTTGCTTCTCTGGTAATTTCGACTTTTTCTCTTCTTTTCCTTCTTTTCCTCCTTTCTTTTTTTATTAACTCATGTCTTGTTTATTTGTTTCCTTCCTTAATTTTTATTGTTCTATATTAATGTCTTTCTTTCTTTTACTGCTTTCTCAGCCTATTTTTAATAGGAATTCCACCCTTCTTTTAATCTTTCTTTTTTGTTCTTTCTTTTCTTTCTCATCCAAATGTTGAAGGTAGACCGTGGAAATTTTTAGTGAACGAAATCACGTCGTCAAGACATTGAGCTCCTTTCAACGAACATGTCAATTCGAATGTGTTTCTTCCATTTTAGTTTGTCTTTCTTTCATTATATTTTCTGTTTTTTTCTTCTGTCTGTCTTTCTTTCTTTCTTTCTTTCTTTCTTTCTTTCTTTCTTTCTTTCTTTCTTTTATACCACAAGTAATATTCTGTTCTGATCTTTATTTTATAGCTATTCTTTCATCAACAGCCTATTCTTTCTT